>CM060310.1:22046987-22076987 GCA_030674185.1 Monoplex corrugatus
AACCCATGCAGTCTACCGCTGGGTAGACTGGACACCGTAGACACACAGGTTCTCTCAAGTGAAAATTGACCCGTACAAACTCGTGCAGTCAGATTGGAAGGCGAGTTTTCTACCTCCGCGCCAAGTAGAGCTCAGCCAACACAGATAACATCTTAAGAAACACCGTGTGATTTCCCACAATCTTGTGACGAGTCCCTCAGTATTGTTGAAGACATAAAAGGGTCATGTAACGCTGGAGGCAAACAGAAGCCATCTTTGATGAAACTGTTCACGAAATACCTCTGGCTGCTTTGAATTATTGAAAGTTTTTTTTCAGCTGTCAGCTCGTACAAGGCTTATTCTTGTCCTTCGTTTATTCACCCATTCATTTCTTCTTTCGTTCGTTCAATCGTTTGGTCATTTATTTTATTTTTTATGTCCCTGTTTGTTACTTTGTTATTTCATTTCATTTTAATAATTTCTTTAACAAGTTTTTTTTTACGAGTCTGACGTTTCCATTCAAGGTAAAACAAAATATGACTGCTGGATCTTGAGGGTAAAAACAAAATATTAAAAAACCTTTTTTCACTTGACAAAGGGCCTGGGCTCGAAATGTTGTGTTTTATACTCCAAAGGATCTTTTACAAACAAGGTATTTTTAAAATATTTTGACGTTTCCATATTGCAACATGTAACCAATGTATGTCAGACACATCAGCTCTATTCGCCATCTTCTCAATGATTCTGCAGCCCAAACTCTCGTAACCAGTTGTATACTTTTCGTCTATATTATTCTGTTTTTTGCTTGTTTTGTTTTGTTTTTATCGATACTCCCTTGTCTGTTATTCAACTTCTACAGAAAGTTCAAAGTTTTGCTGCAAGACTCGTCTGTAAAGCTTCTCGCTATGAGAGTTCAGTATCCCTGCTTTGTACCTTCTGCTGGCTTCCTATTCAACAGCGTATTAGATACAAGGCTGCTTGTATGTGTTATAATGTTGTCTCTGGCACTGCTTCTCCTGCGTATATCTCTGAACTGATCCATGCCTATTCTTCTTCTCGTACTCATTGCTTTTCTTCTGATACTATGCTATTCATTCAAGAAGATGACAAGCATTCTTACCAACAAATGCCTATCAATTAACATCAGAAAGAGAGTCCTTGAATGTTATATAGAACCAATACTGTTGTACGGATGCGAGGCGTGGACAGTCAGCAAGCAAAGCCAGAGCAGGATCGAGGCAGCCGAGATATGGTTTCTAAGAAGAATGTTGAGAGTTCCATGGACAGCAAAGAAAACAAACGAGACAGTCTTGATGGAGGCAGACACAAGTAGATCACTCATAAGGAAAATTAGGAAAAGACAAGCAACATTTACAGGCCATTTTATGAGGAAGGGGGATTTGGAGCACCTGGTCACAACGGGAAAGCTGGAGGGAAAGGGAGCACCAGGTAGACCCAGGGAGAGAATGCTGGACGGACTTGCAGAGTGGCTGGGGATGAAGAGGGTGGGGGAGATGCTGGGGGCGACAAGAGATAGAGATGGTTGGAAGTCCATGGTCGCCAACGCCATGCGGCAGGGCACCTGATGATGATGATGCTGACTATGCTATTCAAAATGCCTCGATTCACTGGACGTTTTCGGTAGAATAAACTGCCCTTTGATCTGATAAATTTGCCTAACCTTTCCTCTTTCAAGACCCGACTAAAAGCCCATATTTCCTGTGAATCTTTCCATTTAAACCAACCTTTTTACATTGACTCTGTCTCATCCTGTTATGGTGCGTTTTTGTGATATGTTGTATATGAATGTTACTGACAGTGTGTGTAATGACGTTAACGGGTAAAAAGAGTGTGAATGTGTGTTACAAGTATATTTCGTTTTTGTTTTTTTTGTATTGCAAAATTGTAAGCATCTAGAGCAGTGTTAGACCTATCATGAATGTGCATTCTTCTTCTTCTTCTTCTTCTTCTTCTTCTTTCTTTCTTTCTTTCTTTCTTTCTTTCTTTCTTTCTTTCTTAATAATTTATAATAATTACATAATTACAATATTTATGTAGCGCAAAATCTTGATAAAATCAAATCTAAGCGCTGAAGCAGACACACACGCACGCACGCACGCACGCACGCACACACACGCACGCACACACACACACACACACACACACACACACACACGCATGGCTATAAATGGGGAGAAAGAATAAAAGCAATAAAAGCAAGAATAAAAGCAATGGAAAATTATAGAGAGCATAGCATATACAATTAGGCCTATATATTATGACCATGTGATTCCCCTCCGGGCGGAGACCGGCTGCATAGGGGTGGGGGGGGGGGGGGTTGAGTGAGGTTAGGATTTTATGCGGAGGAGAAAAGGTGAGTTTTGAGAGCGGACTTGAAGGAGACAAAAGTAGGTTGCTGACGAACTGAGAGAGGAAGTTTGTTCCAGGAGAGTGGACCAGAAACAGAGAAGGCTCGTGGACCATAGGTATTGAGCTTAGTGCGTGGAAAGCGAAAAGTCAGAGGATCGGAGACAGAGCGGAAGGTACGTGAGGGAAGATAGATCTCAAGTAGGCTTGACAGATAATCGGGGGCTGCTTTATTGAGGCTTTTGTAGCACATGGTGTCTAGTTTGTACTGTATGCGCTTTGATACAGGGAGCCAGTGAAGTTGTGCCAGGAGAGGAGATATGTGGTCAGCTTTTTTTCTTTTTGAGTACAAGGCGTACAGCATTGTTTTGAATGCGCTGTAGGATGTGAATGGTGGAGGCAGGAAGACCAGACAGGAGTGAATTGCAATAGTCAATGCGAGACATTATGAAGGAGAGAACGAGTTTTGCAGTTGTTTCCACAGAGAGATACTTCCTGATCAGCCTTATACGATGGAGATGATAGTAGCAAGATCTGGCAGTTTGAGAAACAAAGTTGTTCATGGAGAGGGTAGAGTCAATGCAGACACCAAGATTTTTAGCTGAATCAGAAATTGGGACTGATGTGTTACATAATGGGAGAGAAAGAGGAGGCAGCTGAGAAAGTTTCTGACGGGTGCCAATGAGAATAGCTTCTGTCTTGTCGTCATTAAGCTGAAGTTTGTTGAACGTCATCCAGTTCTTAATGTCCGAGTAACACTCAGTGGTGCGAGTCAACAGGCGCTGTATATTATCAGGTGAGTCACTGTCTTGAAGTTGGGTGTCATCAGCATAGAAGTGGTGTTTTATAGAGTGGGAGTTGATGATGGTGGACAGGGGGGAGGTGTAAAGAGTGAAAAGAACAGGACCAAGGACAGAACCTTGTGGAACACCACAGGTCAGGTATGCAGGTTGAGAGTAAGTGCCATTGATGAGAACAGTTTGTTTTCTGTTTGATAAATACGAAGTGAAAAAGGAGAGAGCAATGTCTTTCTGCTTTCTTTCTTTTTTTCTTTCTTTCTTCTTCTCATTATTATTATCATTATTCTTATTATTAAAGTAGTCAATACGAGTCATATCATTTGTCTTTTTCAACACTATGCTCCAGTACATTTCTGTGTATCCATTTTGCGGAGTAGACCAATATATAGTTTTGTTCCGTTTTTTTTTTCCATATAGCGTTCATATTCGCATTATCACTGAAAATCAGAGATTTCGATGATTCTGTAGATTTTCCAGGGTTTTCTGCTAACCTAAAGAATGTGTGCCAGTGCTTGCTTTCATTTGAGTTGTCAATGAAAAGAAACACAATCCTTCGATGAACTGCACGGATGAGGTTACAAAAGAGACTATAAGCGCTTGAACATAAATTGTAACGTAATAATGATGTTGTTCTCGTCGTTGTTAATAATGATGGTGATGGTGATGATGATGATGATGATGATGATGGTGATGATGATGATGATGATGATGATGATGATGATGACGACGACGACGACGACGACGATAGTGATTAGTGGTGATCGTTGTGATGATGATAATAATGAGAATGATGAGGATGAGGATGAGGATGAAAATGATAGCTTCATATGTCACTCATTCCTAACACATTCTTTAAAGCGGGCTGGCAAACTCTTTTGATGCAATACAACCGTGGACAGAGGATCTCATATCTTGAGTTTGAAAACTGGCCTGTTTGCTGCGCATCTCTAATGTTCCAGTCATTCTTGTGGTATTAGCTTAGTGTTTCATAGGTCACGTCTCTACATACACCTTGCTCCACACTGGACCTTACCATTGCATAGGGTTTTGCGCAGGCTCAGTGATAGTGCCAGGTAATTGCTGTCCGATTTGATAGAGCACGTATGGAATTGTCCAAATGCAGTGAATCCGTCTTGAAAAAAAACACACTCTAGATTCCAAAATCCAGAATACAAACTATCACATTCTTTTCTTTCCAGACCAATCATGTGTGGCCTGTTCGAGTTTCTCTTCCTGCTGTTCAGCGCTTCTGAAATGATGCTGACCTCCATCGTCAAAACCTTGATGGTAGATACGCTACGTAAACAATGCTCGTTCACACATATGTCTCAAGAAGACTCAAACTCAAGTAGGCCCATTTCTGTCACAGCATCATGGGCCCTTCTCGAGCACTCTTCAGACAAACCCTTTTCGCCGAACTTCAGAGCTTTGCCATCAATTCCACAAGTATCAAACAGAACCTCAACACTCACAACCATGAGAGAAAACGATTTTTTGCCCTTGAAAAGATCTCCAAACAACAACTTTACACTTCCTCCATCGGAAAACAAAAGTTCTTTCCCTTTTGCGGGATTTTTGAATGTGAAAATGTTTCACCCACAGAGGAATCACTCGTACAGAGTAAATTCAAACCACATAGATAATTCTTCCGTGATGGAACACTCTCCTCGTACTCCAAACACAATGGATCCATCACCAGCAACAATGTCTCATGCAAAATCATCGTCAAACAATTCCTTGATCCACCAGTTGTCTAGTGGGGGTAGGTCTTGGTCATATGATTCTTGGATCCTTCCACAAGCTTTTGTTGTACGTTCACGAAATGGCGCCAATGGGAAGAGGTCATCCTTTAACAGGGATGCTGGAGACACTACAGAGGAGGATTTTCAGAAGAAAGTGTCGTGGTATATGATGGTGGATCAGATCTGTACGTACCTGCCCTGGGTTGCCGTAGGTCCCCTGTTTGGGGCATGGATTGACAGGTAAGTGTTGAAATGTCAGGTCGTAGGGTCGCGAAAGAGAGCGAAAATTACAGTTTCGAACAGCGTTTATATTAATCAAATTCTGCAGGGTCTTAGCATATCATAGCTCAATGTGTGGTAACTGCGTTTGCATGTTCTGAAAGTTTGAATAAAGTTTTAACGACGATCGTTTAAGAAAAATGAGAAAACTTAGATACTTACCTTAAACGCAATTTTCTCAGAATGGCCACTTCTTCACCTTCTCTGTTTTAAATACCTATAATCTGTTTATTATCAAAGTTAGCGATTTGATTTAAACACATTTGAAAAGAACATTTTCTCTACTTTTTAATTATGTATTCTCTTTGTGCTTGCCAAAATCGACTTTGGCCTCCTTTCGTGAAAACAGGTATTTTTTTTACCTCAGTATCCCCATCACCTGTTTGTTACTGGTTTGTCTTCCCTGACCTAACGAAGGTCGCACGTACACAGTTTCCAAAGGACTAGACGTTCAGTTCGATTTTCTGATAGAATTAATAAGTAAAATCAAGCCCTTGACTGGAAACGAACCCTGGAACTTCAAGTTTAGTTATTGGCAGGTGAACGTCTGAACCATACGCCTACACTACTGTAAAAGCATGTTATTACACAATTTTATGCAGAGCTTTTGCATTTTCAGTTCTCACGAAGATGGTCTGTCACATGTATTCTGGTTAGTCGTAATCAGGAGTATTTAAAATTTAGGAGAAGATGTTTAATTTAAGACATGTTCATATTCTATATACATCATCTTCATCATCATCATCATCTTTATACTTTCTAGACAAGGCCGGAAGCCTTTTGTGGTGTTGCCTTGCGTGTTTCACGTGCTGGCTGTATTGACCTACTTACTGACCAGTCTCTGGCCAGAACGCTTGCTGGTGATCGTGGTGATTGGAGGACTGTTTCAGGGCACGTTCGGTAAACACGCCATGTTTGCTACAGCCATCACTTCTATGGTGTCTGATCTGATACCTCTGGAACAAAAATCTATTAGGTACACATGAAACTTTGTTGAGTCTGTATTTTTGTTGTTGTTTTTTTGTTGTTGTTGTTGTTGCTTTGCTTAGTGTTGTTACTTTGTTTGAGGAGGATTTAGTTCAGTTTCTCTCACTCGTGTTGATCTCACATAAGAATATATAAGTAGGTTTCACTTCTGACTAAAAGATGGGTTAACTTAGCACTAGCCCTAACCCTAGCCATATCCCTAACGTTAACCTTCTACTTTGGGGTTGGCAATCTTGAATATAATGTACGTGCTCTGTATTTATTTATTTGTTGTTTTTTTGTTGTTGTTGTTGATTTTGGTTCTTATTTGCTTGAACGCTGGCGATCACTTTGATTCACATTTTTCTTGGAAGGCTTGTGTATCTGCCTCTTTCTAATGGTACGTTATGAGTACTGACTCAAAATCTAATTTTGTTCTGTCTTCAGATGCTGTAATATCAATGGTTTTGGGCTGTATTGTTATTACAGAAAAATAATCTGTCTCTTCCTATTTGTAAGTCATGCGTAATGACTCAAAGTCTAATCTTTTTTTTCCAGTTGTCAGATTTTATGATATCTTTTAGAATAGATTCCAAATGGTTGTTGGTTGTAATTCTATCACAGGAAAGTAATATTGATGTGATTTTTTTTGTTGATCCTAGAGTTCTTTTTTTATTGCACATTTCTGTTTATGTTTATTCAGTGTTGCTTGCTTGTTCCAAATATGATTTCTTTGTTTTTCTTTTTTTTACATAAAAATCAAGCAAGGTTTTATAATCAGTTTTTTCGATTTTTTATTTTTCGTTGCATATATCTTAATGTATAGTCTAATATGTGTAAGCAAATTCCCAGAATCCTTATACTGACGCATAAGTAACAATGATTTGTATGCTGATAGGAAATCGTCCCAGTTCAGGTAAGATTGGTGGCTTTCTATATGTATTCCATGTGATTGTGTATAAAATGCTATAAATGATACTATGAATATGTTTTCATGATACAACTTTTGTCATGGATACGTTTGGAATGGTGGCTTTCATAAGGAACGCTGGGCTAGGAATTTCTGCGGTGATAACTGCATTTCAGCTCAATAAGTTGATATGGAAGTGATGGAAACAGAAGAACAAGTAAACCAAAGTGAACGCCTATTCAATACAACAAGACAAGACAAGCGCAAATTTTCGGCCAACCGGCTTTTGTCAAGCGCGAATGCATGGTCACAGACAGACCACAAACAACACCAAACAATGGATAATAAGAAGAGGACTAAAAACTTCCCTGCCACCTCGTCCAGTCATGGAAGTGATGGCTATGCAACATAAATGTATCTTTATCTTTTTAGATTCTGATCGTTTAGTGAAATTTTTCAGAACATTATTGCTTTGTGTGCTTGTTCTGCTTGGTGTTCATCTGTACAGATAAAGTTGTCATTTTTATGGAAAATCACTGCTAATTATTAATACTGGTCCGTGGTTTGTTTGGTAGGAGAATTACTTGTAAATAAAGGGGGCATCTGGGGTTTGGCTTTAGTACATGTAAATATAACTGCTTTCGGTTTTTGTCTTGACTGATTTTTGTCTCCCTATTTGTTGCAACAGTTACGTAGTTTGTCCAATTGATTTTGGGATTCTATTTTACTTATTGCAAGAATCACTAGGTCATCAGCATATAACAGACATGGTATTTTCATGTTATGAGATTCACTCATACATGGTGAATCATTATCTCATAAGTAACATACATATACATTGAATAGTATCAAGCGTAGTATGTTTTTCTAAAAGTACTCCTTTTTGTAACAGCATATTAGGAGAAAAGCCGTATGTGGATCTCCTACGTGATGCGGCCTTTCCGTACGTTGATTTTATGACTTTGAAACTGTTGCCGCTGATTTCATCATCATCATCATCAAGTGCCCTGCCACATGGCGTTGGCGATCATGGCCCTCCATATGCATCTATCCCTTGTTGCCGCAAGCACATCTTCCACTCTCTCTGTCCTAAGCCACTCTGCAAGTCCGTCCAATATTTTTTCTAATGATTTACCTGGTGCTCTCTTTTCCCTCCAGCTTTCCCGTTGTGACCAGGCGCACTAATTACCCTATCCTCATAAAATGGCCCATAAATGTTGCCTGTCTTTTCCTAATCTTCCTTATTATTGATCTTCTTGTGTCTGTCTCCATCAAGACTGTCTCGTTTGTTTTCTTTGCTGTCCATGGAACTCTCAACATTCTTCTTAGAAACCACATCTCAGCTACCTCAATCTTGTTCTGGCTTTGCTTGTTGACTGTCCACGCCTCACAACGGTATAACATTATCGGTTCTATATAACATTCAAGAACTCTCTTCCTTATGTTAATTGATAGGCATTTGTTGGTAAGAATGCTTTTCGTTTTCTTGAATGTTGTTTTGGCTTGGCTGATTCTGCTGGCTCTTTCTGATGTGCATTTGCCGTCTGGTGAAATGATCGTTCCCAGATATTTAAACTTATCAACCTTTCTGAAGGTTGTGCTGTTTGCTGTTATTTTGCATGAGGGGGATTTCATGTTTTTTACTGATTACCATGACTTCAGTATTCTTGCTATTTATCTCCAACCCTTTAATTTTGCTTTCCATTTCTGTTACATTTACAAGGTTTGGTCGGTCCTTTTCATTTTCTGCAATTAGCACGGTGTCATCTGCGTATCGAATGTTGCTTATCGTTTTTCCACCAAATTTTAATCCAGAGTATTCTTTTAGATTTCTCATGATGTTTTCGTTGTAAAGTGAAAACAGATCTGGTGACAAAACACAGCCTTGCCTGACTCCTCTTGATATTTTGGAAAGAGCTTATATCGTTTTCTTTCTCATTGCAGCTGTTTGTTCCCAATACGTATTTCAGATTATTCGTAGGTCTTTTCCATCAATATTGAATCTTTCTAGTTGGTTGATCAATTCTTCATGTTTTACCTGATCGAAAGCCTTGGTATAATCAACAAAACATAAATATAAATCCTTATTAAACTCGATTGCCCTCCCACTGATTTGAATTTCGTATATTTTCATCGTGGAAGCTTCATTTCATACATTATCAAAACTTTTATCAAAATCAAGAACAGCAAGAAACTGTATAGTCTCTTTCTTGTTTTTATGACACTATCAATTAGTATTTTTAGTATAAGGGTATGGCCAATGGTCCCTGATTTTTTGCAATCCAGTTCGCTCATATTTCAGTAGTATGTTCATGTTCTTTTTCATAGTTTGACCTAAGATATTTTTGAGAGAGCTGTTTAGTGTTACCCATCAGTGCTTTTACGTGTGGGTTCCTTCTTTTAATGCATCGTATTGGTGACTGCTTTCCATTCATGTGGACTCGTACCTGACGGCAGTATTGTTTGGAAAAAAATCCTTTGACAATTGAGTTGGTGGTAGATTTGATTTTATGATTCCATTTCTAATTCCGTCCATACTTGGGGATTTTTTTGCTTTCAATTCATTTTGAAGTTTTCCAGACGTTTGTTAACGTAGGAAATCTGATTTTATTTTATTTAGTTTGCCTTTTGTCTTTTAAAGCAGCCTGTCGTTTAATGCTGTGTTTCTATGCACCAATTTCTTTTCTGAGTGATTCATTCATTTTGTTGACCTAACAGGGTTTTCATTCTTTTTTCCCACTCATCCATCCTCTCTCTCTCTCTCTCTCTCTCTCTCTCTCACTCTCTCTCTCTCTCTCTCTCTCTCTCTCTCTTTCTCTTTCTTTCTCTCATTCTGTCTCTCTCTCTCTCTCTTTTGTGGTGGTGGTGGTGGTGTATCTTGATTCATGTAATAATTAGTTTTGTCCATTTTTGAGACATAGTTTAGAAGTTTTATATACGCGTCACAGTTTATTAATCAATAGGCTTTGTTTGTATGTTGTCTTCTTTTTCAGTAGTTTGATGTAAGCTTTGTATTTCTTAAAAGATGTCTTTCATGTTGCGTTTTTATGAGTATCTGTATATTGCGACCCATGATAATTTAAGGCCTTGTTTTTGACTATAGCATTTCTGATGAATCCATATTTTGCTGGTTCTCTTTTTCATAATTATTATATTATTCTCTCTATCTGTCTGTCTGTCTCCTCCTCTCTCTCTCTCTCTCTCTCTCTCTCTCTCTCTCTCTTTCTCTCTCTTGCTTGTTTGCGTTCTCTGTCTCTATCTCTCTCTCTTTTTCTCTCTCTGTCTGTCTCTCTATCTGTCTCTAGCTCTCTGACTCTGTCCACATTTGTCGTTGTATGTATATGTCTTAGAAAGTTCAGGCACACATGCATGCACACGTGGGCGTGCACGCAGCATGCGCTCACGCAGAGAAAACAAATTGTTTCATGTGACCAGCATTTTAAGCATTATGCAATTTCATCTCTCTTGCGGCTGCTGCTTGTACCTTCCCTAACACATCCAAATATGCTCTACAGGTTTGCCAGATTGATAGGTTTCCGTTATGCGGGGATCTGCTCAGGTACGCTAGGGGCAAGCATCCTCCTGACCTGGTTCGGAATCAACAACACCCTCTTGATAGCATCTGCTCTGCAGGTCCTCTGCTTCTTCATCACCATTCTCGCTCTCAAAGAGACACGCGCATCACCTCCACCAAGACCCAGCGAGCAAAACGCTCAGTACGTTTCAGCCATAAAAGCCTTTCTTCCAATCTGGCGACGACCAGGACCGGACGAACAAACAGCGATGCTCTCAGGGGACAGAACCGAAGAGGACAATCATAGTTCAGACACTCCGTTGCTGAGGAATGGCGGAGCTGACTTTAGGACAAGGTCAAGGGCACGACTGTGCAGAATTCTACCCGTGGTGATCTTGACCTTTCTGACCCAGTCCTTGTGGAGTAGCGTGAGGGAGACCGGCGTCTTGAGTGTTAGCCTTCCGCCTTTTGAGTGGTCTGGGTCATGGTGAGTTTGTTTTTTTTTCCGAGTGAAATTGAGTCAGGTACACTTTACCAACTCTCAGAGAAAATTTGCATATCAGTCACCACTGACACACGTTTAAAAAGTCACTCGTTATCAATCAATCACTCAAATCAAATCGATCGATCAATCAATAAAGCAGTCCTCAGCCAATCAATCAATCAAGCAATCAAGCAATCAAGCAATCATCAATTAATCAATCAATCAATTGGACAATCAATCGGACAATCAATCGAACAATGAATCGATTAAATTCAACGGCGAGAATCTGTGACATTTCGTGACAATAAAACGTTAACGATATTAAACATTTAAATGCTGTGGGATGTTTTTGACAAAGTGCTGCTCACACAAGGTCCTCAGAAAGTGCAAACTTTAGGTGTGTTTTTGACCATGTGATCGTAAAGCCTTTTCTTTTAACCTTATGCATTTCGACCATTCAATGGTTTGCAGCTTTGCTTCAGATTTGATACAAATTCGTCCTTGGAAAGCTAAGAAAATTGTGTCCACTCTTTTTTGTTGTCAGACAAACAGACAGACAGACACAACTACCCACCCACAAATCTGATGTCTTGAGTTCTATCCCAGCCTGTTGACAAAATCTATCATGATAACTGCCATGGCCCAACTTGTTTAAAAGGATAGAGCTACCCAACTAGGAGTCACTGAAGCATTTGGCCACAAAAATAAATCTAATGGATGAAATACGAGGCTGAGTCAAAAAGTAATGCCTTTTTATTTATATCAGACGAAGTTTTTGATAAAATTACCTGAAATGTTGCTCAGTTACAAATGATTATAACTGTTACGGACTGAAATATTTTGTTTGGTATGTTTCCGGTTCATAGACTCGTGAGGAAAATGCAAAATGGCTGCCCCCTTAGACCTGCGTCAAAAACAAAGAGCAGTGACTGAATTCCTTGTTGCTGAGGGGGAAACCTCTGTGAACACTCACAGACGATTACAGAATGTGTATAAGGAGAATACTTTAGATTATAGCAATGTTCCCAGGTGGGTCTGTCATCTGAATGATGAAAAGGTGGGAACTGCGAGCGTAGCTGATAAACCCCGTTCTGGCCGTCCGTCCACTTCTGTGAATCCTGCCAATATAGCAAACGCAGATTCTCTGATTAGAGAAGATAAGGCGCGTAACTCTTGAGGAGTTGGCAGAGACCTTGAAGTGAGCCATGGAAGTGCTTATAATATTGTTGAATCACTTAGGTTTTCGAAATGTGTGCCCGTTGGGTACCGAGAGAGTTGACTACCGAACGCAAGACTGACAGGGTCAACGTCTGCACTGAACTGAACTTCTTGAACAAAGTCAAAGAGACAACACCTTCTTTGGAAGGCTCGTTGCCAGTGATGAAAGATGGATTCACCATTATGAACCAGAATCAAAGAGGCAGTCAATGGAATGGCGCCACCCTACGTCACCAAAACCGAAAAAGTTGAAGACGGGAAAGTCAGCTGGAAAAATCATGGCGACTGTCTTTTGGGATGCTCAAGGTGTCATTCTGGTTGACTGCTTGCCAAGAGGAGAAACAATAAACTCTGAGGCATACATTAAGACCCTGACGAGGCTCAAAACAAGAATCCGACGAGTGAGACCCAACTGGCAAATCGAAAATGTCCTCCTTCTGCATGACAAATCTCGACCACACACAAAACATCAGGACACGGGAGACAATCGCTTCATTCGGGTGGACAACTTTACCGCATCCTCCATACTCATCAGACTTAGCGCCTTCAAACTATCATCTCTTCGGCCCCATGAAAGAGGGTTTGAGAGGCAAACATTATGCCAGTGACGAGAAAGTGAAAACTACAGTGAAAACGTGGCTCCAAGCACAGTCAGCAGCATTTTATGAGGCAGGGATACATGCCCTCATTCGAAGGTGGAACATTGCTATTGAGAGAAACGGTGACTGTGTTGAGAAGTAGTGATGTGATCCCCAGAGGACCAACTTCATTTTGATGTATGATACGGTTCCTGTGTCGGTAATTGTTCCTGAACTAAAGAAAAAGGCATTACTTTTTGACTCACCCTCGTACCGTCAAACGTAGCATTTACCTCAATCACGTCACCAAAATTACACAAAAATATTTTTCATGGTTGAAAAGTGAACATATTACTACGAATTTTTTTTAGATAAAAATACCTGGCTTTATTTAAATAAAAATACCTGGCTTGGATGATATGCAGACAATAGTATTCTACAAATGTGCGCAAACTGTGAAGTGGATGTTTTGATACTTTTCAAAATGTTTGATCTAAGTGACAAAATTCACACATTTTTGCTTAATTTTTTAAACTCAGGTTTTGTAAAAAAAAAAAAAGATCATATTTGTTAGAACGAGTCCAGTATTTCCCGGCTTGGTACTATGCCCTCCAACTCTTTGCGCACCAACCTGGCTTTTCACTTGCTATTCTGGCTTCATGTAATGAGAGTTTTGCCTTGTTCAACATTCTCTGTACGCACTGATTCATCATCATCATCAAGTGCCTTATGGCGTTAGCGATCAAGGCCCTCCTTATGCATCTATCCCTTATTGCCGCGAGCAGATCTTCCACCCTCTCTGTCCTCAGCCACTCTGCAAGTCCGTCGAATATTTTTTTCTCTGGGTCTACCTAGTGCTCTCTTTCCCTCTAGCTTTCCTGTTGTGACCAGGTGCTCCAATTCCCTTTCCTCCCAAAATGGCCTACAAGTGTTGCCTGTATCACACGCACTGTATCACAGTCCTTGATAAAATCCTGTGCAAAAGGATCCTACAGTTAATCCAATTCGTTGCATCAGTGATGAATAAGTTTTATCCCATATTTTTTATCATGATCATCCCACCTAGGCTGACTTTCCTTGAGATCACCCTTTTTGGTGTTCCATTTTCTACGGCATTTTATATGCTACAGAGGCTGGCAGAGATTTTATAATGCAACGATAACGATGACGACGACGATGAGGGTGACGATCATGATGCCATAGAGTTCCATCTAGAACATAGACTGTGTGACAGAGCAGTGCTCTACGCTTGATATTACTATGTATCTGGCGTCAACTAAAACGAGAGATACAGACACCTGCGGTGTTGATCAGATGATCTGAGTATCACGCTAACTAACGCATCCATGAAGTGGATGGGACTCGACTGCGTGGTCCAGTCTTCCCAATGTGCCCGTAACATACCCGACTTTGAGCTGCAGTGGTTTAAACAAAATAATCCCAAAATGATTTTTGACAAGTCTGCTGGGATTTCGAACCCGCAACCTTCAAGTCGGTAGTCTATTGTGCTGGCCACTACATCACGGCGACTGAAGTTGTATCCCATACTTACACGGCCCAAAAGCAGTAGCAAGAGAGATTTAAACAATCTCCTGCCATGACCTTTGCTTGGGGGTACTATGCCTAGGCCCTCATTTGCATTCTGGACATACCCTTCAGGGAAATGTTTGAATAATTTCAGTCTTTTATAGACTATAAGCTTTATGACTTTCATGACTGCGGGGTGTGAGATGAGCTGTATGCTTGAATGGTTTTCCAGTAGAAACAATCTCCTTGTAGGTACACTTTTCTATGCAGAAGTAATGAAACAGTTGAGATTCTGACAGTAGTTAGACTCATTCCCGTCTCCTGCCTAAAACAACAACAACAACAACAACAACAACAACAACAACAAACACAATGCACATAGTTACAAATTCAAACTGCACATGAAAACTTAGACACGTTTCTGTAGACATCAGAAAAAACGCGAAAAAAAGAGAATTAGAATGCCAGTTGTTCGAAATTTGCGCCTGTCTTGTCTGGTTATATTAAATACGCGTTCTGATTCTTTTTTTTTTCCTGGTTCCTGTTTGCTTGAACGCGGGCAGTCACACTTGTTTTGGATTACTTTTCTATAGAAACATCATTACAACATCAGCATACGCGCCAAAAATGATTCACAACTCTGCGTTAGGCTAGGTCTACCTGCTTAATGCTCTATTCATTGTGGTGGTGTCAATGTTTCGTCCCTTCCCCCACGAATTTCAAATACGTAAGGCTTTGCGCAGGCTTAAGGTGTCTGACTGATACGTACTCGCAGGTTTAACTGGATGATTGTAGAATTACCTGAAGACGATATATATACTTCTTGAACAAACACCAAACTGTACAAACACAAGCGCAACACACTTCATCATCGTCAACCAAATCGAGTTAGGTTAGTAAAATTGACATATGGGTGAAAAAAAATGCATTAGGAAATGTTGGAAACACTTCACATGGAATGGAATTAAGTGTGTTTGTGTGTGTGTGTGTGTGTGTGTGTGTGCGTGCGCGCGCGCGTGTGTGTGTGTGTGTGCGTGTGTGTGTGTGTGTGTGAGTGTGTGTCTGTGTGTCTGTGTCTGTGTGTCTGTGGCCTAGTGGTTAAAGCACTAGCAAAGAGCGAGAAACCCAGGCTCAAATCATGGATCAGACAGGGATTTTCTCCTCCTTTCTACTAATTCTTAAGTGGTGCGGTGGTTTATGTTAAAACATGTTAAAACTTAATGACAGTAAGACTGAAGCTCTTCTGTTTTCTGGTTCTTCAGACTATAATCCTCCACTTCCAACTTCTATCACTGTTGGCTCTTCTGACATCTCTTTCTGTCCAAAAGCTAGGAACTTAGGTTTCATTCTTGACTCTTCTCTCTCCATGAAAGATCATGTTTCCAAAGTCTGCCAGCTTTCTTATTTTGAATTGAAAAGGATTGGATCTATCAGAAACTTTCTCAGTGTAGATGCCACCAAGATTCTTGTCACTTCCTGTATTCTGTCGAGACTTGACTACTGTAACTCTCTCCTCATGGGCTGCCCGAACACTGTTCTCTATCCTATGCAGAAAGTTCAAAATTCAGCTGCACGCCTTATTCTTAAGGCATCCCGTCAACAATCTTGCACTCCTTTGCTTCACCAACTGCACTGGTTACCAATATCTCAGAGAATTAAGTACAAGACTGCTTGCATCTGCTTCAATTCTATCTCTGGTTCTGCTCCTGAGTATATTTCTGATATTCTGCACTTGTATACTCCATCTCGGTCTCTCCGCTCTTCCTCTGATTCAAGACTCCTCAGGCAGATACAGTATAACCGCAAATCTCATGGCTTTCGCTCACTTTCGCATTTCGGTCCCAGTTTTGGAACTCTCTTCCCAGAAATTACGCCACTCTCCGTCCATTTCTTCTTTCAAGTCAAACTTGAAAACACACCTTTTCCAGCAGTATTTCGACATCTGATCACTTTTCCCCACATCACCTTGTCGGCTGGCTGATATGTGTAATTGGATTTTGTGTATGCGCGTGGGGGTGGGGGGTAGTAGGGAAGGGGTGGAATAATAGTTTATATGGAGTAACTGAGTGAAAAGTGTTTAATTGGAATGAATCTGATATTTGATTGAATTGCGTGGTATGCATATTTTGAAGATTGCGAATGTAAATCATTATGTTATGTGATTATGATGTATGTATGTATTTGATTGTCATTTGATGATGTGTAAGTTGTTGTGTAGTCTTGTATTTACTGACTTCCTATTATATCCCCCATTCCCCAGCGCCTAGATCCAGTGGCTTAGTGCGCTTTATAAGTCCTAGGTATTATTATTATTATTATTTAGGTACTAGTCTTTCGACATTGACATTCAGTTCATGAACTTGGTTCTGTGTTAGAATGTTCACTTTATACAAATTTCTCTAATACCCAAAGCCTGATACCTAACTGTCCCAGACAGCTAGCGTCCTTGATATACAAACTAAGGCTTAGCTCTTGGAAAACAAAATATACACAGAATGTATGTATTTGTTCAAAAGCATTATCTGTTCATCATCTGCGCTTTGAATGTCCTATCTTACTTACGACATATAGAAATAACAATCTAGATTTTTCATGTACTAACTCTATAACAATCTAGATTTTTCATGTACTAATACTAGAGATATCCTTTACAACAAAGATAATTATATTATTTCGGTAGTCCAGCTGATTCTCAGATCCCCTGTTGGCAGATTGTTATGAAGAATTGATTAATTGTTGTCTGTTATTAATTGATGCTGTTCACTTATTGTTCTGAATTATTGATTGTGATTGTTCCCCTTCTTACATTCAAACTTCCACTACCCCTTCCCATCCCCATCCCCCCCCCCACATCCTTTTTTTTCTCCCTCTGTGTGGTGTGTGTGTGTGTGTGTGTGTGTGTGTGTGTGTGTGTGTGTGTGTGTGTGTGTCTAAAATCACTATTGTGGACAGACATTAAATAAAGATTCCATTCCATTCCATTCTTTCGACATTGGGGACAAACTTGATGTCCCTTCGACAGCACACACTCAGTGCAGTTAAGAACCCTGCGGCAACAAAGGGCTTGTTACTGGCTAAATTCTGTGACAAAATCCACTGTCATCAGTTAACAGAAAAACACGCATAAAAACACACACACAAACCAACAACAACAACACTAACAAACACGGGTGGCACCGTACTGTGGTGAAGGGTTTTCTAAGAAAGAGCAGTCCGAATTTCACATGCTGAATGCACTGAGGGAGGAAACAAAACTGGGCTACAGACAAATATTCACCATATTTTCCTGCTGAAAAAAAAAAGAAAAAACAACGAGGTTTTGCAGCTGTTTGATTTTCATATTCATATTCATGTTCATATTCATATTCATATTCATATTCATATTCATATTCATATTCATATTCATATTCATATTCATGTTCATGTTCATGTTCATGTTCATATTCATATTTTTATCTCAGTAGAATCGGTGAAGCCAAAACAGCATTCAAGAAGATGACAAGCATTCTTACCAACAAATGCCTATCAATTAACATCAGAAAGAGAGTCCTTGAATGTTATATAGAACCAATACTGTTGTACGGATGCGAGGCGTGGACAGTCAGCAAGCAAAGCCAGAGCAAGATTGAGCAGCTGAGATGTGGTTTCTAAGAGGAATGTTGAGAGTTCCATGGACAGAAAAGAAAACAAACGAGACAGTCTTGATGGAGGCAGACACAAGTAGATCACTCATAAGGAAGATTAGGAAAAGACAGGCAACATTTATAGGCCATTTTTATGAGGAAGGGGGAGTTGGAGCACCTAGTCACAACGGGAAAGCTGGAGGGAAAGAGAGCACCAGGTAGACCCAGGGAGAGAATGCTGGACGGACTTGCAGAGTGGCTGGGGACGAGGAGGGTGGGGGAGATGCTATGGGCAATGAGAGATAGAAATGGATGGAAGTCCATGGTCGCCAACGCCATGCGGAAGGGCACCTGATGATGATGGTGATGATGATGATGATGAAAATGATGATGATGATGTTGAGATTTACCCTGTGAAACTCGGGCTGCTCTCCCCTTTGACATCGTTCGCCAAAGTGCAGCGGCATCCTTGTTTTAAACCAAGAAGGCAAGAAGGGTAAGTGGCATTCAAGGGGAGAGACCTGGGAAATGAACCTGTCTCTCCAATTTTTCTTATACCAGGGTAACCGGACGAATGCCCTGCTCTTTACGATTTTCAACTGCTGTGGGATCTTTAGCGTGCGCGGGCCAGAAGGCACACGGATCCGACTCGTTTTTTTTTATTGTTTTTTTTTTTTTTCCTATTCCAAAGGACTAGTCGTTCAGTTACATTTTCGGGTCAAACTAAAAAAAAAAAATCGTAAGGCCTCAACGGGAAACCAACCCTGGAACCTTGGGTTTAGTTATTGGCAGGTGAACGTGTGAACCATTCTGCCACTCTCCTCCCCAGAATTTTGTGTATATGTTCTTTGCCATCTTGTGCATATGCTTGACAAAGATGAACTGAGAGACAATTTGCGCGATGTCTTTATTCTGTGTATTAAATACGAATTCTCATTCTATTTTCGTGTGCGTTGGGCTACAGTAAATGCAAATACCAAACGATTGACGTTTTTAACTCTTTTCCCGCCATGGTCGCAGTCAAGCGACTTCCCGTACGACCGCCATGGTCGCATTTGTGCGACTTGGAGGGGTCATGATAAACGATAAATTTTCACGCGGGTACAAAGCTTCTGTCAGCTCCACTGATGAATGCAGGCGACTGTGCTATTTTTAAACTTTACACAGCGACCTAGTTTTTCAGCAGTAAGGCCGAAGTGTGGCTTTGTTAACTGTCGGAATTTACGTCACGTTTTCTCAAAAAGGTTTTCTCCAAAATAGCTGCAAATCGACACGCATTGTCTACCACTCTGAATAGAATAAGCAGACAGCTGACTTTGTGTGTAGATTTTCCATTGCTTTCCCTCATTTATTATAATGATATCTGGCGAACAACTCACGAAATAAGGTCAGTAGTACAACTGATAAACCATATGAAAAAAGAATTGTTTGTTTTTCTTTATAAAAAGATTATCTGTAGAATAATCAATCAAACACATAAACATAAGCAAGCATTCATATCTAAATACGACATCTGCCGTTTACAAAGCCAAAAAAAGTGAAAATCTTTAATAGTCTTTGAGATAAAAGCTTTCAAAAAAATGCATACTGCGCTGCAAAATTGGCTGCCCAAAATATACTTGGCACTGAAGAGTGCCGTTTCTGGGGAATCTTGGCGGTGAAAGAGTTAATTAAGAACAGGACATTGATATATTCTTTGCTTTCTGCCTCACAAAGGTTTGGCTATCTGTATGCAGCCTCCTATGGGACAGGAGGTGTGTTTTTGCTGGTGCTGGTGCCCCTTCAGGTGAGGATATGGGGACGTGATGCTGACCTACGTGTGATAGTGCACTCCCTGGTGTGTGGGGCGTGTGGCTGTGTATGGCTGGGGCTGGCTGTCATATTCGACAGTAGCTGGCAGGTCAGTTCATTGTCTGCTCTTTGTTGTTGGCTTACTTTTCATTCTTAAGGATCATTGCACTCAGGGAGGCTACCTTTGTGCTCACTTTTTTCCGTCCCATTGTGTTAGCTCACTTTTTTAAAGGATCATTGCACTCAGGGAGATTACCTTTGTGCTCGCTTTTTTTTCGTCCCATTGTGTTAGCTCACTTTTTTAAAGGATCATTGCAATCAGGGAGATTACCTTTGTGCTCGCTTTTCATTGTCATATTGTGTTAGCTCACTTTTTTAAGGATCATTGCAATCAGGGAGATTACCTTTGTGCTCGCTTTTCATTGTCATATTGTGTTAGCTCACTTTTTTTAAAGGATCATTGCAATCAGGGAGATTACCTTTGTGCTCGCTTTTCTTTGTCATATTGTGTTAGCTTACTTTTTTTAAAGGATTATTGCACTCAGGGAGGTTACCTTTGTGCTCACTTTTTTCCCTGTCCCATTTTCTATGCCTCGTTAATGGCCAGAGAAGCTGGCACTGTTTTTTACAATGCGATGATGATGATGATGATGTCGATGAGGATGATAATCATGATGCTATGGAGTTCCATCTAGGATTGAGACTGCGTGACAGTGCTGTACTCTACGCTTACTATCATAACATATCCCGGCATCAACCAGGGCCCGAGAGATACAAACACCTGCTGTGTTGGACAGAAGATTTGATCAACACCCTCAATGACGCATCCGTGAAGTGGATGAGACTCGGCTGTGTGGTCCCAGTCTTCCAATGAACGCATACTTAGTACACCCAACTCTGGGTAGGAGCCGGTTAGAGCCGAAAAATCCCACAATGATATAATTTTTGAAGGTACTCATGGGGATTCGAGCTCACAACTGTCCAATCAGTAGTCTGTTGCGCTAACCACTACACCATGGCGACTTGTTGGTGTTAGATTATTTGTTAGAGTGCCAGGCTTGTAACGATGAGGTTGTGTAATACCAAAGGAAATAAGAGGGAAGCAGGGAGAATTTTAAATATCAACTAAGTAACATAACTCTTGAGAGTCACGGAGTTATCTCCCTTGTAGAATTTCTCAAACCCAACACAGTTTGCGCTACCCATTCAGCTAGCATAGACGCAGCCACAAAGTATAAAGTGGTAAGGTCAGAAAGTTTAATGAATGTTCTGAGCTTACCACTTTATGCTTTGTGGCTGCGTCTATGCTAGCTGATTGGGTAGCGCAAACTGTGTTGGGTTTGAGAAATTCTACATGGGAGATAACTCCGTGACTCTCAAGAGTTATGTTACTTAGCTGAAGAGGTTGTGTGTTCAACCATCAAGCAGACCACGATTTTTTTTTCACGGACTGGTTGGTTCTTTCTGTTAATGGAGACATGGACTCCATATCTCGTGTATTGTATTGAGATCCCTGCCTGCAACATCGAACACTGGCCTGTTTGCTACCCTCCTTTGTGTCTCCATCATTCTGGTGGTGTCAGCTTTTGTCTTTCATAGGTCACTCCTCTTCCCTCCTCCCTTCTTCATTTCAAGATCGTGTCGGCGTTTAAAGCATTGCGCAGGTTAAAGAAATCTGCCAGATAAGTGTTGACGAACGTGTGTGAGACACGTATGGAATTTTCTGAGTGTCGTGAATTCTTCTAGTACAAACCAGAAACAACAAACTCGTTGGTGTGTGTGTGTGAGTGTGTGTGTGTGTGCGTGTGTGTGTGTGTGTGCGTGCGTGCGTGCGTGTGTGTTTGTGTGTGTATGTGTGTGTGTATGTGTGTGTGTGCATTTGTGTGTATGTGCGTGTGTGTGTGTGTGTGTGCGTGTGTGTGTGTGTGTGTGTGTGTGTGCGTCCGTGTGTGTGTGTGTTTCTATCTATCTATCTATCTATCTATCTATCTATCTATCTATCCATCTATCTATCTGTCGGTCTATCTATCTATCTATCTATCTGTCTGTCTGTCTGTCTGTCTATCTATCTGTTTGTCTGTCTATCTATCTATTTAACTATATGTCTATCTATCTATCTATCTAAATGTATAAATATATATACACACATGTATATATACATACATATATATACATATGTACATATATGTATATAGATAGATAGATAGATAGATAGATATAGATACATGTGTATGCGTGCGCGCGCGTGTGTGTGTGTGTGTGCTTTGTATTACACACACATACGCACACATACACACATATATACACATATATACACATATATATATATACATACCTACATATACCCACACACACACACACATGCACATGTACACACATATACACGTATACACACATACACACACACACTCTAAGTAAGTAAGTAAGAAAGAAAGTAAGTAAGTAATCAATCAATCAACCAACCAACCAACCAACCAACCAACCAACCAACCAATCAACCAACTAATTAATTAACTGACTAACTAACTAACAAACGAACCAACCAACTAACTAACCAACCAATCAACCAACCAACCATCCAACCAACCAACCAACCAAACAACAAACAACCAAACAACTAACCAACTAACCAACCAACCAAACAACTAACCAACTAACCAGCTAACTAACTAACCAGCCAACCCATCAACTACACATAACGAAAAGGAAGCACATGTATTCCCGGACTTAAGCTATGCCCATGTCGTCTCTACAGGTGTTCGCTGCCTCAGCGCTGGCCGCTATAGGTATGTCTACGATCTCCAGCTGTCAGAGCCTGATCAGCAAGAGTGTGGGACCTGATGGGCAAGCCACGTGTTTGGCCGTCATCGTGTGATAGGCAATCTGGGCAAGCTGCTGGGCCCCGTGCTTCACAACGCCTTCTGTGTGGCCACCTTCTCATTTTCTCCCTCGTGTGTGTACTTCCTTATGGCTTGTGAAGCCTTGCTGTTGCTGGGCGTAGTCAAATTCATGAAAAAACAAGATGATTACGTTGTTTTATGATCTGATGACAAGTCGCGTAGTCACGCGGGTGAACGTAAGACTTTTTATTGGGACGTTCTTGGTTTCATCTGCCCAGATGTCTTCACATGGTAACTAAGGACTGAGATTTTTTCCTCGATCTGCCAGGTCAACATGTATGCAGATCTACCAATGCGTAAATCACTGTTGTGGGTCTATATCTATGTATCTATATATCTATGTATCTATGTATCTATCTACGTATCTATGTGTAATATATACATGTATATATGTACATATATATATATATGCACGCATCGTCATTATTATCATGTGCCCTGCCTCCTAGCCTCGGTTATCATGGCCCTCCATATGAATCTATCCCTTGTTGTTGCAAGTACATCTTCCACCCTCTCTGTCCTCAGCCACTCTGCAAGTCCGTCCAATATTTTCTCCCTGGGTCTACCTGACGTTCTCTTTCCCTCCACTTTTCCTGTTGCGACCAGGTGCTCTGATTCCCCTTTTCTCATAAAATGGCCTATAAATGTTGTTTGTCTTTTCCTAATCTTCTTTATCAATGATCTTCTTGTGTCAGTCTCCATCAAGACTGTCTCGTTTGTTTTCTTTGCTGTCCACAGAACTCTCATCATTCTTTTTAGAAGTCACATCTTGGCTGCCTCAATCATGTTCTGGCTTTGTTTGTTGACTACCCACGCCTCACAACCGTATAACAGTACTGGTTCTATATAACATTCAAGAACACTCTTCCTGATAGTAACTGATTGGCGTTTGTTAGTAAAAACGCTTTTCATCCTTTTGAATACTGTTTTGGCCAGGCTGATTCTGCTGGCCATTTCTGATGTGCATCTGCCGTTCGGTGAAATGACCGTTCCCAGATATTTAAACTTATCAACCTGTCTCAAGGTTGTGCCGTTTGGTGCTATTTTGCATGAGGGGATTTCTTGTTTTTATTGATTACCATGACTTCAGTCTTCTTGCTGTTTAGCTCCAGGATATATGCATGCAGAATATAAATAGGCATGTAAATTGTCCTGCACGTCATGCCACTGGCTGGCTCATGAAAACATAATTCCTGGCATGCATGCCTTACTGAAGATAGAATGTGCAGACTGTGCAGCAAGATACTGCCTGCACAGAGTGGGCAAAGACAACGCCCATACACGCGTCTGAATTGTACCCTCTATGCGATAAATGAATTCACCTAACTAGAATCGAAAACTGGGAACAATCATGGCATCTTAATTAACAAATTTCCTTTAGAAAATATTAAGGATTTCAAATATCTTTATTCTGAAGGAAAAAAAAACTGATGACAGAACCTGCTCTAAAGACATCAAAATAAGAATCAGAATGGCAAAGCTAAAAAAAAAAGGTTAAACTCAACAACATCTGTCTGAACTTCTTCAAGTGTATGTACCATCCAGAACTCTCCGATCCTCTACCGACACAAGAACTTTCTGTGTTCCCCGTTTCAACCGGAAACTCCATGGTCAGAGAGCTTTCTCCCACTCTGCTGCCATGACCTGGAACTCCCTTCCCTATCATATTCGCCATAAGCAATGTCTTCCTTCTTTCAAGTCTAGTCTGAAGACCTATCTTTTCAATCAATACTTTCATTGATCTTCTCTTTCTCTTCTCTCTCAGCCCTGATCATCGTTCCTACATATGTGTGTGTGTGTGTGTGTTTGTGTGTGTGTGTATGTGTGTGTGTGTGTGTGTGTGTGTGTGTGTGTGTGTGTGTGTGAAGCATGTTTATGCGAGCAAGAGAGAGGGAGAGAGAGGGAGAGAGGAAAAGAGAGAGAGAGAGAGGCTGTGCGGGAGAGAGAGAGAGTGAGCAAGGAATATCGGGAGCACGGTAGAGAGCGAGAGTATGGTTGGGGTGGGGCAAGAGAGTGAGAGTATGAGTAAGAGTATGTGTAAGCGTGATAGAATTTGATAGTAGAGAAACTGAGTGGTTGAGAGAGGGAGTGTGTTTGGGTCTGTGTGTGTGTGTGTGTGTGTGTGTGTGTGTGTGTGTGTGTGTGTGTGTGTGTGTGTGTGTGTGTGTGTGTGTGTGTGTGTGTGTGTGTGTGTGTGTGTGTGTGTGTGAAGAGAAAGCGAGAGAAAATATTTTTGTATGATTGTCACTATTTTTAGTAATATTTGAATTTACTATGTTAATATGTCTTGTTGAACGTACATTTTATGTTTTTATGTTATATAGTGTTAGCAGCGGTATGTTTAAATTTTATGTTGGTGTATCTATTTGTATTTAGTTATATACTGATTTTATGTGAAGCGCTTTGTGCTCTGGAAAGCGCTATATAAATTGCCTTTATTATTATTATTATTAAAGGCAGAGGCATACCAAATGACCTGAAAATCAGACTTTTAAAGTGTTTTGATCTGGCTAGTCATGATTTATGGCTACGAAGCCTGGACTCTGAGAAAAACGGATTGCAGAAGAACTGAGGCAGCAGAAATGTGGTTTCATCGGAGACTACTACGTGTCAATGGACAGACAGAAGAACTAGTGAAAGTGTCCTGGAAGAACTTGATACCACCAGAAAACTACTAGCAGACATCAACAAGAGAAGACTAAAATACATTGGCCGTGTGTCATGCAGCAAGAAGGAAGAAAAACATACCTCTAGTCTCATACATTGAGAACATAACCAACATCGGTGGCCTAAATGTTCAAGAAACTGCCCACAAAAGTCAAGACAGAGCGGTCTTGAGGGAGGTGGTGGTGTCAAAAAACAGTGCAGCAGCCAACGCTGTACCCGGTGACGCCGACAGGTGAGACAGGTGAGAGGATCGAAAATCTCCAGCACCTGCCGCTTGACCCTGAGCTCAACAGGCGGATAAGGAAAGCTGCCAATACCATGACCAATCTGTCCTTGAAGCTCACCACAGTCATGAGAAGTGGAGTGTACAGAGCCTGCATACTAAGCACCCTTCTATAAGGCAGCGAGAGCTGGACGACCTACGTGCGCCAAAAGCACCGTCTCAAAAGCTTTCACGTGCTGTGCTTGCTCCAGATGCTGGTCATGTTCCTGGAAGGACCGTGTGCCAAACAGGGGCGTTCTTGGACCAAGGTAACATGCCAGACATGGATGCCCTCTTCACACAAAGACGATACACCAGACTGGCCATGTTTGCCGCGTGCAGGATGGCATCCTTCCCAACATGTCCTGTATGAAGATCTCGCTTCTGGATTCCAGCCCACGAGACACCCGCTGCTATGATATAGGGAGGTTTGCAAACACGCCTTGAAACCTGCTAATATTAGTGTATACACCTGGAAAGAGACAGTTAAAGGTTGCTGTGCCAGACGACAGGATGTACGTCAGGCATCGTGATTGCAGAGAAGAAACGAACTTAGCTGTGGTCGAACAAAAGAGTGAGGAGGAAATCTGTGACACCACCCAGCCAGAACCATCAGCCTTAAGGTCCGTCGACTATGCCAAAGACTGCCACTCAAGAATCGGCTTGTGCAGCTACAGCCGACTAATTTACATCCAACTGAGTCCTTAAGCGAGCGCATTCATTTCCTATTTAGACAAACGAAGCGATCACACTCATCAGAAGAAAAACCGAAACGCTAAAAGAGAAAATGATCAAGTGACTGGAAGTGGTGTGTGTCCACTTTGCTACTGACATGTTGGGAAGCAACGATGATGCCTTATTTCTAATTGTTCTGTGACAGCCTCTCTTTGATACCCCAGGTGTTTTAAGGGCCTTATGTGTCTTCATCATCTAAAATGATTTCAGGTCTGCTTCTTTCTTCTGAATACTAGAAACAAAAATCGAGCGATTCTTATACAATTAGTTCTTTGTTATTTCAACTGATCTGTTGTATTTCAAAGTTTTTGAAAGAATGTGACAAACTCGTTATGTAAATGGATTAACACAAGCAATAAAACCATGTTTACCTCAGAAACCCCTAGACTCATGCTAGCCAGAGCTTCTGCCACTTGTAGAACAATCCAAGCTGGACAAATCAAAGGGTGGGGACGTGATTCAGCGCGATCTCCGGTCCTCCAGGTAGGGAATCGGACACAGGGCGAATAACCCAGCCCTGGTTTCAGTTTCAGTTTTAGTTTTAGTTTCAGTTTCAGTTTCATTTTTAGTTTTAGTTTCTCAAGATGACGTCTAAGCGTACGGGAATGAATTCAATATGAATGTCGTATGATGGTAGTCAAAGCACAAGCCTTAAACATTTACATGAAACCATGGGCTGGCTATGCCCTGAGATCCTACCTAGCCTATGTTTTACCTAGTCTATGTTTTTGTATACTTTTAAGATCATACATTTCTTTAGATCATACTTTTAAGAATCACTTCAAAAGTAAGTTCTGCCAAGACGTCAGATAAAACTGACAGTACCACCCCTGGCGAAAAGAAAACCTTGTTATGCGAGCAACAAAACATAACAAGGACAAGTTAAAGAGACGTAATGTTTCTTTCAAAAACTGAGGTGCAAACGTTTCTTGACATATAGATACTAACACCAGTTGTATATTGTTTTTGTGACAAAACATTTGACATGCAACTGTCACATTTGTTATAGTATTTTGGAAATTTGCTGTAGCCTGTCTACTCCAGCTTAACTACCAATCAAAGCAGCCAACCAACCAACCAACGAACCAACCAACCAAACAACCAGCCAACCAGCCAACCAACCAACCAACCAACCAACCAACCAACCCCTAACCCTAACCCCAAACCGAAGCAAACCAACCAAAAACCAACCAACCAACCAACCAACCGACCACGACCAACCGACCAACCGACCAACCGACCAACCGACCAACCGACCAACCGAACAACCGACCAACCGACCAACCGACCAACCAACCAACCAACCAGACAACCAACCAGCTAACCAACCAACCAGCCGACCAATCGACCAACCAGAAGACAATTGATTGCAGAATGGGCAGAAGTGTGCCCATAAGCGTCCCAGGTTGTGAATCAAAATAAAACATTTTTTCTACGTATGTGTTGTAGATATTTGTAAAGAGGTGTAAAAGATATTCCTGGACTGTTATTTGAATGTTCTATATTGTAATGGAATACCTACTGTATAATGTCTATAACACTTTTAAAATGACAATTGTTTGCTTGCCAGGAGAGTGACCTAAACTGTTACACCCAAGCCTTATTCTTTCTTTTCAATGTTTGTAACAGCTTTTAATTTCCTCAAAGTTTTCTGTTTCGTTTTGAATTTTGAACCGAACAGTTTAATCTATCGAGTAAAAGATCTATTCTGCCAGCTTGTTTGCTGTGTCTTTCTGTCTACTCATACCTTTGTAATGGAAAGAAGCCAAGTTTTCCTCCTTGTGGATGCAAACAAACACACACACAAACAAACAAAAAACCACCAACCAACAAACAAGCAAATAAACAAACAAACAAGAAAGAAAAAAGAGGATAATGCATATTTGACAGAGAAGATGACAACTTGGGTCACAGGTCATTTGTGGAACAGGCTTGAGTGTACCTTAGGTCAACAGTCTGTGTGTGTGTGTGTGTGTGTGTGTGTGTGTGTGTGTGTGTGTGTGTGTGTGTGTGTGTGTGTGTGTGTGTGTGTGTGCGTGTGTGTGTACGTGTATGTGTAGATGTGTGCGTGTGTGTGTTTTCGTGCTTGCGTGCGTGCGTGTTTGTTTGAAGGAGAGAGAGAGAGAGAGAGAGAGAGAGCGAGAGAGAGTGTGTGTGTGTGTGAGAGAGAGAGGAACCAGAAATAATTCAAACAAATAAATAAACAAACATAAACCGAATTTTGAAGCCGTTTTATTATGTATACAGTATTATATACGTATATTGCAAATCTAACGACAAATCATTTCAACGCACATGTATGTCTATATATATACAAATATTTGTTTTTCAACATACGTTTAAAACAAGTAGTCTTTTTTTAAGGAGTACATGCATTCATATAACAGATATCGTGGGTTTATTATCATTTTTTTATCGTATGGGTACATGTATACACACAGAACTCACGTATCACAGATTCGGTGAAAGAGGTATAATGGTGACAATGTCATCATCATAAAATCTGGCAACACGACTCAAAAGAAGAAAACAACAATAACAACAACACCAACAACAACTCAACATCATCATCATCATCATCATTCATCATCATCATCATCATCATCATCATCAACAACAACAACAACACAAACACAGACACACATACGCCACGACTGGAATTAAATCAATGTTGTGTTTTATGTGAAAAAAGGAGTAATACAGGAGAAGGTTTAGGCAAAAGTAAAGAAAAAGAAAAAAAAAAAAAAGAAACGGAAAACAAAAAACCTACAGCACGATATATCATACCTTCGGCAAATGAGAAAATACATCGCAAAGAAGAAAAGAAGAAGAAGAAGAAATAGAAGAAAAAGAAGATGAAGAAGAAGAAAAGAAAAAGAAGAAGAAGAAGAAGAAGAAGAAGAAGAAAAAAGAAGAAGAAGAATGCGAAGAAGAAGAATGCGAAGAAGAAGAAAAGAAGAAGAATGCGAAGAATGCGAAGAAGAAGAAGAAGAAGAAGAAGAAGAAGAAGAATGCGAAGAAGAAGAAGAAGAAGAAGAAGAAGAAAGAAAAGAAGAAGAAGAAGAAGAAGAAAAGAAGAAGAAGAAGGAAGAAGAAGAAGAAGAAGAAGAAAAAAGAAGAATGCGAAGAAAGAAGAAGAAAGAAGAAGAGAAGAAAGAAGAAGAAGAGAAGAAGAAGAAGAAGAAAGAAGAATGCGAAGAAGAAGAAGAAGAAGAAGAAGAAGAAGAAGAAGAAGAAGAAGAAGAAGAAGAAGAAGAAGAAGAAGAAGAAGAAAGAAGAAGAGAAGAAGAAGAATGCGAAGAAGAAGAATGGAAGAAGAAAAGAAGAAGGAAGAAGAAGAAAAAGAAAAAGAAGAAGAATGCGAAGAAGAGAAGAATGCGAAAGAAGAAGAAGAAGAGAAGAAAGAAGAAAAGAAGAAGAAAGAAGAAAGAAGAAGAAGAAGAAGAAGAAGAAGAAGAAGAAGAAGAAGGAAGAATGCGAAGAAAGAAGAGAAGAAGAAGAAGAAGAAGAATGCGAAGAATGAAGAAGAAGAAGAAGAATGCGAAGAAGAAGAAGAAGAAGAAGAAAGAAGAAGAAGAAGAAGGAAGAATCGAAGAAGAAGAAGAAGAAGAAGAAGAAGAAGAAGAAGAATGCGAAGAAGAAGAAGAAGGAAAGAATG
>CM060310.1:22081987-22091987 GCA_030674185.1 Monoplex corrugatus
CACATAAGTTGCTTTGGTAGTCGATTTTCAGACATTCTCACCACATGTCCAGCCTGTCTTATTTTGGCTTTCTGCAGGAATGTATGTATGCTGAAAGTGACAGCTTGTTTGAGAATTTCCGTGTCAGGGATCTTGTCTTGCCACGTGATATGGAGGAATCTGCAGAGGCAGGTCAGGTGAAATAATTGAGCTGTTTGGCATGCCTGCTGTAGACTGTCCAAGTTTCACTGGCGTAGAGGAGAGTGGTGAGTACCACTGCACGGTGTAGACCTTCAGCTTGATGATAAGGCTGAGTCTTCTCTGTTTCAAGACGTTCGTGCAGAGTCTTCCAAAGGCAATACTGGCCTTGGCAATCCTGTTGTATTTTTCCTCGTCTATGTTAACCGCACATGACAGTATGCTGCTCAGATAGGTGAAATCGTCTGTTGCCTGTAGGCTGTGCCCATTTACCTTGATGTGTGCTTCTTAATAGGGTTTTGCTGGATGCAGGTTGGTACATAACCTCGGTCTTTTTGGTATCAATAATAAGACCAACGTTGTCACAAGATTTTGAGAAGGAGTCCATCCTATGCTGCATCTTATGCTCTGTGCAGGCGCTGAGGGCACAGTCTTCAGCAAACAAAAAGTCTCTGATGATGTTATTCTCCACCTTGATAACAGCTTTCAAGTGCTTGGAGTTAAAGAGCCCTCTGCCAATCCTGTATCTGACGTGTATCCCGTCCTGGCAATCACCAAAGGTGTTTGTCAGCATGGTTGAAAATACCAGGCACATTAGTCGAGTGGTCACAACACTGGTCTTCCAGTCAAAAAGTCTGGGTTCGAATCTGCCTGTGAACTGCCTGGTGGGTAAAGAATGGTGAGTTTTCCGCTCTCCCAGGTCAATACATGTGCAGACCTGCTAGTGTTCGAATCGTTTCCATGCTTATATACACGTGTAAAATATCAAACTCGCACGTTACAAATCCTGTACATGTCAGTGTTCAGTGGATTATGTAAACACAAATCATCCCAGCATACACACCCTTTAAACGGAATATAAATGCCTTCATGAAAGGATTTCAAAAAAAGGTCTTATACGTACAAATCCGCTCATCTGTAATATGTTCTATTTCAACAAAAGTTCTTTACACCTTGGAACACTTTACATGAAGCCATTCTTCCGCTTTATAAACGCTGTAACATTCATCCTCACTCGTTTAATGCCTTTTCACACGAAATGGTCGTTGCACATCAGGAATAAAGTCTCCTTTGTTTCTGAGCGTTTTATACGATATGATTCTTCCACTTTAGTAAATCCTATCTGTATTCAGATCTTGTGCAAACCAATATTTTCATTTTGGGTGTTTTCAAACCCCGTAGGCTTTTCACGTGAAGCGATTGTTCAAGACATTTTCCTTGTCATTCAAGAATTGTTTACAGAAGCGATTGCCTTACTAACATGTTTATTTTTATCTTTTATATCAGGCCCACTTACAGGAAGCAACTGTTCTAATGATGACATTTGCCTTTGCTTTGTATGACCATCATCATCATCAAGTGGCTTGCCACATGGCGTTGGCGATCATGGACTTCCATCTGTCTCTATCTCTTATTGCCTCAAGCATTTCTTCCACTCTCTTTGTCCCCAGCCACTCTGCAAGTCCGTCTAGTGTCTTCTCCCTGGATCTACCTGGTGCTCTCTTTCCCTCCAGTTTTCCGGTTGTGACCAGGTGCTCCAATTCCCGTTTTCCTCAAATGGCCTATAAATGTTGCCTGTCTTTTCCTAATCTTCCATATGAATGATCTTGTTGTGTCTGTCTCCATCAAGACTGTCTTGTTTGTTTTCTTTGCTGTCCATGGAACTCTCAACATTCTTCTTAGAAACCACATCTCGGCTGCCTCAATCTTGTCTGGCTTTGCTATGACCATTGACACAAAACAATTGTTCTAATATCGAATACTTCCCCCTCGTTTCATGGCCATTTAGAAGAGGACCATTTACACAAAGCGGATGTCGTAATAGCCGAACAAGTTCATATCCTTTCAACAATGTTTGTGGGAAGCTGTTAAGAGGATTTATTTCATACGAAACAGCGTTTTTTTATCATAAAACAAAAAACAAAAAAAACAAAAAAAAGAAATCCTTCTTTCAAGACCGTTTACAAGAAGCGATCAAAGCTTTCAGATCCCGCAACAAAGCTCCAGAGTCCAGGATGACGATGCTGAGAGCGGTGGCTATGATGATGACCACCCCGAAGTAGCCCACTGTCTGGGCGAGGGTCGGTCATCCTCTATGCTGATCTTCTTACGTCGCACGGACGACAACTTGGTCTTGTCCACGGTCAGCTCGGTGACGATGCTGTTGAGGACAGAGGTGAGACTCTCTGGGGGCAGGGAAGTGGTGATACTCCAGGTCGGGCAGTTGCAGCTGCACAGGGAGTGGGGGTAAGTGCTGGTGGTGGTGGTGGTGGGTGGTGGTGGGGGCCACGGTGAGGGTCGGGGTGGCTGCGGTTCCTGATGATGATGATGATAATGATGATGATGAAGATGTTGATGATGTTGTCAGCTCTGGGGATGTTGTTCCTTCGGGTGTCGTACCGTCTGGGGTAGTGTCTTCAGTTGTTGTGTCTTTTGGTGTTGTCTGTTGAGGCGTTGTTTGTTCTAGTGTTGTCTGTTGTGGCGTTGTCTGTTCTGGTGTCGTAGCATCTGCCGTGGTTGTGTCTGGAGGCACTGTTGTGGTCACTGCACCAAAAGAGCATCATTCGAAGATGTCAAACCAGAACACGTTCACAGTTTATTCAAGTTAACACAGTCACAGCGACTGCTTTTATAAGCAGTATGCTTATCTGAATTCCTTGTGTACACGAAATTGAACATTTACGTACAAATGAAACAGAATATGACAAATATAAGAGTCAAAAGAATACAATGTAAATGCCACGATAAATTTCCAATATCTCTACTACGTGCTCATGCTTTGGAGTAATATGTCAAGAAAGTATCTCTGGGATTAGTGCCGTGAATCTACGTAAGTATGTTTACTACCAAAAACATACAAACATACAAACAAACAACAACAACAAACCAGATAATAACAATATACAAGTCATATTGATTACCAAATCAAAGTATAGGCATACGATCCATGCAACATGCAAGAAGGAACAGTAAATGACAAAAAAGATCATCAATTACTATACGAAAAGCGCATCTCTAACAGGTTACAGCTATTCAAATTTCAAGCACTAACAATACTGGATTGTGATTATGGAAATTGAAATATAAAAACTGGTAGGAATTGCAGTGAGTAAACAGTATGGCTCGCAGACAAAAACAAACATCAAATATGCATCATGAAAGACGAAAAATAAATAAATAAATAAAAGCAGACTTACCAATCATAATGAAAATAGGAATGTTATAATCTCAACAGTGATACTTACTGCAGGTTGTAAAGCAGCTGGACCAGACTCACCCGTAAAGATGAAACTAAGCATCGAAGGTGGAGATGCAGCAAGTGAAGAATTACATGGAACCACGCAGGCACTTACCCACAGATGCAGGCAAGGAGCTTGTAGGCATGATGATGATGGTGCTGTCAACAGGAGTTGATGCCGGCACAGTCGTTTCAGACCAAGACGTTTCATTTGGGGTAGGAAAAGAAACAGGGACATTCATTGGCACCATCATCCCACCTTGTCTCTGACTGGTTGTAGATGACAAGATTGTTAATTGTTGCGCTGTGCTCGTTGGCGTCGGAGTTAGATCAGTCAGTGAACTCGACGACTCAGCAAAAGTAGAAAGGGGCGAGGACTTAGGGTCATCTATACACGACCATGACTCAGAGAGGTCAGCAGTGGCGGTTGAAGTGAATGTGTCAACGCTTGTCCATGTTTCGTCAAAGCTATAAAATAACGTTGACAAGAGATCTGCCATAGGTGACTTCAGGCTGGGCGCAGGTGTTGCCGTTGACAACAGATCTTCCACAGGTGACTTCAGGCTGGGCACTGGTGTTGCAGGGTCATCGATACATGACCAAGACTCTGTAAGGCCAAAACCTAACGTTGGTGTCAGTTCGTCTATGCTTGACCTCAGTCCTTCTGAGCTGGTGACCAACAACGATGACAAGGAATCAGCCATACTTGACCTCAACGTCTCCGCGCTGGACACATATGCAGTGTCGTCAATACATGACCAGGATTCGGACAGTAGCACGGTCGGGCTGGTTGAGAACGTTGAGGTCAGAGACATCACTGGGGTCTGACTAGCTGGCATCGTGGAGGTGAAGGACACACGCTATGCCCTTCGTCGATGCATGACCAGGAGCTGCTGAGAGGGGTGTTGATGGTGGAAGAGGAAGTAACGGTGATACTGTCAACCCCGGGAGACCAGGAGGTGAGTTTGGGGATGGTGGTGAAAGCGGTGGTAAGGTCTGCAGAGCTGGGTGATGCTACTGAGGTGGAAAGCTCTGTGTACGAGACAAATGCAAGTACAGGCAAAAAGCATATGAGGCAGAGCGTGTGGTAATGGTTGTTAGCAGCATGCAGTCAAGCAAAACTAAACTATAAATGTAAAACAAGGAAAAAAGGACATCGTTACAGGGACCCGTTTCTCATGAACTAGCACGCTCGCACGTACGTGGTGAGACAGCGAGTTGTGAGAGCGAAAAAAAATATAAAGTGTACTATTTAACGGACACGAGATAGCAGTAGATTTCAGCCAATATACTGCGCTTATTTCAAAACAGAGGAAGGAATCTAGATATAGATATAATATATACACTCACATAATATATATATATATCTATATATATATATCTATATATATATATATATATGTATATATAAGGCGTCTTGCACGACCACCATCTTTACCTCGCTTGCAAGATCTTTTTGATTATACCAAGACTTATCTGGCGAATGCCTAGTCATGCTAACTGCTAGATAACACAATGAAATGCTTTTATCTAGCGTACCTGGCGAAAACTTTCATACGTTCAGTGTATGTGCTCGAATTCATCGTTATTAACTATGCATTACCTCATGTACATACAGAGTGAACAAGTAGAGAGTATTTTGGTTCGACACCTACAATATAGTTAACTATGAACAAGTAGAGAGTATTTTGGTTAGACATCTACAATACAACATACCATGAACAAGTAGAGAGTATTTTGGTTTGACATCTACATATACAATACAGCCAACAATCTACAAGTAGAGAGTATTTTGGTTTGACACCTACAATATAGCAAACTATGAACAAGTAGAAAGTATTTTGGTTTGACACCAACAATACAGCAAACTATGAACAAGTAGAAAGTATTTGGGTTTGACACCTGCAATACAGCAAACTATGAACAAGTAGAAAGTATTTGGGTTTGACACCAACAATACAGCAAACTATGAACAAGTAGAAAGTATTTTGGTTCGACACCTGCAATACAGCAAACTATGAACAAGTAGAAAGTATTTGGGTTTGACACCAACAATACAGCAAACTATGAACAAGTAGAAAGTATTTTGGTTCGACACCTGCAATACAGCAAACTATGAACAAGTAGAAAGTATTTGGGTTTGACACCAACAATACAGCAAACTATGAACAATAGAGAGTATTTTGGTTTGACACCTACAATACAGCAAACTATGAACAAGTAGAAAGTATTTGGGTTTGACACCAACAATACAGCAAACTATGAACAATAGAGAGTATTTTGGTTTGACACCTACAATACAGCAAACTATGAACAAGTATGAGAGTATTTTGGTTCGACACCTGCAATACAGCAAACTATGAACAAGTAGAAAGTATTTGGTTTGACACCAACAATACAGCAAACTATGAACAAATAGAGAGTATTTTGGTTCGACACCTACAATACAGCAAACTATGAACAAGTAGAGAGTATTTGGGTTTGACACCTACAATACAGCAAACTATGAACAAGTAGAAAGTATTTGGGTTTGACACCTGCAATACAGCAAACTATGAACAAGTAGAAAGTATTTGGGTTTGACACCAACAATACAGCAAACTATGAACAAGTAGAGAGTATTTTGGTTTGACACCTACAATACAGCAAACTATGAACAAGTAGAGAGTATTTTGGTTCGACACCTGCAATACAGCAAACTATGAACAAGTAGAAAGTATTTGGGTTTGACACCAACAATACAGCAAACTATGAACAAATAGAGAGTATTTTGGTTTGACACCTACAATACAGCAAACTATGAACAAGTAGAGAGTATTTTGGTTTGACACCTATAACATAGCAAACTATTAGAAACAGCCACTGCGGCAGTCAATCGCAATCAGTGTAGCGACAAGGGAATAAACTCATTCAGCCCTACGCCGAGCACTCAAGAGGACATCACCAAGAAGAGCTCAGGACGGAAGTATATTAACAGCCTGCGCGTACGAGTGTTGGATTCACTGGCAACCGTTTTGGGTAAGCACATGGCATCTCTGCAATACTTTCTTTAGGAACTGGGTGCAGAAGACATTGGTAGGTAAGAAACTCTGGGGAGAGCCGGACATAATTCAGTTTCACAGATGACTAAATTTTCTTCTTTTTCTTCTTCTTCTTCATCCTATGATTGTTATTATTATTATTATTATTATTATTATTATTATTATTATTATTATTATTATTATTATTGTTGTGTTGTTGTTGTTGTTATTTTATTATTATTATTATTGTTATTTTATTGCTGTTATTATTTATTATTATTATATTATATTATTATTATTATTGTTATTATTATTGCTATTATTATTATTATCATTATATTTTATTGTTGTTGTTGTAATAAATCATTCTTGTATAGCAGTATTCTTCAAACTCATTTGGACTCACGGCGCTTTATACATATCCAGGCAAGCTGACCAAATTTCACTATTTCACTGCACAGGTTTTTTTTATTTTTTTATTTTTTTTTTTTATTCATTTCATACATATGCATATATATATACAAACATATTGACAAACAACCGCAAACTCCACTATTTCAATCCATGAAGGCAAACATTACAATTATCTCACATACATTAGAGACAATCAATCGTTCCACATAATATTTGTGTGCTCAACCTCAGCAATATCAAACTGTACAATGACTTATACAAGCTGATCACTTACACTGCAAAAAAAAAAAAAAAAAAAAAAAAAAGAATCCTATCATATTTTCGAACTAGAGTACATCTTGATGACCCCTGTCTGATCTCCTGTCAAGGTACACGCATTTATGCACACAATTTCCGCACATTTTTTATTTTCGCTCAGCGTGCCTGCTGAACGATTTTTTTTATGTTTGCATAAGTCGGACACAGACATGACCTACAGGATCTTTATTGATGTCCTGCATGCGTATGGACGTGAAAAGGATTTAGCTACTTGCAGATCTGCATGCATGTAGGGTAGACACGCAAGACCGAAAGATTAGCAGTGACCTTCATCTTCTAACACCTTTCTTAGCATTAAAGTAGGTTTTTTTTTTTTGTTTTTTTTTTTTTGGGGGGGGGGGGGTGGTTCATCACACCCAGGGAGGTTACTTTTGCGCTCGGTTTTTTTTTTTTTTTTCGTCCCATTTTTTTATGGCCACAGAAGCTGGCACTTTTTTTTTTCTTTTTCGTTTTTTACGATGCGATGATGATGATGTCGCTGAGGATGGTAATCATGATGCTTACAATCCTAATATATATATCCTGGCATCAACCAGATCCGAGAGATACAGACACCTGCAGCGCAGGTCAGAAGATTTGAGCAACACCCTCAATGACGCATCCGTGAAGTGGATAAGACTCGAGTGTGTGGTCCCAGTCTTCCTAATGAGCCCATAGCACGTCCAACTCTGGGTAGGAGCCGGTTATGGCCGAAAAATCCTGCAGGGTTTTGAAGGTACTGATGGGGATTCGAATCCTCAACCTTCCAGTCAGTAGCTCGTTGCGTTAACCACTACACCACAGCGACTGGTTCTTAGCATTCAAACTACCAGAATATAAAATGCAATGACAAACCAAGGGTTACACATCAAAATCGATGGAAATTTGAATGATGGTGGGCGGAACAATTTCCGTGATGTGAAGCGTCTCGTCTGTAGCAGGTACGTGTGTGCGATAGCTCCGCACTTCCTCTTTCCGCAGACCAGATCGGAAAACAGCCCTTCAGGAACTAAAATGGAAGGGAAATAACTTGATCCCACTTCATTCTTGTTGCTCGCGAATTACGGACCTTGAGACTTCTCCTAAGTCCTCTTCGACTCCGGTTATGTCATAACTGATCATGAGCAGAGCAGTATATGGGGAAGCAGGTTTGGAGTAGAGTGCTCAGTTGATAGTATTTGTGACCTCCCACCACGAAATCAGTCTTAACTCGCAATCATTCGAACAGCACTACGAGCTGAAAAGGTGACTGAGGGTCTATCTGGAATGTTTTGACTTTTTCTCAACATTGATTTCTGTAGACTATAATCTATCCCCCACACATTTTTTATTTTTGAAAAAATATCATTAATCAATTTAAATCGGTATTTTAATGCACTAATCGCAGCAGAGAGAACACAATTTCTTACTAAAAGTACCTATTTTTGTCTCTTATTATGAACCGTAACCTGTACAGTACCCGCATGGAAAGCTCTTTGGTGCACCTTTCAGATAATGACAGCGAAAATTAAAAACAAACTGGGTCAAAGCCACCAAATAAACAAATTTAAGGAACATGTGTAAGAGAACACGCAAAAACTTTAGAGGCCGTTTTCTCAAAATGGCCGTCATACAACTTATTGACTTTAAACATGCATAACTTCTACATTTTTTTTTGAGTATACGCTGTATTCAAGTATCAAAAGAATCAGCAGAATGTACACTTTCCAGTGATATGTATATCTCAAAATACCCAAAATGCTAGTTAACACTGATATCGTGGTTGGGGGGGGGGGGGGTCACATTTTGTTTTTGTTTTTTTGTTTTTTTTGGAGGGGGGGGGATGTAGGGGGTAGGGAGAGGAGGTAGTAAGGCGTACGGAATCATACAAGCACGCAGACGTCACCAACATAGGCAACCAAACGCATTCTGTTTACATGAGCAGCGAGCATACGAATTAAGCACAGCGCAATAACATGGTAGCTTTACGCAATACTACACTTCAAGCAGTTTGGTCTACAGAAAGAAACGAAGAAAAGAAACTATCAATCTAAAAACAAAACGATACAAGCATAAGTATGTGTAAGAAAAAGTAAGCAGAAGCGAATCAGGACGACACAAAAAAGCAGATACATGATTGTTATTAAACACACATAAAATCAATTGATACGAAACAAGTTAAAATCAAATATGTATTAAGGCGTACATCAGTATATGAGGGAGGGATGGGGGGGGGGGGGGGGGGAGGCGGGAGTTCATTGCATCTCAGTCTCGTAGAAAAGCGAGACTCATCTCAATTCCACTTAAATTCCTTTTTCGAGATACTGACACAAAGAAGTGGCACATTGTCACATATATACATAGACACACAATAGAGATGGACATATTCGGTCTTACACGCGCCATTGTATGCACATGCACACGCACACGCTCACGCACGCACACACACACACACACACACACACACACACACACACACACACATATATATATATATATATATACAGAGACAGAGAGACAGAGAGTGTGAGAGAGAGAGAGAGAGAAAGAGAGAGAGAAGAGAGACACACACACACCAAAGAGATATACAGAAAGAGACAGAGCAGAAAAAAAGAGAGGGAAAGAGAGAGAGAGAATGAGAGAGAGAACGACAGAGAGAGAATGAGAGAGAGAGAGAATGAAAGAGAGAGAGAGAGAATGAGAGAGAGAGATGAGAGAGAGAGAGAATGAAGAGAGAGAGAGAGAGAGAATGAGAGAGAGAGAATGAAGAGAGAGAGAGAATAAGAGAGAGAGAGAATGAAAGGGAGAGAGAGAATAACAGAGAAAAAGAGAGAGAGAGAGAGAATGAGAGAGAATGAAAGAGAGAGAGAAAGAG
>CM060310.1:22101987-22111987 GCA_030674185.1 Monoplex corrugatus
AAAACGACAAGAAGAAGAAGAAGAAGAAGAAGAAAGAAGAAGAAGAAAGAAGAAGAAGAATTGCGAAGAAGAAGAAGAAAAAGAATTGTGAAGAAGAAGAAGAAGAAGGAAGAAGAAGAAAAGAAGAAGAAGAAAAGAAGAAGAAGAAGAAAAGAAGAAAGAAGAAGAAGAAAGAAGTAGAAGAAGTAAAAGAAGAAGAAGAAGAAGAAGAAGAAGAAGAAGAAGAAGAAGAAGAAGAAGAAGAAGAAGAAGAAGAAGAAGAAGAAGAAGAAGAAGAAGAAGAAGAAGAAGAAGAAGAAGAAGAAGAAGAAGAAAGAAGAAGAAGAAGAAGAAGAAGAAGAAAGAAGAAGAAGAAGAAGAAGAAAAAGGAGAAGATAGAGAAGAAGAAGAAAGAAAGAAAGAGAAGAAAGGAAAGAAGAAGAGAAGAAGAAGAAAAAAGAAAAGAAGAAGAAAGGAAGAAAAGAAGAAAGAAAGAAAGAAAAGAAAAGAAGAAGAAAGAAGAAAAGGAAGAAAAAGAAGAAGAAGAAAGAAGAAAGAAGAAAGAAGAAGAAAAGAAAGAAAGAAGAAAGAAAAGAAAAGAAAAACGAATGAATATAGGCTTCCACTTTTTGAATGCCGAGGTCACAATGTGTATAATGCAAAAAGAAGAAGGAAGATAGACTGTCATATAGTCCAATGCAATACTATATGATGCAGTATTATACATTACACTTAAAAACACAACACACACAAACACACAACACCATCACAGACATCAAACAACACTACACACACACACACACACACACACACACACACACACACACACACCCAACACACACACACACACACACACACACACACACACACACACACACACACACACACACACACACACACACACACACCACACACACACACAAGCGTTAGGGTAACACGACATATTCCTACACCCTCTACAAAGTCAGTTTCTGATATATTTGCCTCACCATCATTAATATATGAATTTTTTGTTAGCCTGTCAAAAATTCCTATAGCGAATTACCTTTAACATGTTATTTCACTTGTTCACCGTTGTGGTTAGTCGATTCTTAGTTTTGACTTTTATTCATTTATTCTAGATGTTTATTAATTTTGTTTATTAGATTGTTTGTTTAAATCTTTAATTGTGATAACATTATTTGTTAGTTTTACCTTCCCCTCCTCAAAAATAATTGTTTTCTGGATCATTTTTTTTAAAGATCAAAATTGATAATTTTCATATATCCTCTTCACTCCTCCTGTGAATAGATATTAAATCGAAGACCACCACCACACACAAGTGCACCACAACATGCAAGTATTCTGGAATCACAAAGCGTCGACCCACCTACCTCTGGATTCTGAGAAAAATAAAACCTGGTTAACCAATGAGGATTTGGAGGCTTTAACGTCGTGGTTGAGTCTAGATGCAACACGAAGCAACGTGACACAATACAACCCAACCCAACCTAACCCAACCCAACCAAATCCAAATTTTCGGCCAACTGACCTTTGTCAAACAAACGTAAGATCACAAAAGAACAAACGACAAATACAAAACATTGCTGCTAGACGAAACAGCAGGAAAGTTTTGGTCTTTTGCTCCTAACATTTGTGACCTCCCACCACGAAATCAGTCTTAACTAGCATTTTCGGCATTTGAGATATACATATCACTGGAAAGTGTACATTCTGCTGATTATTTTGGTACTTGAATAAAGCTTGCACTCAAAAAAATGTAGAAGTTATGTATGTTTAAAATCATTAAGTTGTAAGACGGCCATTTTGAGAAAACGGCCTCTAAAGTTTTTTTGTGCTCTCCTACACATTTTCCTTAGATTTCTTTATTTGGTGGCTTTGACCCAGTTTGTTTCGCTGTCATTATCTGAAAGGTGGACAAAAGAGCTTTCCATCAGTGTATTACATGTGCGGGTACTGTGCAGGATACGGTTCATAATAAGAGACAAAAATAGGTACTTTTGGAAGGAAATTGCGTTATTTCTGCTGCGATCAGTGCATTAAAATACCATTTTAAATTGATTGATAATACTTTTTCAAGAAAAAAATTTCTGTGGGGGACAGATTATAGTCTGCAGAAATCAAATTTGAGAAAAAGTCAAAACACCCCAGATAGACCCTCAGTCACCTTTTCAGCTCCTAGTGCTGTTCGACTGACTGCGAGTTAAGACTGATTTCGTGGTGGGAGGTCGCATTTGTATTGGTTGTTTGGTCTTTTGTGATCATACATTTACGTTTGACAAAGGCCAGTTGGGCGAAAATTTAGGCCCGTCTTGTTTTATTGTATCGAATACGCGTTCTGATTCCATGTTCATGTTTTTCTGTACATATACATATACTTTTATAAACCTTTAAAGTCATTTTTGTTTTATGAGAAACACAGACATCAACATACAATGTGGTAACGAAAAATGATACCAATCTATACATGTAGGAGAAAGTATTGTTGACATATTACAACATATGACGTACAAAATAACATCACATTCTCTACACTGGAGGTTCAAACGTGAATATCAAGATTTCCTGTGTATCAATAGAGCTTTTCACACTTTTTAAAAAAAATTATGTCCTTCTCCTGTACGATAATCAAACATCAAATGGTGTCGTTTTATACATATAGGAAAAGTGTTGTCGACATGTGAACAAAACATAACATACAGAAGACAATTATATCTATTTTAAACACTGAAGGTTTCATTGCGTACATCAAAATTTAAAAACATGTCATGAAGAAAATATGTTTTCTACAGGGAAAACACTGGTATGCATTTTTTCCATTGAGTATTAACATGGACAAGTAAAAGTTTATTTTGAAATCAATTTTGCATCTGAAATATAGGATTTGGGGAAAGTATTACATTCGGAACACATGTGTCAAATCTGCATTTATAGTTAAATGATTTTGCAAGCATTATTATAAGATCAACTATTCTATTTGTTTTTACATTTTGATCAACACCGAACAGTACAAGTTTTCGTGTGATTTTGATGTTAAAGACATTTCCGCATTTCTCGTTGACTAAATTTTCAGTGAAGTTCCAAAAGTTACGGCCACAGTAACAGGTCCACAGGAATTGCTCGATGGTCTTGTGCATCATTACACCATGTTCAATTTATCGTAGTTGCTATAGCCATTCCGTTTGATACTGTATTGGTTGGCACTAATCTGATGAGCTATTCATAATTGCAAACATTTTAGTTTCACATCATTTGATTCATTACTTTTTAGCATAATCCTTTTCCCACCAAGCATGAATATTTAGTTTCTCTGACCACGTTGAGCAACGATTTGGTTTATTGCCATCAATTTTAATTTTTATGTAATGGTAAAGTTTTGCTACCTTTTATGCATTCATTATCAGTCTTATTGCACTCAGCATATTCAAAATGTTACTAATGTTGTTCTTCATTTGAATTCTGGTTGTTTTTAAATGTTGTGTGATTGAAGATATCCATCTGTTATAAGTGACAACGTCGATACAGAAGTCAGCGTTGGTTTTAAATTCTTCATAGGTTAAAAGAAAAAGCCATTAAAAATAGTTGATGGAATATATTCATTTCTCTGTCAGCTTGTTGTCCTTGATTATGTAGTTATCCACTTTTACTTTTAAGTTACAGAAGACAGATTCAGCTAACAATATTCACTTGAGTTCTTAGCTGTTATGTGATAAAAAATGTCATATATGCTTAAATGCATAGTTCCAAAGCATTGTTCTTCATGAAATATGAAACAACCAGTGGCCCATACTATTCAATGTTGTTAAGAAACGGGTGCATTTCAGCTGCAAAACTTTTCCATTTTTAAATTTTGTTATCATCGAAGTTTGAGAGAATGTATCTATGCTCGTAAATCCGGTATTCTCAATCCTCCTTGCTTTAAGCTTTTAGTGGCAGTCTTTCTGCTGATTTGATCTTTGTTTCCATTCCATACAAACTATAAACATAACTTATGCAGCTGTTCTATATAATGATCCGGTAGACTGGTAACAATATCCACAAATGTTTAAAATTACTTCGTGCAAAATACTTTATAACTACGACTTTACCAATCGATGATTGTCCTCTGTGACCAGACTTTGAATAACGTTTTATTTCTAAACATTTATCGCTAATAATTGACGATTTTACAATTTCATAGATCTTGAGTGAACCAATTGCCTAATATTTTAAACTTAGGAAGGTTCCATATCATTTTGAAAAGGGAACAGTGTATTATTTGTGATTTTCTCTTATTTCCGAGCCATATTACCTGACTGTTTTCGCTTTTCACAAACAAGCCTAAAAACGTGTCGAATACATCAAGTATACGGACAGATCTTTCAAATGAGGTTACCTCTCCTACATTTATTAATTAGGTATCATCAGCATGCTGAGAAATTTTGTGTTTTACGCCATGAACCTTGATTCCTTTTATTGAGTCGTCCTCCATTATCATATCAAATTACGGTGCTGAAATATGGTTCAGCTATGCATTCGATCCTGTTGTTATTGCATACAAGTCCATATTGAAGCCACTATTGCAAAATTTCTAACGTAAAAATTACTCTATAAAAATACATATATAAGCATTCATTTATTTGGAAGAGATTAAAGAAAACTGTGAAGTTACCAATGCCAACTAAATTTCAACAATTTCAAGTTAGCACATGATTACATGCCAAGTACAAGAATCCTGGTTACACTTATCAAGCTCTGATAATACATCTTCTTTCCATTCTATTTCTCACTTCCAGATATGAGTTCAAAGGATTCAGTTGAAAATGGAAGCACTGAAAAACTTTGGATATCCCTCAGAACAGCATCAACACCAAGTTGAAATTTACAAAAGGTGTCCATTTCACAATGCTTTACGGTCAAGAATACTACAGGATGACGGAAAGCGACCTTACCGAGCTATTGAAATTTTTACACAAAGGAACCTCGAAGAATCACACAAATCATTCGGCCCCTCCAACCAACGACTACTCGTCCCATGAGCCAAGAAAGGATAGAGACGCCATTAACATTAAAAGACGATGAAACGAGATTGGTCACATCATCCCAACAGAGGAAGATAACCTCATCCGGACTGCCCTTCAGTAGACACCAGAAGAAGACAAAGGAAAAAAAAGGTCTAAGAACACAAGACAAGCAGAACACAAGGTCCTGAAAAGCACCTGAAATACCATTCAGAGTCTGGCAAGAAGAGACAGAAGTGGTGTATCCCGAACAGTACTGCTCTGTCATCAGCTGGCATGATACAAGTAACCAGTCAGACTGAAAACCTGACTTTTTTCATCCTGTTTATTGAAGTCAATCATTAAGTTTTAAAGATTTTTTTGTGATTGCGTCAAAATTCGTCGTTAAACTTGAACCTATTACTTGATATGAAACACTTTCTTCATGATATTACGTTTTGTTATGGGTTTCTTTATTGAAACTTACGCAGCTTAGTTACCAAGAAAAAAAAACCCAAGGAAGCAGCCAACCAACCAGCCCACCAACTCACCCACCCACCAACCAACCAACCAGCCCACCAACCCACCCAACCAGCCAACCAACCAATCCACCCAACAACCCAACAACCAGCCAACCCACCCACCCAACCAACCAACCAAGAAAAAAGAAACAAATACACAAACCATCAAACAAATACACCAACCAACCAACAAACAAGCAAACAAACAAACATACCAAACAACAAACAAATACACAAACCAACCAACAAACAAACATACCAAACAACAAACAAATACACAAACCAACCAACAAACAAACATACCAAACAACAAACAAATACATCAACCAACCAACAAACATACCAACCAACCAACAAACCAACCAACCAACCAACAAACCAACCAACCAACAAACAAACATACCAACCAACCAACCAACCAACCAACCAACTAACAAACAAACTTGAAACTTTTCAAGAAGGAGACTGATGATGAAGATCGATGATGAGAAAGACGAGGAGGAAGAAGAAGAAAGAGGATACCGATCTTACTTACCATTGTCGGGTAGTTTACAATCGATACCTGCAAGCAAGGCAAACACAATGACTGCAGGGTCCACGATCGAACTGCACCTAACCACTTTATCATGATCTTTATCTTCAGCATTACTGAAAGGAAAGTAAACAAAACCGAACAAGACGTAAAACGATCTACGCGAACTGAGAGCGAGTGTTTGGACATTCTAGTTTTCCATGGTATTGGCTCGTTTGTGTGTGTGTGTGTGTGTGTGTGTGTGTGTGTGTGTGTGTGTGTGTGTGTGTGTGTGGGTTTTGTGTTTGTGCGTGTGTGTGTTGTGTGTGTGTGTTTGTGTGTGTGTGTGTAGGTATGTGTGTGTGTTTGTGTTGTGTGTGTGGGTAATGTATGTGTGTGTTGTGTGTGTAGGTATGTGGTGTGTGTGTTTGTGTGGGTGTGTGTGTGCGTGTGCGTGTTTGCTTGGGCTTGTTTGTGCGTGTTTGTGCGTGTGTGTGTGTGTGTGTGTGTTTGTGTGTGTGTGGCGTGTGCTTGGCTTGTGTTGTGTGGTGTGTGTGTGTGTGTGTGTGTGTGTGTGTTGTGTGTTTGGTTGTTGTGTTTGTCTCTCTGTAGTGATTGCGTGCGTGCGCGCTGCGCGGTGTATGTGTGTGTGTGTTCGTTCGTTCTTGATTTACGTCTTTTCACTATAAGTGATATTAGACGGTGTGTGTGTGTGTGTGTGTGTGTGTGTGTGTGTGTGTGTGTGTGTGTGTGTGTGTGTGTGTGTGTGTGTGTGTGTGTGTCGTGTGTGTTGTGTGTGTCGTCTGTGTGTGTGTTCTCTCCCTCCGCTCTCCCTCTCTCTCTTCTCTTTTCTCTCTCTCCTTTCTTTCATTCTGTTTCTGTCTGTCTGTCTGTCTGTCTGTCTGTCTCTGTTTGTTGTGTGTGCGTGTTTCTGTCTATCTGTCGTCATGTATGTATGTATGTATGTACTTATGTATGTATGTATGTATGTATGTACGTACGTATGTATGTATGTATGTATGCGTGTGCGTGTGCGTGTCTGTTTTGTGAATGCCCCCTTTAGAAAAAGGGAGGAAGTGAGGTTGTTTCATATCAGATGGAGAGAAGTGAACGTCTGTGTATTTGGCATTCTGACAGAAACGTGTTAGCAAGATTTTCATAGCTCTTTCTGGGTGGAACTTTACTAAATTTAGATAAAAGGAATAGACTGTTGAAGAGTCGCAGATGCATTGGTTGTGAAGGTCAAAATCATACAGACCAACAGGGTGCCAAAATTCACCATTTTCTTAAAGGGGGAGTGTGTGGAAAACACTTTCTTGGGAATCGTTGTTAATATTGACATTCTGTGTTCCCTCCTGAAAGTCTACTGGCCAGCTTATGGGTTTATGTTCGGGTTTAAGGCTTGTGACGTGATCATCATGCACATGGCACCTGTGTCGTAAGTGCATATGGAATGCGTTCCGATCACGAAGGAATTGAAATTGAGACTGAAACTGTTGACAAGTCTATCGTCCTCGATTCGCTTCAAGGTATCTACCATCTGATGCTTTTTCAAATGTAAGAGTGGACTTGAGAAGTATCAAGTCTGGAGTTTTTGCAATTTCTTTTTTATTCCTTTTTTTCAACAGGGGGTATGAAAGAATGGCGTGACAAATTTGTTGGGTTTTTTTGTTTCTGTTGTTTTGTTTTTTGGCCAGAAGTATCTGGTGGTTGGGATTGATTTTGTGCGAGCTTTTGCACTTTTGCATTTTCGTGTTAATTCCCTTCTCATCCTTCCCCCCATCTCTCTCTCTCTCTCTCTCTCTCTCTCTCTCTGTCTGTCGTCTTATCTGTCTTTCTCTCTCTGCTTCTGTCTCTCTCTGCCTCTCTCTCTCCCTCTCTCTCCCTCTGCCTCTGTCTCTGTCTGTCTCTGTCTGTCGCTCTCTCTATCTCTCTCTGTCTCTCTCTGCCTCTGTCTCTCTCTATCTGTCTCTGTCTCTCTCTATATCTGTCTGTGTCTCTCTCTGTCTGTGTCTCTCTCTACTTCACCTCCCCTCTCTTTACTTGTCTTTTGCTTATGATGTTATGTTTAATTACTCTGCAGTATTCTATTTTCTGTTGCTTTCATACATGCTGATTAGTAATGGGAGATATATTACTTAGCCTATGTATCAATATTTTACACAGTTGGAAAATACTTTTTAAATTGTTTTTATTTCATTTTACCTCTGTCTGTCTGTCTGTCTGTCTGTCTGTCTGTCTGTCTGTCTGTCTGTCTCTCTTTCTCTCTCTCTTCCTCCGCTCTCCCTCTCTCTCTTCCTCCGCTGTCCCTCTCTCTCAACCCTTCTCTCTCTCTCTCTCTCTCTCTCTCTCTTTCTCTCTCTCTCTTCCTCCGCTGTCCCTCTCTCTCAACCCTTCTCTCTCTCTCTCTCTCTCTCTCTCTCTCTCTCTCTCTCTCTCTGTGTCTTCTGGCTTTCCTCCTCCTTATTCTTTTTCTTCTTCTATTTCTTTCTTTACCAGTGTTTCCAGCAGTTTCGCAGTCGTCTTCATCCACCAGTCCATCGCAATCGTTGTCTACTGTATCGCCCGCCTTCTGGGGTGTGGTCAGGTTACAGAACTGCGGACAAAACCCATGGTCAGTGTTTGTATTGTGAAACACATCACCCCGTGGGGATGCCGGGGGCTTTTTCAGTATGAATAGTACCCCCAGGTTGATGAGTTTGAATACCTGGGAACGATCATTTCGCCAGACGGCAGACTGCACATCACAAATAGCCAGCAGAATCGGCCAAGCCAAAAGAGCATTCAAGAAGATGAAAAGCATTCTTATCAACAAATGTATATCAGTTAATATCAGGAAGAGAGTTCTTAAATGTTATATAGAACCAATACCGTTATACGGTTGTGAGGCGTGGACAGTCAACAAGCAAAGCCAGAGCAAGATTGAGGCAGCCGAGATGTGGTTTCTAAGAAGAATGTTGAGAGTTCCATGGACAGCAAAGAAAACAAACGAGACAGTCTTGAAGTAGGCAGACACAAGAAGATCATTCATAAGGAAGATTAGGAAAAGAGAGGTAACATCTATAGGCCATTTTATGAGGAAAGAGGAATTGGAGCACCTGGTCACAACGGAAAAGCTGGAGGGAAAGCGGGCACCAGGTAGACCAGGGAGAAGATATTGGACGGACTTGCAGAGTGGCTGAAGACAAAGAGGGTTGAGACAACAAGAGATAGAAACAGATAGAAGGCCATGATCGCCAACACCATGTGGCAAGGAACTTGATGATAATGATGATGAGTACCCCCACCTTCTGGAAATTCTGTGCTAGAAATTTCCTCTTTTCAGTCAATCTCTTTCTTTCTTTCTTCCTCCTTTGCTTTCTGTCATTTCTTTCTATCATTTTCTACCTCGCTGGTCCATTCACCTCCATGTGTTCGATAAAGACTTACGCATCTTCTCTTAGGAGTGAGAATTGGGTCCATGTGTCAACTGCGTTTCTTGGCTCTAAGGAGTTGAGGTATGCGGAAGCAATTTCAGGTAATTTAGGCCCATCTTTATATACGTTTTAGTGTCCTATAAATTGGACGGAATGGTGAACGCCAGGGGCATCTCCTTAGATGGTGCGCGCGAATGCATTCTTTTCTTTTCCTTTTTTTCTGGCAAGTATTAAGTATGTTTTGAACTGGTTATAGCCCTGATATGGCTCTACGCAGTCGGCTGGGCTTTAAAAAAACGATAACAATAACAATAAGAAAGACACCATTTCATCAGAGTTTGCATGTAGGTGGCAAGGCGACATATTAGACTTAAGCGGTCAAGCATATAATCTTCAAACCAGGTTAGCTGGTCTTGTTTGTTCAGGAGGGATTCATCACATACAGACAATACCGTATAAGCTTCACCCATCATCATCATCATCATATGCCCTGCCGCATGACGTTGGCGATCATGGCCCTCCATACGAATTATCCCTTGTCGCTGTACGTACATCTCCCACCCTCACTGTCCTCAGCCACCCTGCAAGTCCGTC
>CM060310.1:22119487-22121987 GCA_030674185.1 Monoplex corrugatus
ACACACACACTCTCTCTCTCTTTCTCTCTCTGCTTCTCTGTCTGTCTCTCTGTCTCTGTCTCTCTGTCTCTGTCTGTCTGTCTTTGTCTCTACCTCTCTCTCTCTCTCTCTCTCTTTCTCTCTGTGTCTCCACCTCTCTCTCTCTCTCCCCTTCTTCTTCTTCTTTTTTCATCATCATTATCACTATCATCATCATCATCTTCTTGTTCTTCTTGTTCTTGTTCTTCTTGTTCTTGTTCTTGTTCTTGCTCTCGTTCTTGTTCTTCTTGTTGTTGTTGTTCTTCTTCTTTTTCTTTCTTCTTCTTCTTCTTTTTCCTTTTCTTCTTTTTTCTCCTTTTGTTTCTTCTTCTTCTTCTTCCTAGTTTTCGTCTTTTCATTTATCTTCTTCTTGTTTACGGCCTATCCGACTGCGCAGAGCCATGTCAGGGCTACAACAATGGGAAAATGTACACACCTCTTCAAAAATGAAAACAACAACAACAACAACAACTGATAAGGTCAGTATTCATAACATTACATTCAAGCAGATAACCTTATGATATGCCCATGACGTTGAGCATAATCTATCCCGGGGGAGGGGGAGGGGGAGGGGGATGGTTTAAAAAAAGAAACAAACATGGATACATACATACATATATATATATATATATATATATATATATATATATATGTGTGTGTGTGTGTGTGTGTGTGTGTGTGTGTGTGTGTGTGTGTGTGTGTGTGTGTGTGTGTGTGTGTGTGTGTGTGTGTGTGTGTGTGTGGTGAATGCAGTTAAGGACACTAAAGCAGATATAAAAATTGCCTTACATAACCAAACATTGCTTCTGCACATCTGATTTCCTTAAAGCCAAATATGCAGTCTGTGCATGTATCCAGTTATCATTCTTAGTAGATGGTATACATGTAGGACCTTTTCAGAAGACATACAGGTGAATGGACCAGCAAGGCAGAAGACTGTAGGAAGAGATGAGAGAAAGCTAAGAAGCAAGACAGAGACAAGGAAGGTGACAGAAAAGAGGATATTTTTAGCACAGATTTTTCAGAAAGTGGGGACATTATTCATATCGAAAGACCTCCCTGCATTCCCATCGGGGGGTCGGGGGGGGGGGGTGTCTTGTTGTTTTAATCTTGTCTAGGAAAATGACCTCAGCGCATATAAAACATATTCCGAGCACGGAGACGCCATCTAGATAAACTAAAACAACCATGTATATGTTCTGTCTGGTCTATGTGTGTGTGTTTGGTCAGTTCAAGAATAAAAGACTATGTCAATCTTGAACATAAGAACAATATATTGTATGTATTTCTCTCCTCTCTCATAGTATTGCGTGTAGGGTAGTTGCAGAGTATAAAGGTAGGCTTGGGCGCTCCTTTTTTTTTTGAGGAGTGTTCTGAGCTTACTGTTTTTGTACTTTGTGTCTGCTTCTGTGCTGGCTGAATGGATGGCGCAAACTGTTAGATTTGGGACGTTCTATACAACATGGGAGATAATTCTCAAGAGTTATGTCCTTTGATTAATATTATGAAAATTCTTCCTGCTTCCCTCTTGTTTCTTTGGTGTTGCCTGTATGCCTTGGAGGCAACCATGTATATGTTCTGTCTGGTCTATGTGTGTGTGTTTGGTCAGTTCAAGAATAAAAGTCTATGTCAATCTTGAACATAACACCAATATATTGTATGTATTTCTCTCCTCTCTCATAGCTGTGTGTAGGGTAGTTGCAGAGTATAAAGGTAGGCTTGGGCGCTCCTTTTATTGAAGAGTGTTCTGAGCTTGCTGTTTTTGTACTTTGTATCTGCTTCTGTGCTGGCTGAATGGATGGCACAAACTGTTATATTTGGGACGTTCTATACAACATGGGAGATAATTCTCAAGAGTTATGTCCTTTGATTAAAACAAGTGACCAAAAAACAAACTTTACCTATTTTGAGACGTTCCATTCGGAACCATAATGACCTCATGACTGCTTGCAGAGAGAATCACTTCTTTGGACCCATTAGAATCCACCGTATAATCATTCAAGAGCTGTCCATTTTGCCGCACTTGCACGTTGACGGAGCTGGACCCTGGGTTGGTCAGCACCAGGTGAAGGTCAGCGCTGTCGGCTGCCCATGTTGAGGGTGTTGGGGCCTGACCGTATGGCAACACCACAATGAAGTGTTTGCCGTATTGATGCTGGCTATCTGTGCATCACAATAAAATTTTCATTCAACATTATTGACTCTCTCTAATAAGAGATATATTAGTGAATGCAGATGAGATGAGAAACTGGTATCAAAGGGAAGTAGTACAAAATAAGAAATTGGTATGGAAGGGGAAATCGTTTGAAAGGGAAATGGTATGAAAGGGAAATGGTATGAAAAGGGAAGTGGTATGAAAAGGGAAATGGCATGAAACGGAAATGGTATGAAAGGGAATGGTATGAAAAGGGAAATGGTATGAAAAGGCAAGTGGTATGAAAGGAAATGGTATGAAAAGGGAAATGGTGTGAAAAGGGAATGG
>CM060310.1:22126987-22154487 GCA_030674185.1 Monoplex corrugatus
GAGATTCATAACGGGCTATAAGATGACCACAGTGAAACCTGTCAAGCACGAAAAGCATTAATGCAAAGTAAACAAAGATCCATCACAGAATCACAACATCCTTCTTTGTAATAACAGCGAGAGAGCGACCACGATCGAATTCCTTTTTTGGTCTAATTTGTGAGAAGCTATTGTCGGAAGGGTATACGGATGAGTGATCAAGACCCATCCGGTTCCGTCAGTTGACAACAAAAACTGTTTTGCTCTTCAACCTGCATCCTGCTGCGTCGCTACACCTTTCAGTCTGTTTTATTTGTTTGATTTTTGTTCAGGGAAATATAACGTTCCCTGCGAACTTGTTTTGTAAAACATTGATTTTGAAAATTGTTTTCGATAGTACCGGAAATTTTATCGTTTTTTGAAATGTCTTTGACACAAACACACCTTTAGGAAACATATGTTACTTTTTTTCCATTTCATGAAATCATTCACACGTTGAATCACCACAGAGGCTAAGAGCGAACACAGGCCTATAAATGAATAAAATTGTCACAAATGAAAGTCAACTGCATGAAAGTATCATCATCATCATCATCTTCAAGGGCCCTGCCGCATGGCGTTGGTGATCATGACCCTCCATAAGTATCTAACCCTTGTTGCCGCAAGCACATCTTCCACCCTCTCTGCCCTCAGCCATCTTGCAAATCCGTCCAATATTTTCTCCCTAGGTCCACCTGGTGCTCTCTTTCACTTCAGCTTTCCTGTTGTGACCAGGAGCTCCAGTTCCCCTTTCATCATAAAATGGACCATAAATGTTGCCTGTCTTTTCCTTATCTTCCTTATCAATGATCTACTTGTCTCTACCTCCATCAAGACTGTCTCGTTTATTTTCTTTGCTGTCCATGGAACTCGCAATATTCTTCTTAGAGACCACATCTTGGCTGCCTCAATCTTGAGGCAACATGAGAGTATCCTCTCATCAAATATAAAAAGGCAGTTTCGATGTTTCTTCAAGTGTGTTGAAGCTTGTAACTTCCTCATGAATATTTAAAAACATCTATTTAACGACTCCTTTCAGAAAATGTTGCCACACCATCAACAGACATGCAGGAAATCTGAGAAAGACCCAACAAACCGACAACTATAAGCAGCAGAAACCATAACTACCTTTCACAAACACAGCAAGCATATGACCACCTACAAGCTCAAGATCAACTACTCAAAGCAGTTTACCAGTTGAAAGAAGGAAAAAAATTAACATAACCACAACTCAGAAGAAGAAGAAGAAGAAAGAGAAGAGAAGAAAAGAGAAGAGAGAAAGAGGGAGAGAGAGACAGAGTGAGAGACAGAGAGACAGACAGAGACAGAGACAGAGAGACAGACAGATAGATGGACAGAGATAAAGACAGAGATAGACATGGGCAGAAAGAGACACAAACAGAGACAGACACAAAGAAACAAGGACAGAACAAAAATAAGAGCAAATTTATATTGTGGAGAGGATCTGAATACGTTTATTTGTTGTTGTTGTTGTTGTTGTTGTTGTTGTTGTTGTTGTTGTTATTTTGTATTTTTTCCACTGCAGAAGAAGAAGACGGAGAGACAAAGAGAGAGAGAGAGAGAAGGAGAGAGAGAGAGAGAGAGAGAAGAGAGAGAGAGAGAGAGGGGGGGGGAGGAAGGAGGGCAGGAAGGAGACAGAGGGATAGGTCACCGGGTCATCCTAAATGATTTCCTATCTTTTTCTCGATCTTTTTCTGTCCTTTCCATCAACCTGAGAATTCTGACATCAATGTCTGTCCATTTTCGGATGCTCTGACTTCCCATCTGTTCTTTAATCTGCCTTTCTTTCTGCCTCTTGACGCTGTGTCTCTTTACAGGGAGTGTAGCAAAAAGTTATTTCATTATGGTTCTGTGACGAATATGGCTTAATATAATGTCACTCATGAATAAATCAGTTACAGCAATCAGTAAACTAAATAGAATTTGATTCGTTTTCTTGGTGAAGCAAGACAAGAATAATTTTTTCAAAATGCACTGGTCGCCAAAAATTACGAAACGTGACAGTACATATTCCCTCATAAAACTATACACTCTCCAGACAGTGGTGCCATGATTCTTGAGCTATCCAGTTTTTATCAGCATTAGATTTCACATCTAGTAAATTAGATGTCGCCAGAAAACCCTACTACTGTTTTACTTTTAATTAACATACATATATTTTTGTGGGAAAATTTTACAGTTTCCCAGTCCATTGGCCACTGAACAAAATATGAAAAGCATGTAACCACAAAGAAAATAAATGCCATCTAGATACCTCTAGCTCTTAATTCTACCCCTTGTACCGGTGTAGAGCATGTTTTCATGAAATGGAAACAGTTAACAGAGCTTGACTGTCTCTATCTATCTATCTACTATCTATCTATCTATCTATCTATCTATCTATCTATCTATCTATCTATCTATCTATCTATCTATCTATCTATCTATCTATCTATCTATCTATCTATCTATCTATATGTCTATCTCTCAGTCTACTCTCTCTCTATCTATCTATCTATCTGTCAGTCTGTCTGCCTGTCTATCTATCTATCTATCTGTCTGTCTGTCTGTCTATTAATCTATTTATTCATCTATCTCCATCTATTTATCTATTATCTATCTATTATCTATCTATCTATCTATCTATCTATCTTTCTATCTATCTTTCTATCTTTCTATATATCTATCGATTAGACAGTAATATAGATTTTATGATTCTTTCCATCCTTCTATCTATCTATCTATCTATCTATATATATATATATATATATATATCTATCTATCTATCTATCTATCTATCTATTTATATATCTATCTATCTATCTATCTATCCCATTAAAATCATCTAGAAGTTTTTGGCCAAAACTGAATCCCACCCGGAGTTATGTAAGCTACTTACTCATTGGGAAGACTGGGACCACACAGTCGTGTCTCGTCCACTTCATGAATACATCATTATTGATGATGCTCAAATATCCTGGTCTGTATATTTGGGGCCTCGTTGACACCAGGATAGTAAGCGTAAGTTCCAGCACTATGACGAATTCCATTCTTGCTCAGAAATCTATAGCATCATAATTATCATTCCCATGGTCAATATCATCATGACAGCTTTGTAAAATCGTCCAAACTTCAGTGGCAGTAGTGTAGAAAATGGGAGAAAAGAGTGAACACAAAGAACATTCTCCGAGTGCCATGATACTTAAAATATCAGACAAGAACAGACCATTGCCATGCTCTAGGAAACAGTGATGGGAGATATCACAGCATTGCCATGCTCTAGGAAACAGTGATGGGAAATATCACAGCATTGTCATGGTCTAGGAAACAGTGATGGGAAATACCACAGCATTGTCACGGTCTAGGAAACAGTGATGGGAAATACCACAGCATTGTCGTGGTCTAGGAAACAGTGATGGGAAATACCACAGCATTGTCATGGTCTAGGAAACAGTGATGGGAAATACCACAGCATTGTCGTGGTCTAGGAAACAGTGATGGGAAATACCACAGCATTGTCGTGGTTTAGGGAACAGTGATGGGAAATATCACAGCATTGTCATGGTCTAGGGAACAGTGATGGGAAATATCACAGCATTGTCATGGTCTAGGGATTAGTGATGGGAAATATCACAGCATTGTCGTGGTTTAGGGATTAGTGATGGGAAATATCATAGCATTGTCGTGGTTTAAGGAACAGTGGTGGGAAATATCACAGCATTGTCATGGTCTAGGGATTAGTGATGGGAAATATCATAGCATTGTCATGGTCTAGGGATTAGTGATGGGAAATATCAAAGCATTGTCGTGGTTTAGGAAATAGTGATGGGAAATATCACAGCATTGTCATGGTTTAGGGATTAGTGATGGGAAATATCACAGCATTGTCATGGTCTAGGGATTAGTGAAGGGAAATATCACAGCATTGTCATGGTCTAGGGATTAGTGATGGGAAATATCACAGCATTGTCATGGTCTAGGATTAGTGATGGGAAATATCATAGCATTGTCGTGGTTTAAGGAACAGTGGTGGGAAATATCACAGCATTGTCGTGGTTTAGGGATTAGTCAGGGAAATATCACAGCATTGTCATGGTCTAGGGAACAGTGATGGGAAATAATCACAGCATTGTCATGGTTTAGGAACAGTGATGGAGAGATATCACAGCATTGTCATGGTTAGGGAACAGTGATGAGAGATATCATAGCATTGCCATGGTCTAGGGAACAGTGATGAGAAATATCAAGCATTGCCATGGTTTAGGGAACAGTGATGAGAAGATATACTAGCATTGTCATGGTTCAGGGAACAGTGATGAGAGATATCATAGCATTGCCATGGTTCTAGGGAACAGTGATGAGAATATCACAGCATTGCCATGGTTCAGGGAACAGTGATGAGAGATATCACACATTGCCATGGTTAGGGAACAGTGATGAGAGATATCAGAACATTGCCATGGTCTAGGGAACAGTGATGAGAGATATCACAGCATTGCCATGGTTCAGGGAACAGTGATGAGAGATATCACAGCATGCCATTGTCTAGGTAAAGTGATGAAGATATCACAGCATTGCCATGTCAGGAACAGTGATGAAGATACAGAGCATTGCCATGGTTCTAGGGAACAGTGATGAGAGATATCACAGCATTGCCATGGTCTAGGGAACAGTGATGAGAGATATCACAGCATTGCCATGGTCTAGGGAACAGTGATGAGAGATATCACAGCATTGCCATGTCTAGGGAACAGTGATGAGAGATATCACAGCATTGCCATGTCTAGGGAACAGTGATGAGAGATATCAGAGCATTGCCATTGTCTAGGGAACAGTGATGAGAGATATCACAGCATTGCCATTGTCTAGGGAACAGTGATGAGAGATATCACAGCATTGCCATGGTCTAGGGAACAGTGATGAGAGATATCACAGCATTGCCATGGTCTAGGGAACAGTGATGAGAGATATCACAGCATTGCCATTGTCTAGGGAACAGTGATGAGAGATATCACAGCATTGCCATTGTCTAGGGAACAGTGATGAGAGATATCAGAGCATTGCCATTGTCTAGGGAACAGTGATGAGAGATATCAGAGCATTGCCATTGTCTAGGGAACAGTGATGAGAGATATCAGAGCATTGCCATTGTCTAGGGAACAGTGATGAGAGATATCACAGACATTGCCATGGTCTAGGGAACAGTGATGAGAGATATCACAGCATTGCCATGGTTCTAGGGAACAGTGATGAGAGATATATCACAGCATTGCCATGGTCTAGGGAACAGTGATGAGAGATATCACAGCATTGCCATGGTCTAGGGAACAGTGATGAGAGATATCACAGCATTGCCATGTCTAGGGAACAGTTGATGAGAGATATCAGAGCATTGCCATGGTCTAGGGAACAGTGATGAGAGATATCACAGCATTGCCATTGTCTAGGGAACAGTGATGAGAGATATCAGAGCATTGCCATTGTCTAGGGAACAGTGATGAGAGATATCAGAGCATTGCCATGGTCTAGGGAACAGTGATGAGAGATATCAGAGCATTGCCATTGTCTAGGGAACAGTGATGAGAGATATCAGAGCATTGCCATTGTCTAGGGAACAGTGATGAGAGATATCACAGCATTGCCATTGTCTAGGGAACAGTGATGAGAGATATCAGAGCATTGCCATTGTCTAGGGAACAGTGATGAGAGATATCAAGCATTGCCATTGTCTAGGGAACAGTGATGAGAGATATCAAGCATTGCCATTGTCTAGGGAACAGTGATGAGAGATATCACAGCATTGCCATTGTCTAGGGAACAGTGATGAGAGATATCACAGCATTGCCATTGTCTAGGGAACAGTGATGAGATATATCAAGCAGATTGCCATTGTCTAGGGAACAGTGATGAGAGATATCAGAGCATTGCCATTGTCTAGGGAACAGTGATGGAATATCAGAGCATTGCCATTGTCTAGGGAACAGTGATGAGAGATATCACAGCATTTTGCATGGTTTGGGGAACAGTGATGAGAGATATACAGAGCATTGCCATTGGTCTAGGGGAACAGTGATGAGAGATATCACAGCATTTGTCATGGTTTGGAACAGTGATGGAAATATCACAGCATTGCGATGGTTGGGGAACAGTGATGGAAATATCACAGCATTGTCGTGGTTTATGAAACAGTGATGGGAAATATCACAGCATTGTCGTGGTTTAGGGAACAGTGATGGGATATACCAGCATTGTCCTGGTTTAGGAAACAGTGATGGGAAATATCACAGCATTGTCTGGTTTAGGGAACAGTGATGGGAGATATCATAGCATTGTCGATGGTTTAGGGAAACAGTGATGGGAATATCACTAGCATTGTCATGTTTTAGGGAACAGTGATGGGAGATATCATAGCATTGTCATGGTTTAGGAAACAGTGATGGGAGATATTCATAGCATTGTCGTGGTTTAGGAAACAGTGATGGGAGATATCATAGCATTGTCATGGTTTAGGGAACAGTGATGAGAGATATCATAGCATTGTCATGGTTTAGGAAACAGTGATGGGAGATATCATAGCATTGTCATGGTTTAGGAAACAGTGATGGGAGATATCATAGCATTGTCGTGGTTTAGGAAACAGTGATAGGAGATATCATAGCATTGTCGTGGTTTAGGGAACAGTGGTGGGAAATATCATAGCATTGTCATGGTTTAAGGAACAGTGATGGGAGATATCATAGCATTGCCATGGTCTAGGGAACAGTGATGGGAGATATCACAGCATTGTCATGGTCTAGGTATTAGTGATGGGAGATATCATAGCATTGTCATGGTCAAGGGATTAGTGATGGGAAATATCAGAGTATTGCCATGGTCTAGGGAACAATGATGAGAGATATCAGAGCATTACCATGGTTTAGGGAACAGTGGTGGGAGATATCACAGCATTACCATGGTTTAGGGAACAGTGATGAGAGATATCACAGCATTGCCATGGTTTAGGGAACAGTGATGAGAGATATCAGGGCATTGCCATGGTTTAGGGAACAGTGATGAGAGATATCATAGCATAGCATTGCCATGGTCTAGGGAACAATGATGAAAGATATCACAGCATTGCCATGGTCTAGGGAACAATGATGAGAGATATCACAGCATTGCCATGGTCTAAGGAACAGTGATGAGAGATATCATAGCATTGCCATGTTCTGGGGAACAGTGATGGAAGATATCACAGCATTGCCATGGTCCTGGGAACAGTGATGAGAGATATCACAGCATTGCCATGGTCCAGGGAACAGTGATGAGAGATATCAGAGCATTACCATGGTCTAGGAAACAGTGATGGAAGATATCATAGCATTGCCATGGTCCAGGGAACAGTGATGAGAGATATCAGAGCATTGCCATGGTCTAGGGAACAGTGATGGAAGATATCACAGCATTGCCATGGTCCAGGGAACAGTGATGAGAGATATCAGAGCATTACCATGGTCTAGGGAACAGTGATGGAAGATATCACAGCATTGCCATGGTCCTGGGAACAGTGATGAGAGATATCACAGCAGTGCCATGGTCCAGGGAACAGTGATGAGAGATATCACAGCATTGCCATTGTCTAGGAACAATGATGGGAGATATCACAGCATTGCCATTGTCCAGGGAACAGTGATGAGTGATATCAGAGTATTGCCATTGTCTAGGGAACAATGATGAGAGATATCAGAGTATTGCCATTGTCTAGGGAACAGTGATGAGAGATATCACAGCATTGCCATGGTCTAGGGAACAATGATGAGAGATATCACAGCATTGCCATGGTCTAGGGAACAATGATGAGAGATATCAGAGTATTGCCATTGTCTAGGGAACAATGATGAGAGATATCAGAGTATTGCCATTGTCTAGGGAACAATGATGAGATATATCAGAGTATTGCCATTGTCTAGGGAACAATGTTGAGAGATATCAGAGTATTGCCATTGTCTAGGGAACAATGATGAGAGATATCAGAGTATTGCCATTGTCTAGGGAACAATGATGAGAGATATCAAAGTAATGCCATGGTCTAGGGAACAATGATGAAAGATATCACAGCATTGCCAAGTTCTGAGGAACAGTGATGAGAGATATCATAACATTGCCATGGTCTAAGGAACAATAATGAGAGATATCAGAACACTGTCATGGTCTAGAGAACAGTGATGGAAGATATCAGAGCATCGCCATGTTCCGGGGAACAATGATGAGATATCTCAGAACATTGCCATGGTCTAGGGAAAGTGATGAGAGATATCAGAACATTGCCATGGTCTAGGGCTATGGTCTAGGGAACAGCTATGGGAGATACCAGAGCATTGTCGTGGTTTAGGGAGCAGCTGTGAGAGATATCAGTGCATTGACATGGTCTTGGAAACAGCAGTGTGAGACACCAGAGCATTGTAATGGTCTAGGCAGCAGCTGTCAGAGATATCTGAACTTTGTCTTGGTTTAGGGAGCAGCTATAGGAGATATCAGAGCACCGTCAAAGTTTAGGGAACAGCTATGGAAGATATCAGAGCATAGCCATTGTCTAGGGAATAATATGGTAGAGAGGAGAACACGAGAGATTGTTGTGTTTTAGGAGCAGCTGTGAGAGATGTCAGAGCATTGTCATGGTTTAGGGAGCAGCTGTGAGATATGTCAGAGCATTGTCATGGTTAATGCAGCAGCTGAGAAAGATGTCAGAGCATTGTTATGGTTAAGGCGGTATCTGTGAGAGAATGTCAGAGCATTGTCATGGTTTAGGGAGCAGCTGAGAGAATATCAGAGCATTGTAGTGGTTAATGCTGCAGCTGTGAGAGATGTCAGAGCATTGTCATGGTTAAGGCGGTATCTGTGAGAGATGTCAGAGTATTGTCGTGGTCTAGGGAGCAGCATATGTGGCGGAATGTCAGAGCACCGTCGTGCTTTAGGGAACAGCTATAGGAGACATCAGCATCTGCTATTAATCAGGATCAGTCAACCATTCAGTCTCCATCAGACCTGCAGCTGGTGTGAAACACATGAAAAGCGTTTTATGTTGTCCCAGCTCGATAAGAGACCAAACAATGAGGAGGAAGAAGGAGTGTGGAATGTTTTTGAGTCATTGTTTTTATTGTTGTTTGAGTGGTCAGTGATTGATTGCAACTGTTGTTGTTGCTGTTGTTGTTGATGCTGTTTTTGTTATTTTGTTTTCGGTCGTAGGGTGCAGCTTACGTGTATTTGATTATACGAGTGAACATTTTACATGCAAGGACTGTTTGAGCCCATTTTTCAGACAATACCACTCTGTTTTGATAACGTTGTTAATAAAGGAATGTTGGGGAATGTGCGTAACTGTTTATTGCATTTACGCTCAGTGGTAGACCAAATGGATGGGGACGGTAAAAATGAAGAATGATTGTTATCAATGTGTTGATGTCAGTTATGAAGGTCAGTATTGATGGCGAATTTTCCTATTGCAAGGCTGAGTGTATGGTGTGTTTTAATGCATGCGCTGTAAGGAACAGAGCAAAACTGTGGTCATGTTCTTGATGGTGTCGAAAATGCATGGTATGTGTGCTGGCTCTGAAAGTCTGAAAGCTTATGCGGACTGTTTGTTCTTTCTAGTTATTAACTCTCCCTCTCTGTCTCTCTGTCTGTCTCTCTCTCTCCCTCTCTCTGGCTTTGTATGTCTCTTTCTTTCTCTCTCTCTCTGTTTCTCTCTCTCTCTCTCCTTGTCTCTCTCTCTGTCTCTCTGTCTCTGTCTGTCTCTCTCTCTCATTCTCCCCTTGATTCTCTCTCTGGCTCTGTCTCTCTCTCTCTCTGTCTCTCTTTCTCTCTCTCTCTGTCTCTCTCTGTCTCTCTATCTCTGCCTGTCTGTCTGTCTCTGACTCTGTGTCTCTTTGTCTCTGTCTCTGTCTGTCTGTCTCTCTGTCACTCTCTCTCTCTCTCTCTCTCTCTCTCTCTCTCTCTCTCCCTCTCCCTCTCTCTCCCTCCGTCTCTTTCTCTACTTCTCTACCTCTATCTGTGTGTCAATGTCTGTCTCCCTCTAGCTGTCTGTCTCTCTGCATGTCTGTCTCCACCCACCCCCAACTCTCTCTCATATACAACACACACACACACACACACACACACACACACACACACACGCGCGCGCGCGCGCGCGCGCACACGCACACGCACACGCACACATGCACACACATATACACATACACACATTCTTCCTGTGTATGACGTATATGACAATGTGTTAGTTCGACATATCCACCGTGTCCACATTATGTCCTGAGTTATGGCCTAGGCTGATGTCATAAAATACTGTCGTTTGATCTCCCACATCCTCTTTTCCATCTAGTCCTTCTGACTTCCTTCACCTCTTTCTCCTTCACCTCTACTTTCCACAACCCCTCTCAGCTGTCCTCTCCTGAACAACGAACACACGCACCAGGATGGTTCGATTCCACTAAAGTTTAACGCAAACTTTACAGTGGCTTACGGTAAATAATATAAAGATAACAACAAACAAGAACAGCCATCACATAGTCTAGTGAGCAGCAACAAGAGATGTCCCCAACTTATTAATCAAATTCGTTCAACTGTTGAGACAGGTTCCGTCAGGAATCAAGCCTAGTGATTTGTTGGGAAATGGCTGTGACCTGTTTACTGCATGCAAGCTTGATGGCAAGTCACAGAGCAAGTTGGAATAAAGGCTGTAAAAATAGTGTTTATTGAATGGCGATTATTATCGATATTGTCATGGCATATTGTGATGGTATGTGATGGTAAATCTGACATGTTTCGTAATGAAAGCTTTTTTTTTCTTTTTGTTGGCCAGGGTATTGATGGGGTGGGGACAGTTATCAATGTGTTTGGCTGTTGTGGTGGTGAATCTGATCTGTTTATGTGTCTTCTTGTTTTATGATCAAATTTGTTCTTACTGGGTCTGGTATCAGTGGGGATGGAAAATTGTTATTGACGTTTTCATGTCTGTTGTGATGGCAGATATGACCCATTATGTGCCATCACGTTTCATGACCAAAATGAGTTTTACTGTCTGTGGCTCTGATGGAGATGCATAGTGTTTTAATGTGTTCATGTTTGTTGTGATGGTTCATGTAACCTGTCTTCGTGTTATACAAATAACAAGTTTTTGTTGGTCAAATTACTGGACAAAAAGTGGATGACATTTGTGTCCTTTTTTTTTTTAATGATGGTCAGTGTATGTCGTAGTGCTGGCTTTATATCTGTGTTATTTGTCTGGTTGACTGAAAAGCTGTAATAGTTTACCAGGACGTCTCTATCTCTCTCTAAATGCATACCTGTGTGTGTGTGTGTGTGTGTGTGTGTGTGTGTGTGTGTGTGTGTGTGTGTGTGTGTGTGTGTGTGTGTGTGTGTGGTTTGTCTGCAAAATAGTTCTCATACACATATGCGTGTATGTGATCGATATTGCTTTCTTTATTTGCTTTCAGCTGATATCGATGAGCGTAGATTAATCTGATAACACAGGGCTGAATGTACATAATAATAATAATAATTACAATATTCATATAGCGCAAAATCTCGATAAAAATCAAATCTAAGCGCTGAACATACACTTACGCACGCGCGCACACACACGCACACACACACTTACACATGGCTATAAATGGGGAAAAAGAATAAAAGCAATGGAAAATTATAGAGAGCATATTATATACAAATATATATTACAATGTGATTCCCCTCCGAGTGGAGACAGGCTACAGAGGGGGGATGAGTGAGGTCAGGATTTTATGCAGAGGAGAAAAGGTGAGTTTTGAGAGCGGACTTGAAGGAGACAAAAGTAGGTTGCTGACGGACAGAGAGAGGAAGTTTGTTCCAGGAAAGTGGACCAGAAACAGAGAAGGCTCGTGGACCATAGGTATTGAGCTTGGTGCGTGGAAAGCGAAAAGTCAGAGGATCGGAGGCAGAGCGGAGGGTACGTGAGGGAACATAGATCTCAAGTAGGCTTGACAGGTAATCGGGGGCTGCGTTATTGAGGCTTTTGTAGCACATGGTGTCTAGTTTGTACTGTATGCACTTTGATACAGGGAGCCAGTGAAGTTGTGCCAGGAGAGGAGATATGTGGTCAGCTTTTTCTTTTTGAGTACAAGGCGTGCAGCATTGTTTTGAATGCGCTGTAGGATGTGAATGGTGGAGGCAGGAAGACCAGACAGGAGTGAATTGCAATATGAAGGAGAGAACGAGTTTTGCAGTTGTTTCCACAGAGAGATACTTCCTGATCAAGCTTATACGATGGAGGTGATAGTAGCAAGATCTGGCAGTTTGAGAAACAAAGTTGTTCATGGAGAGGGTAGAGTCAATGCAGACACCAAGGTTTTTAGCTGAATCAGAAATTGGGACTGATGTGTTACATAATGGGAGAGAAAGAGGAGGCAGCTGAGAAAGTTTCTGACGGGTGCCAATGAGGATAGCTTCTGTCTTGTCGTCATTAAGCTGAAGTTTGTTGAACGTCATCCAGTTCTTAATGTCCGAGTAACACTCAGTGGTGCGAGTCAAGAGGCGCTGTATATTGTCTGGTGTGTCACTGTCTAGAAGTTGGGTGTCATCAGCATAGAAGTGGTGTTTTATAGAGTGGGAGTTGATGATGGTGGACAGGGGGGAGGTGTAAAGAGTGAAAAGAACAGGGCCAAGGACAGATCCTTGTGGAACACCACAGGTCAGACATGCAGGTTGAGAGTAAGTGCCATTAATGAGAACAGTTTGTTTTCTGTTTGACAGATATGAAGTGAAAAAGGAGAGAGCAATGTCAGAGATGCCAAAAGTATGATGAAGTCTAGAAAGGAGAATGCCATGATCAATGGTATCAAAGGCTGCAGACAGATCAAGGAGTGTGAGGAGAGAGACTTTGCCAGTATCAGTTGCAAGGAGGAGATTGTTGAGAATGTGTAGCAGGGCAGTTTCAGTGCTATGGCACTGGCGGTAGGCTGACTGGAAAGGATTGAGAAGATTGTTGGCAGACAGGTGAGAGTTCAGCTGGTTGAGGACAACTTTTTCGATGAGTTTTGACAAGAAAGAGAGATTAGAGATAGGCCGGTAATTTTTCAGTTCATTTGGGTCTAAATTGTATTTCTTGAGGAGAGGGTGAACAATAGCAGACTTGAAAGAATCTGGGACAGTTCCAGTTTGAAGAGAAGTGTTGATGATGTCAGTGATGAATGGGAGGAGAGTAGGGAGACAGTCAGAGTAGAGAGAACCTGGAAGAGGATCCAGTTCGCAGGTTTTGAACGACATGGATCTGATTGTGTTGAGAATTTCTTCTTGTGAGACTGGGGTAAAAGTAGTAAGAGGTGTGCCAGAGAAGGAAGGGTCAGGTGGGCATGGTTGACAGGGTGTCCTGTCAAGCCTGTCACGAAGAGTTTGTATTTTGGTGGTGAAATACTTGGAGAATACAGATGGGAGTTCTTCATTTGTGTGTTTTGTTGGGAGAGGTAAATCTTTTCGTGTGCCAAGGAGATGATTCATGGTTGTAAAGAGTTCTCTTGAAGAAGAGGCATTCAGGATTTTGGTTTGGAAATAGCTTGTTTTTGCAGATGCAATGAGGGTGGATACTTTTGTTTTAGAGGCTTGGAAAAGTTGCACTAAGTGCTTAACTATTTTTTAAAAGCAAAATTTTTCTTTTTGCCTTCCTGTCGTCTTTCCTCCCTTCATGTTTCTTTTACTCATCTCCAGCCCCATTCCTTTTGTATCCTTCTTCTTCATCTTATTCTCTACACTTCTCTATCCCTCCCTTTGCCCATTGTCTCTCAGCCCTCTCTAGATCCTTTCTCACCCAAAATAAAAAAAATCTCATCAAATGAACAAATGAACAAACCAACAAACAAACAAATGAACAAAGAAACAAACACACAATGCACGCACAAAGACATTACATCTCCGTGAAATATTGATACAGTTGTCTCAACAGCATAACGGAAATATTGATACACGCACCAGGATGGTTACGTTTCCAGTAAGAATGAACACAATCCTTACGCTGCCTCCACATAAATAATACAAAAGAAGACATCAGGCAAGAACAGAAGAACACATCTTGTGAACAGCAACAAGAGTCGTCATCATCAATTTATTGGGTTCAGTCAACCGGGCAGACGGTCTCATTCAGACCAATACATAATTGTCTGTGGGAAGTACGTATGGCATGTTCATTGTATCCAAGCTTCATGGAAGGTTAATGGGATGGGGGTGGAAGAAATGATGGCAACAGTTTTGTTAATCAGTGTTTCACCTTTCTGAGTGATGAGTTTGAATTGTTTGCACATCGTTCAGGTTACATGATTGAGAGTGTTGTATCGTGTGTGATGTAATATGCAAAGTTGTAGTTGTTTCCTGATTGCGTATGGTAGGCCCACGTTCACTGTTTCTCTGTGTTTATTCTGTCCTGTCTGTTATCTCTGATTGATGAAATGTTTATGCCTGTAAAATTTTTCTCTGTCTCTCTGTCTCTGTCTCTCTCTCTCTCTGTCTGTCTGTCTCTGTCTCTCTGTCTCTCTGTCTCTCTCTGTCTGTCTGTCTGTCTGTCTGTCTCTGTCTCTCTGTCTCTGTCTCTCTCTGTCTCTGTCTGTCTCTGTCTCTCTGTCTCTGTCTCTCTCTCTGTCTGTCTGTCTCTCTCTCTCCCTCTCCTCCTTCCCTCCTTCACCTCTCTGTCTGTCTGTCTGTCTGTCTCTCTTTACCCCCACCCCACCCCCCATTTTTGTTTGGCTGTCTCTCTCTGTCTGTCTCTCTCTGTCTTTCTCTCTGTCAACCCCCTCCCTCTCTCTCTCCCTCACTTCTGTCTCTGTCTGTCTGTCTGTCTGCCTGTCTGTCTGTCTGACTGTCTCTCTTTCCTCCCACCCCACCCCCTATTTTTGTTTGTCTGTCTGTCTGTCTCTGTCTGTCTCTCTCCCTGTCCACCTCTCTCTCTCTCTCTCTGTTTCTCTCTCTCTCTGTCCCCCCTCTCTTTCTCACTTTCCCCTATCTTTCATATGGCTTTCATGGTGTGGAAATGAGGAATAGTTCTTAGAAACGTCTCAAAAATATTCTTTGTATCTTTTGTCAAGGTGGTTTGAGTACATATATCAGTATTTTTTTTCTTTTTTTCAAATGTAAAAAAACGCCTTTCAATCCTGAAAGCAATGTGCTAAAGGCATTGAACAAAACCATCTCTTTCAACTATACCAAGCTGTAATACTGAGTGTTATCGATTATGGACTGGGTCTCACTACGTTCTCACAGACAAACCCGCGAAAACTAGAAAGAATTAAAAAAGAAAGCAATGAGAGTGATCCCCAGAATCATAAAACACACACCCATGGACACTATGCGATACATGCTTGACCTTCTTTCAATACAGTTGAGACACACCAGAAAACAAGTAAAGACCCATAAATGACATTGGAGAACCCAGGAAACCACTCCACGAGATGGTTGAAACTGCAAAAGGCAACAGACTCCAACGTGGAAAATCATGGATGGAACAGGCAGCTCAGAAGACTCCATTCACTATGTGTGTCAAATGACATAACTCAAACAGACCAAGGAATGGGAAAAAAACATCCAAACCATCTCAAACATCTAAACAAAACTATCATACCCCAAAATCTAGGGATACACTGTCGTGAATGGGTAGAAGGGAAAACATACAGAAGTTCAGCTACTCATGGAGCAACTAAATTGCAACCCCAAAGATGTAATTATATACATGGATGGCTCAGTCATCAATAACAAATCTAGATGGGACTTCATTGTCAAAAATAATGGAAGAAAACGATATATTTGATATTACAACCTTCAGTCTAGCAATGGAAACTGAGGCAGTCACACATGCACTCCAATGGTTAACTTCACTGGATGATGAAATGAAAGAAACGCAAGCCTTCATTCTGACTGACTCGATGAATCTGCTTCAAAAAGTGCAAAATGGAGTAGGGACCCCAGAATGGCATAAAGCAATGAACAGTATCGACCTACAGTCTCACGTGGATCTTCTGCCCTGGACATGCTGGTATTAAGGGAAATGAACGGCTGATAAACATGCAGGCAATGCCACAACAACACAATGTCTCCATTTGGAAAAGTCTGAGGTCCTTAGACATTTTAAATCGTATATTTGCGAACAAAATGTAAGTCATCATACCACCGAATGTCTTAGCCAAAACGGAATAGAGGAAGTGGCCGGATATCTACTATGAAAGGATAAACAAAAGCTATCATTAAACAGACTAACATTGGTATCATCTCAAAAGTAACACTGCACAAACTCTTACAGCGTGGAATGGAAAGTGTTTGGTTTGTCCCAAAACAGAGGTAAAGGAAAAGTGAAGAAAAGGAAAAGACAACTGGAGAACGAGCAAGTTTGTCAAAGCATCTCTATGTGTGTCTTTGTGGGCTGTTTGTTGATTGTTGTCTAGATATGTCTGTAAGCTTGTCATGATATGTATATATGTGTGTTTCCTCTTTGCTATTGTTGTTGTTGTTGCTGCTGCTGCTGCTATTGTTGTTGTTGTTGTTGTTGATGCTGCTGTTGTTGTCGGCTATCCACATTCAACCACAGTCGCAAAAATCCTTCAGATCCGCTCATCTATCCCCAGCAATGCACAGATACATGCAACCATACACTATACAGATTCTCATTTAATAAAATATTATCTTATAATATGAAAGGAAATATAGTGCAAAAGGACACACCATATCAGGTTCATCTGCACGAATTGATTGCATGATGTTCTGAATAAACGCGAAAGAATCCCATCTACAGACAACCTAATCCTTTAATATTCCCTTTCAAAGGCAATCCATGGCTCCTGTCATCCCATATCCCACAGCCCACTCTCTAGTCGCATATACACTTTCTGTAAAACATCACCACTATTTCGTCGGCTTATATACTGCCTCTACATGTACTCTTCTCACACCATGTTCAGTCTCTGAGTATTCCTCTTCTAAATCCTGTAACTATCTGTCAACACTCCATTCAAAAACAAAGCAAGTACTTGAGGGACAATTTGGTTTCCATTATACTATTTCCGTTGATGGCTCAACGTAAAAACAATGTGAAGAGGACCTCAAACAAGAAAAGAGCATTTCCGCAGTTCAGTTAGCAGCAGGAGATGTCACTGACTCTCAAATTTGGCCAGCCGTTTCATTTCGGTACAATAACTCAAATGTGTAAAAACATTAGTTTGTCATGAGACTATTGAGCTTGTTCATTTTTCAAAATGGATTTTAGATTTCAAACTGAGTTCAGCCTTATTTAAACATTGAACTTTCGTCAGGTGATAGTGTTTTTACTTCTTCATAATTACCAAAACTAGAAGCAGTAATGGGGACACCAAGAGCAAGACGATATGCCCTGTAATCTATGCTTTGTATTTCGAACCAAATATATTGGAACGCAGGAGATAAATTCTTAATAGTTGTGAGCCTACTAATACTGTAGAGAGTTTTAGGGTGACAGACCTTGACCTTAAGTTTATAGACTATTTTTTTTTCCACCAAAATTCGTTTTTTCCCAGCTTTTGTCTAACATATATCTAAACGTGTGCTGTACTGTAGTTTCTATGTCAGAAATATGCCTAAAATTTAATGATGTCTGTATATATTTCATAACTGGCTCTTCTACTTTAAAAGCAATACTTTTCTAAGCCATTAACAAAATTACTATATGAAATGTTTTTATCTATGGATTCAGCCCATTCTCTGATATATTTCAAATAGAAAATCGGGCATCTGGAGGTTTCACCAGGCCTTTGTTTTGTACGAGCCAGACATAACCTGCTCATTGCTTCCTTGCTGTTTGGTACATGCAGGGAAGGAGTGTTGGTTGTGATGGCACTAATGGGGAATCTGATTTTGTCATGTACTCTTTCCGCCTCATGGACGAGAGTGTTTTGTTGTGGATGTGGTAGCAACAAAACCCATGGTTGCCTTTGCTTGGAGAGACACAAGACTGTCAGATGATTGGTATAAGGTATCCATGAGATGGTGTGAAGTATTAAAAATCCACATAACCAATAAGTTCCTTTTTTTCTAATTAATCACTAAATTCTATGTCTATAAAACCTGATTTTATCAGTCTCTGCTATGTCTACAGAAATGCATATCTATAGTTAAATGAATCCTTTCACCCACGGTAGGTCCCGCTCATTACTTCGAGATAATGAAGTATGTTATCAACTTGACAAAAATACAATGTACATATAAATCTGTACATATGTACATATAAATCTGTACATCTGTACAATGTACATCTGCTCTAACTTAATTTGAAGTGTTTTCAGCTGCAGCAAAGCTTTTTGAAACAACTGTTTTTGACATAACGCAATACGTCCTGAGGATGAGTCTGACACATAGTTCCCAGTTGATTTGTTGGCCATCCGGAAACTACTCAAAACCTTGTCCAAGGAGAAATATGAAAAACACCATCAGAAACTGATATTATTGCTCTGTGGCTGATACTGTTACCAACATCTAAACCCATACAACGTGGATATTTACTCAGGATGACATGACATGATGCTCAGTGGCTGATCACGTTACCAGTTCTCAGATCCATAGAGCAGGGATATTTACTTAGGATGACAAAGCTATACCCATACCACTTGGGTGGTGAACGAGTACTTTCAACAGAACCAGTCCACCAGAAAGAGGAACCCAACACCTTTTCAATATCCTGATTGAGGTAACTGATCCTCCCACCGAATCCCAAATCCTGTCACCTAAATGTCCTCGTTGCAAAAAAATACTGGGATGGGATTGAAGTTCAGTTCTCCAGCTGTGTAAGAACGTGTGTGGTCCATTGGACAACGCTGTTTGGTTTGCAACTAAATCACTGCCGTTACACGCACTACCGAGTTTCCCATGCCAGCCAACATGATGTTCCCAAACTGGGTTACTTCCCCTGTGATTCAGTTTGGCAGTTTATGACAATAATTGTTTTCCTCATGAAACAAAACGCAGTGCGTTTATTAATTTATTATTTATTTATTTACCTATTTATTCATTCTTTGCTTATTTGCTTATTTATCATTTTTCACTTATTTATTTACTTATTTATGTGTTTGTGTATTCATTCATTTATTCGTTATTTTTTTAATTTCTTTATTTATTCATTGATCCATTTTCAATATTGGGAAATAAGACCATCTGCCTTACTTTCAACCTCATATAAACAATCAAGATAAATTTCAGCTATTATGTTATCATAATTTCGATGACAACAGTGATAATAACAGTACTCTGCTGCTGGTGGTCTTGATCGTGATGATGGTGATGATAATAATGATGATCATTGTTGTCATTTCTGCTGATAGTATTTCTTAAGCCCTTGTCATTGAGCCTGTAACGCTAGATATGAATTCATTGTTTTCAACTCGCCCAGTATTTATATTAAGAAAAGATAATGCACTTGTCTTCATTATGTCCTGATATGTTTGCCATTCACTTTGATATAGGGAGACAATGCTGGGTTTACGAAACAGAACAAAACAACATTCCCACCAGTTGAGCTGCTCCCTGTCCCCTCTTTCTTGCCAACCTGCTTCTTTGACTATGGGTCTATGCAGTAGACTGTCACAAGACACCAGACACTGCAGTCTTTTTGAGAAACAAACAACACTAGATAGTATGGTAAACAAAACGTGAGACGAAATGACCAGAAAAACAGCAAAGGAGAAGAAAAAGAAGAAGAAGAAAGAGAGAGCGAGAGAGAGAGAGAGAGATAGAGAGAGAGAGAGAGAGAGAGAGAGAGAGAGAGAGAGAGAGAGAGAGAGAGAGAGAGAGAAGATTAAGAAGAACAACAAGCAGAATACGTGTATACATATACATACATAATATATATATATATATATATATATATATATATATATATATATATATATATATATATATAATACGTATATATATTTTTATATATATATATATAGAGAGAGAGAGGGAGGGAGAGAGAGAGACAGACAGACAGACAGACAGACTGACTGACTGACTGACTGACAAACTGACAAATAGACAGACAGAGAGAAAGGCAGAGACAGTGACAGAGAGAAAGAGAGATATATACATTGATGCATGCATCATCTTTGTCCATTTGATGTAAGGCTAAAAACATAACAAAGAAACATTTCCTCTTACACTACAAACTGTAATGGACAACAATGGAAAAAAATAAAGTGAATGATCTTAAAAAGGAATATTATTCCATGTTCTTTCCTGTCCAACCTGACACGGGTGTGTGTGTGTGTGTGTGTGTGTGTGTGTGTGTGTGTGTGTGTGTGTGTGTGTGTGTGTGTGTGTGTGTGTGTGTGTGGTGTGTGTGTGTGTATGTGTGTGTATGTATGTGTGTGTGGGCGCGCGCGCGCGTGCGTGCGTGCGTGCTTGCGTGCGTGTGTGCGTGTGTGTGTGTTCTGTTTTTTGTTTGTTTTTGTTTTGTTTTGTTTTTTTGAGCGAGATGGTTGGGTGTAGGGATTAGTCAATATAGAGAATGCATTAATGCTAGGACTCGTTTTTGATATGATTTAACTATCATACAAATGGAATTCTTCCTAAGGTATTAATGACACCGGTGTGTGTGTGTGTGTGTGTGTGTGTGTGTGTGTGTGTGTTTTGTGTGTGTGTGTGTGTGTGTGTGTGTGTGTGTGTGTGTGTGTGTGTGTGTGTGTGTGTGTGTGTGTGTGTGTGTGTGTGTGCCTTACATCAAATGGACAAAGATGATGCATGCATCAATGTATATCTCTCTTTCTCTCTGTCACTGTCTCTGCCTTTCTCTCTGTTTGTCTATTTGGCAGATCAGTTTTTTTTTTATCATATTATCAGCTTTAGAACTTCCTAGTTGTCTTGTATTCAGTGCAAATGTGATGTGGATCTATCAATAAACTGTTGAGAAGAAATTAAAAAGAAATCTGAATCTGAAATCGTAGGACCGCAAGATGAAACAGATCTCATTTTTTCTTGGCGACAGTATTATGAGGGTACAGCCTTTCTGTCTCTCTCAGCAGACAGTACTCATTAGACAGTACTCTTCGTGTAAATGCATCAAACCCACAAACTAGGTACAACTGAAAAAAACTCTGCCTGTACATACGGTTTATCAGTTCGACATTTCGGGACCGTGGGAACTTAAACTGTGATTACGTTTGAAATTTTCCAACAGCCAAATTTATGTAGATGATGTATGTTGCTGGAACGTGACTGTGACCCATTCATGAACACTCTGATAGTATGGCTTATGGCTTCATGTTTTCGTGGTTTTTTGTGTGTGTGTAAAATACATGGGTATGTATGCTGTTTCCAAACATAGATGTAATATGACTGTACCTAGACAGACGCTCAAAACAAACAAACAAGCAAACACACAAGCACACAGACAAACAAACACACATACAAACAAACAAACACATATAAAAAAAATATATACACAGACTGTAAGACAAACTTTCAAATATATAGACAGAATCTTTGAGACTGGTTTGGAGAAAAGAGAGAGAGAGAGAGAGAGAGAGAGAGAGAGAGAGAGAGAGAGAGAGAGAGAGGAGAGAGAGAGAGAGAGATTTTGGTTTGGTTTATTTTTTTACGTCGACACCCACCTCAGGTGATATGGCCGACGGGGATAACCATCCCAAGGAAGTGGCTGAAGGGGGACTTATCTAATCCTATATTGACACTACCAGAACAACAATGATGTTAAGATGGGACAGTGAGAAGGCCAGTTTTAATGTAGCGCACCCCAGGATTCGAACCCATAACCATTAGCATGTGAATCCGACGCTCAAACCAACTGAGCTACTGGGGCAAGCGAGAGAGAGAGAGAGAGAGAGAGAGAGAGAGACAGACAGAGAGAGAGAGACAGAGTGAGACAGAGACAGAGATAGAGAGACAGAGACAGAGACAGACAGAGACAAAGAGACAGAGACAGAGAGAGAGACAGAGAGAGAGACAGAGAGACAGAGACAGCGAACTCGGAACTGGGAACTCGGAACTGGGAACTCGGAATTTTAATGAATTTAGGCCAACAGCCCCTTTCATGGGGGAAATCTTAAGACACATTTCTATACAACATTACTTAATTAATCAACACACTTAAATGTATTTACATGGGATATTCAAAGGTATTAATGTAGAAAACAAATATTGTTTCAAGTACGTACGTTCAAAATACATTTTTCTCTTATTTTAAAAGCAGCGACAAAAAACTTCGCCAAGTTCACTATGGTTCCCGCAGAGTCATCCAGACATAGACACAGAAAGAGACAGAGACAAAGACAGAGACAGAGACAGAGAGAGAGAGACAGAGACAGAGACAGAGAGAGAGAGACAATGACAGACAGACAGACAGACAGACAGACAGAGACAGAGAGATACAGAGACAGAGAACAAAAATAAAAACACTATATATTTTCGAGGGTACGAGGTAACGAAACGATACACCGGGGAAAAAAAGGTCGGAGAAAAAAAATGGCAGGTATAATAATAAACCTTCTGAAACTACCGCCTAGGATCGCCAGAGAGAGTATTGATCATCTGCCGTTAATTGAATTAACGTCACGTGCACGTACATGTATCAAAGTATCAAAGGTGCACGTGCCCATATCAAAGCGTCAAAGGCAAAGTAGCTACTCATGACATGATCTATCAATTTGGGATCAAAAGCTCCCCGGCCGCATTGCCGCCACTATATCTCGCTGATAGTAAGGTTAGTCTTTGAGTGATGTGGCAATCTCTCCCTCTCTCGTAGTTTTTCCCTGACTGTAGAAAAAGTCATCTATTTTTGTCACAAAGGTTGTCTGTCTGTGTATCTGTCTGTGTGTCTGTGTGTTTGTCTGTCTGTCTGTCTGTCTCTCTCTCTCTCTCTCTCTCTCTCTCTCCACTCACACACACACACACATACAAATCTATCCATCCATCCACCTCTCTCTGTCTCTCTCTCTCTCTGTATATATATATATGTATATATACATATATGTATATGTGTATATATATATTTTATGTGCATGTATATATACACACATATATATATGTATATAAACATAATATATAATATATATATAGTGTGTGTGTGTGTGTATGTGTGTGTATGTGTGTGTGTGTGTGTGTGTGTGTGTGTGTGTGTGTGTGTGTGTGTGTGTGGTGTGTGTTTGCATAGCTGATTAGGAGCTCATGAGAGCATTCTGGACATGTAAGTCTATTTTCATAAATAAGAAACTATATTCACATATGTGCATCCCTCACAGTTAAACGTATATACACACACATAAACATACACACACACACACACACACACACACCACACACACACTCACAATCACACACACGCGCGCACGCACGCACGCACGCGCGCGCGCAGAAAGAGAAAGAGAGACACAGAGAGAGGCACATTATTCAAATAAGTTATAATCCCCAGACTTAAAAAGGGCCAAATCAGGGAAGCCCTGTGGTGATATTTAAGCACCAATCGACAAATAAAAGCACAACATCAGAACAGAACTGTCAGATTCCTCAAGACCCATAACAGACAGAAAAAAAAACAACCAAGCGTGCACGTGATTGCACGAGACCGGAAGTCGGTCATCTTTTCGTCACGCTTGTGCACTCAAAAGACGTGGCTGTCAGTATTACCACCTCAATGGCTTCTTGAGTTTCACCCCTAAATTACATCAAATTATGGCGCAAATCCGTGATGCCTTTGCATACATCAATCACTACCTGTCACATTGTCTGACCAGGACTGATACTGGGCTTTATGGTAGCCCATGAAGTGTTTTTATCGATGCGATGAGCTGCAGTTAACCCTCTAACTCCTGCACCCTGCCCATCAGCTGCCTGCACTGTCAACCATGCTAGCAAAGCAAAAACTTAACCCTTTGACCGGCTTATCCTGTCCACTAACTTCCTGCAGGACAGACATGATGATAACGGGAATCTAGCCGTGAAAATGAGTAGAAAATGAATGAATGTTATCTAAGTTCGAATGATGTTCATACTAACCTAAAAAAATTTTTTTTTAAAAGGAACGAATGTATGGAAAGCTTGAATGACCAGCATGCAGTTACTGACCACACACCACCAGCAAAAACATTCACCGAAACCAACAGACAGCGCACGAAAAGGATGAACCAGAAACATCAAGAACACTCAGAAGGGGACAGAAAAAGGACCCAACACATCCCGTTGCAGAAGCAAAGTTGGACCCAGACGCCAGATGCAGAATCAGATGCCCAGAGCAGCCCATGAAAGAAAAAGGACAGGAGACAAAAGGAAACAAAGGGAAGAGTCCACTATAAATACAGCGCCAAAGACCAGAGAGAGAGAGAGAGAGAGAGAGAAAGAGAGAGAGAGAGAGGCAATAAATAGTATAATGCATGCATCATTTGTGTCCATCTAAGGTACATTATAAGAAGGAGCTAAGATTCCCTCCCAATCTACAGAGCAAACACGCACTGGGAAAATCTGATCTATGAAAAAAAGAAAAAAAGAAAGAAAAAAACAACAAAAAAACAAACAAAAACCTTCCTGCAGGAAACTGGTGGATAGGGTGAGGGAGTCAAAGGGTTAAGTTTTTGCAGTTGGTGGATGGGGCGCGGGAGTCAAAGGGTTAAATATGAACAGCTTAGTCGTTCGTTTTAGACCACGACCTGGTGTTATCACAGACTGGTGGTTTGAATAATAGGCGCCATGTCATTTGATAGTTTGGCATTTTTCGTATGTTTCCTAGCTGGGTGTGTATTCATTGAATGCTTGATGCACTACACTACAATTTATTAATGTAGAAAGGTCATATTTGATGACTCTGAAGAACAGAGAAAAGCGTGGCTGTTTGAGTTAAAGTCATATAGATGTCAGGCACAGTGTCCCACAACGCTCGTCAAATCTTGAGGAAAATCTGTTAATGTCTGCATTTGTAGTTGGAATCAAGTAGAAAGAAACATGCACCCTACACCACAGAAACTGACTGTGCGTGTTACCACATAGTGATTCTGTCGTTCCAATATTTCAGAGTTTGAGAGAGGAAAAAAAGCTAAAACAAAGTGGGGGTTATGAGAAAACAGCTAGAAACTGTGTGTGTGTGTGTGTTCGTTCTTTGATTTAACGCCTGTTCACTATGAGTGATATTAGACGGGAGAAAGATGGAGGATGAGAGGTGGGCGAGTTGCATTGTGGGGAGAGCAGAGACAGAGTAAGAGACATAAGTAAGTGGGTAAATAGAAAAATGGAACAAGATCCTAACACTAACAATTAACATTAACAATGTGAAGGGAAAATTTAACGCTAAAGTATTAACTTCATAAACTTAAAGCAATACATTATAACAGGACTGAACCAATGATTCTGAAATTTTATCTGATAAAAATTGATCTGAAGTTACTTCTTTAAAATGAGTTTCAGAATAGTTTTCTTGTGTAAATAACTTTGGTAAAAAAGAACGTAGCATTTTGCAGTAAAATAAACAGTGAAAATACACTTGCTATTTTTACAACATTTTGTTTTCAATGCGTTTAGCTGAATACGAAAATGAACAGTAACAATCGATCTCGAATGATATATGGAAGAATACTGCAATTTTTTACATACATTTTGAAATGAAAGTTTTATCATTTATTGTGTCACAAACTTTTCATTGAAATGTTCATGAAAACGAATCCATGAGGCTGATTCTAGCAAGCTGCAAGCTTCTTTTACGGAAGTTTTAATACGTATTTCTATAGTATTATCAGTGTTGTGTGCACCTTGCTTAGCTGCTCTGTCTACTACTTCGTTGCCATGAAGACCAACGTGAGAAGGCACCCAGCATAAACTGATATCTATACCTTTTGTCCTTAAACGATGTATAAGATGATTTGCCTAAGTAATTAAGTCAGGTCTTGTGTCTGCATTAAAAGACTGTAAGGCATATAATACAGATTTTGAATCAACAAAGAGAACTACTTTGACAAATACAGATTTAAAGTCTACTAAATAATGCAACGCTTGTATAATAGCGACTAATTCCGCTGTAAATATAGATATATTTGGCCCAATGAAAAATGACTTTTGTATTTTAAATTTTGGAATGTAAAACGCTGCTCCAGCAGATTTATTTTCTAAGACTGACCCATCGGTAAAATATGGAGGTGGGTACGGTAATTTTCATCGACGTGTTCTCTTGCTGTGCATATCGAAACGTTAATGTTTTCATATTTCTTAGCATCTGTATAATCAATATCAAAAGTGGCTTTAAGCATTTCCCATGTAGGGATAGGCGTTGTGGATGGTGTCTCAGCTATTTCATCCAAATTTATGTTAGACTCTTTGACTAAGTCAGATACGTAAGTTGCAACAGTCATTTGTGATGAAATGTTGCTTGCTCGTTTTGGAAAGTCAACATCAGACCTTAGTTTAATTTCCTTGCTCACAAAATTGTCCGTTTGTGAAGTAGTTCTGACTGCAAACTTTGCTGTCTCTAGCTCACGATAGTTGTTCAGAGACAGAATTCCAGCAACTTTGTATGTTTCCAGATTTGAAGCATGGGCTGGTACACCTAGTGCAATTTTAAGACGTTTGCAGTCTAAACTAAAGTGTGTGTGTGTGTGTGTGTGTGTGTGTGTGTGTGTGTGTGTGTGTGTGTGTGCGCGCGCGCGCGTGTGTGTGTGTGTGTGTGTGTGTGTGTGTGTGTGTGTGTGTATGTGTGTGTTCGTGTGTCTGTGTCTGTGTCTGTGTGCTTTCTTATTTGTTTGTTTGTTTGTTTGTTTAGTTGTTATTGAATTATATCATGTACATTTATTAACAATCTTTATTCATGTCCTGCCTCTTTTCTGTTCATACCTAACTATACGATTCATTTTATATAGCTGTCTAATTTCACATTAATCAGTAATGCTTGTTCCTGTCAACAGAAAATTGCCTTTTATGAATACGAATATTACAAGATCCTGACTACACACCTGTACAGGATAATAAATCATCATTCTGTTTTGTTCTAGATCAAGCATCAAAATTCATCTAAGAGGTATACTATAAAGTTAGTAGGAGCCACTCACCGATCAAGACTCAGCACTGTTGCCTGGTCGATTTTAAGGGTGGTCAGTATTACCTGTATAACATTGTGCAGGCTACCAAGTCCATCCGCCAATACTCTGTTGAAGATTGTTATTGGGTTTTTTTTTAAACCCAGCCAACTGCATAAGCCATATCAAGGTTATAACCGTTTGAAAAAATACGCAATACTTCAGCAGGACATGAAAATTGGAAAAGAAAATTAAGTACACGTATCAATACATTCGCAGCATAATCTAGGAAGATGCCCCTGTCGTTGACCACACTGTCCTATTTATCACACACAGGATTTGAAAAAAAGCAGACCTGAATACAAAGTTAAACATAACTAAGGAAACTGAACTATATAAATTATATAAAAACGGGCCCAAATACTGACCACCCTTAAAATCGACCAGGCAACAGTGCTGAGTCTTGATCGGTGAGTGGCTCCTACTAAC
>CM060310.1:22166987-22181987 GCA_030674185.1 Monoplex corrugatus
ACGGTAAGGGGATAAATCCGGTATCATTTTCCGCTAAAGTCATTTCCCGTTTTTGTTTGTCATGACCGGCCTGATTTCAGAACTGATTGCAAAACTTTTGAAGAGTGTGACCATGTCTCGAGCCGATATTCTGGAGAGAGGGTCTGCCACAGCAAAAAATACGTTTGACAAAGACTGCAGAAATAAGCGGTGTTAGGAGTGGATTTCACGAATAATTGATGTCATGGAAATGAGCACATGGCTTTCAAAAATAACAGAGGCTAGCATAACCTACTGTGTCTTCAAAGTCTTGTGCCACTGTGAAGTCAGTTAAAATAACTATAATTAAGCAGGTATCCACAAACGTTCAGACCATTTCAAGTCAAAGAAGCACCAGATGAGTCAGAAAACTGCAAAGGATCTTGAAGTTGTTCAGTCTAGGTTGTTGTTTAATGGTTGTTGGAACATACATTAGAAAAAAATACTCACCAAATTATTTTTCTTGAAATCTCACACCAGTATGTATAAGATTTTTGCTTCAGTACAAAGGATCGTAAACAAGCCTAAACTTGTACCAGATAGCGTCAGATTGCACTATTTTGCATCTATGTTCAAGTTTTTTTTCCCGGAAGAGCATGCGCATGGACCCCCCTAGGTTTTCTGAGATTTTTTTTCATTTCGCATATGGAGCCCTGATGAAAGTTCTGCAGCCCCAAGAAAAACTGAACTGAGTTATGACTGTAGTGTAATACAGAAACTCAAGCCTAAATTAGTGGACGTCAATGCATGTTATGTCTAGAATGCAGGTGAAAATATATGTTGAAGAAAATAATTTCCTGACGAAATGCAATATTTGGTTTTAAACCACGAGCTTTTGGGGGTCTAATAGTTTAACGTTTGGCTCCTGTTGTCCAGTCTACATGTACATGTAACTCCATCTCCACGCAAGTCTGCTGCTGTGTATGTGTTCGCTCTAAACATTACGCTTTAACATAAAGGTCAGAGAGTGTGAATGATGTGTTCATAATGGAACCTTATCAGTGTGGTCATTGAATTTGCAAAGGAATACGGACTTGTTCAATCTGTTTTTCTCCCTCCCTCTCCCTCCCTCCTTCCCTCCCCCTCTCTCTCTCTCTCTGTTTCCCTCCCCTTTCTTTCTCTGTTTCCCCTCCCCTTCTCTCTCTGTTTCCCCTCCCCCTTCTCTCTCTGTTTCCCCTCCCCCTTCTCTCTCTGTTTCCCCTCCCCTTTCTCTCTCTGTTTCCCCTCCCCTTTCTCTCTCTGTTTCCCCTCCCCTTTCTCTCTCTGTTTCCCCTCCCCTTTCTCTCTCTGTTTCCCCTCCCCTTTCTCTCTCTGTTTCCCCTCCCCCTTCTCTCTCTGTTTCCCCTCCCCTTTCTCTGTCCTCCGTTTCTCCCGTTCCCCCCTTCTCTCTCTGTTTCCCCTCCCCCTTCTCTCTCTGTTTCACCTCCCCCTTCTCTCTCTGTTTCCCCTCCCCTTTCTCTCTCTGTTTCCCCTCCCCTTCTCTCTCTGTTTCCCCTCCCCCTTCTCTCTCTGTTTTCCCCCTTTTTCTCTGTTTCCCCCCCTTCCCCCTCCCCTTTCTCTCTCTGTTTCCCCTCCCCTTTCCCTCTCTGTTTTCCCCTCCCCCTTTCTCTCTCTGTTTTCCCTCCCCTTTCTCTCTCTGTTTCCCCTCCCCTTCTCTCTCTGTTTCCCCTCCCCTTCTCTCTCTGTTTCCCCTCCCCTTTCTCTCTCTGTTTCCCCTCCCCTTTCTCTCTCTGTTTCCTCCCCCCTTCTCTCTCTGTTTCCCCTCCCCTTCTCTCTCTGTTTCCCCTCCCCTTTCTCTCTCTGTTTCCCCTCCCCTTTCTCTCTCTGTTTCCCCTCCCCCTTCTCTCTCTGTTTCCCCTCCCCTTTCTCTCTCTGTTTCCCCTCCCCTTTCTCTGTTTCCCCTCCCCTTTCTCTCTCTTGTTTCCCCTCCCCTCTCTCTCTGTTTCCCCTCCCCTTCTCTCTCTGTTTCCCCTCCCCTTCTCTCTCTGTTTCCCCTCCCCTTTCTCTCTCCTGTTTCCCCCCCCCTTCTCTCTCTGTTTCCCCTCCCCTTCTCTGTTTCCCCTCCCCCTCTTCTCTGTTTCCCCTCCCCCCTTCCTCTCCTCTGTTTCCCCTCCCCTTCTCTCTCTGTTTCCCCTCCCCCTTCTCTCTCTGTTTCCCTCCCCTTCTCTCTCTGTTTCCCCTCCCCTTTCTCTGTTTCCCCTCCCCCTTCTCTCTCTGTTTCCCCCTCTCCCCTTTCTCTCTCTGTTTCCCCTCCCCCTTCTCTCTCTGTTTCCCCTCCCCTTCTCTCCTGTTTCCCCTCCCCCTTCTCTCTCTGTTTCCCCTCCCCTTCTCTCTCTGTTTCCCCCCTCCTTTCTCTCTGTTTCCCCTCCCCCTTCTCTCTCTGTTTCCCCTCCACTTTCTCTGTTTCCCCTCCCCTTCTCTCTCCTGTTCCCCTCCCTTCTCTCTCTGTTTCCCCTCCCCTCTTTCTCCCTCTCCTCTGTTTCCCCTCCCCTTTCTCTGTTTCACCTCCCCCTTCTCTCTCTGTTTCCCCTCCCCTTCTCTCTGTTTCCCCTCCCCCCTTTCTCTCTCTCTGTTTCCCCTCCCCTTTCTCTGTTTCCCCTCCCCTTTCTCTCTCTGTTTCCCCTCCCCCTTCTCTCTCTGTTTCCCCTCCCCCTTCTCTCTCTGTTTCCCCTCCCCTTTCTCTCTCTGTTTCCCCTCCCCTTTCTCTGTTTCCCCTCCTTCTCTCTCTGTTTCCCCTCCCCTTCTCTTCTGTTCCCCCCCCTTCTCTCTCTGTTTCCCCTCCCTTCTCTCTGTTTCCCCTCCCCCTTCTTCTCTGTTCCCTCCCTTTCTCTGTTTCCCCTCCCCCTTCTCTCTCTGTTTCCCCTCCCCTCTCTCTCTGTTTCCCTCCCTTCTCTTCCTCTCCCCTCTCTCCCCTTCCTTCTCTCTGTTTCCCCTCCCCTTCTCTCTCTGTTTCCCCTCCCTTTCTCTCTCTGTTTCCCCTCCCCCTTCTCTCTCTGTTTCCCCTCCCTTCTCTCCTGTTTCCCCTCCCTTCCTCTTCCCTCTCTCTTTTCCCCTCCCTTTCTCCTGTTTCCCCTCCCCTTCTCTCTCCTGTTTCCCTCCTCTCCCCCTTTCTCTCTCTGTTTCCCCTCCCTTTCTCTCTCTGTTTCCCCCCCTTTCTCTTTTTCCCCTCCCTTTCTCTCTCTGTTTCCCCTCCCCTTCTCTCTCGTTTCCCCTCCCCTTTCTCTGTTTCCCCTCCCCCTTCTCTCTCTGTTTCCCCTCCCTTTCTCTCTCTGTTTCCCCTCCCCTTTCTCTCCTGTTTCCCTCCCTTTCCTCTCTGTTTCCCCTCCCCTTCTCTCTCTGTTTCCCCTCTCCCCTTCTCTCTCTGTTTCCCCTCCACTTTCTCTGTTTCCCCTCCCCTTCTCTCTCTGTTTCCCCTCCCCTTTCTCTCTCTGTTTCCCCTCCCCTCCTGTTCCTCTCCTGTTTCCTCCTTCCCCTCCCTTCTCTGTTTCCCCTCCCCTTTCTCTCTCTGTTCCCCCCTTCCTCTGTTCCCTCCCTTTCTCCTGTTTCCCCTCCCCTTCTCTCTCTGTTTCCCCTCCCCCTTCTCTCTCTGTTTCCCCTCCCCTTTCTCTCTCTGTTTCCCCCTCCCCTTCTCTCTCTGTTTCCCTCCCCTTCTCTCTCTGTTTCCCCTCCCCTTTCTCTCTCTGTTTCCCCCCTCTCCCTCTTCTCTCTTGTTTCCCCCTCCCCTTCTCTCTCTGTTTCCCCTCCCTTTTCTCTGTTCCCCTCCCCCTTCTCTCTGTTTCCCCCTCCACTTCTCTCTGTTTCCCCTCCCCCTTCTCTCTCTGTTTCCCCCCTTCTCTCTCTGTTTCCCCTCCCCTCTCTTCTTCTCTCTGTTTCCCCTCCCCTTCTCTCTCTGTTTCCCCTCCCCTTTCTCTCTCTGTTTCCCCTCCCCTTCTCTCTCGTTTCCCCTCCCCTTTCTCTCTGTTTCCCCTCCCCTTTCTCTCTCTGTTTCCCCTCCCCTTTCTCTCTGTTTCCCCTCCCCTTTCTCTCTCTGTTTCCCCTCCCTCTCGTTTCCCCCCTTCTCTCTCTGTTTCCCCTCCCCTTTCTCTCTCTGTTTCCCCTCCCCTTTCTCTCTCTCTGTTTCCCTCCCCCTTTCTCTCTCTGTTTCCCTCCCCTTTCTCTCTCTGTTTCCCCTCCTCCTTCTCTCTCATATATACTAGTATTCTTTCTTCTAATTTTTGCTATTTTCTAGTTCATTTGTAATGTATTTTATCATGTTCATTTAGCTGTAATCCGTGTATTCCACTTATGTATGTATGCCTATATTGTATCTTTTATGCCTATTTCGTATCTATACAATAGCGCAGCCTGACGCAAGACAGGCCCAGTGGGACCTTATGCTATAATTCTTAAATGGTAAAATATTTTCAAGTCGTACAATTAGTTTTTCATTCACGACTTCTGAAAAGTTGATGCTACACAGCTGTACAGTTTTAAGGTTCTAGCCTTAGTCTGTCCGTTTATCTGTTTGTCTTTTTCATCGTTCTCACTTTCTCTCTCTCGCTGTGTATATAAGAGAGTGTGTGGTTTATTTTGATGTTCGCGTTGAAACAATCTAGAGAAACAGATTGAGAGAGGGGATGGGAGAGAGAGAAAGAAAGAGAGAATGAAAGAGACAAACAGAGAGACAGAGAGACAGAGACAAACAGAAAGAGGGAGAGAGAAAGAGAGAGAGACAGAGAGACAGAAAGACAGAGAGACAGAGACAAACAGAAAGAGAGAGAGAAAGTGAAAGAGAGAAGAGAGAAAGAAAGAAAGAAAGAAAGAAAGAAAGAAAGAGAGAGAGACAAACAGAAAAAGAGAGAAAGAGAGAGACAAATAGAAAGAGAGACAGAGAAAGAAAGAGAGCGAGAGAGGGGGAGAGAGAGAGAGAGGAGAGAGAGAGAGAGAGAGAGAGAGAAAACGAGAGAGAACGAGAGAGAGAGAGAGAGAGAAATGAAAGCAAATGTACTTTCTCTGTGTCCTACAAATATAATTAAATGTAACTTGTTATGCAGAGACAAAAAAAAAAAAAACAAGCAAAAAACAAAACAAAACGAAAACAATAATATAAAAACAAAAAGATGAACAAAACAGAAAACAAAAGCAAACAAAAAAAAAAAACATCCCCCAAAAAAAGAAGAAAAAAAAGAACGAAACGTGCAGTGTTTGATGTGTGAAACTGCATTATACTAATAAAATTACATTAAATGCCATCCGTTAGGGGAATTAAGTCCTACCGGAGACAGCTGCCACTATGCCTGGATGCCTGGTACCCAGAGCACCATTCATGATAAATACAGGGGGAGGAGATAAAAATGTTAAGTTCATTCCATGAATGAAAATGGAAACAACGTAAGCTGCCACGAATTATGCTGCTTCGGTCAATGTACTCCAGTGGCAGCAACAGTTTGGTGTCGTATTACTTTTTTTTTGTTTTTTTTTTTGTTTTTTTTGACTCCCTGTTAAATCGATCAACCAATTATAAACCAGTAAAACACAAAAACTAAAATCACAACGCATATTCATTACAACAAAACAAGAAGTAAATTATTTTCCAAGAATGGAAATTAAACACATGCAAACAAAGTGAGCTGCCAGGAATTATTATGGTTTGGTCAGTGCACGCCACTGGTACTTAATGGTGGTGACTTTTAAGTATCGTGTTACGTTAGTTTCGATTTAGTTGGACTCCTCGTTAAAACAATCAACCAGGCATACAAGTGTGAACCAGAATAAAGGAAAACACACACACACACACACACACACACACACACACACACACACACACACACACACATACACACTAACACACACACACACACACACACACACACACACACACACACACACACACACACACACACACACACACACACACACACACACACACAGACACACACACAAGAGCTAAATCTGAACAAGACGTAAAGCATTCCATGGATGGAAATGGATCCCTCGCAAACAAAGAGAACTGTCACGAATTATGCTGCTTCGATCAGTGCACTTCACTGGTACTTAATGGTGGTGACTTTTTGGTATCGGATTACTTTCGTTTGGGTTTAGTTGGATTCCACATTAAATCAATCAACCAATTATACAATGTGAACCAGAAAAACACGAGAAGTAAAATCACAATGCATATTCATTACAACATATAAGATGTAAATTCGATTCCAAGACTGGAAATGAAACCCACGCAAACAAAGTAAGCTGCCACGAATTATGCTGCTTCGGTGAGTGCACGCCACTGGTACTTAATGGTAGTGGCTTTTTGGTATCGTATTACTTTTGTTTGGGTTGATATGGACTACACGTTAAACCAATCAACCAGTCATGCAGATGTGAACCAGAAAAACACCAAGAAATAAAATCACAACGTATATTCAATATAACAAAACGAGACGAGAGCACATTTTGGGCGGACTGCTTCCGAGTTACCTCAATTCTAATCCAATTTTATGATTCCATAGCAGTCATTTTCTCCTATCAAACAGAAAAAAACACCAAAGCTTTTGATAGGATAAAAAACAAGGAATTGACCAAGCAACTGGAAAAACTCAATACTGATGCAAAAGATCTAAGAGTAATAAGGAATATGTAGTGAAAAAAACCCAGGAATGTGTGTAGAAAATGATATAAGTGCACTTCAAAATATCGAAACAGGGGTTAGACAGGGATGTGCTCTGTCACTCGATTTGTTTTCACTTTACAGCAAAAACCATCATGACAAATCCAGAAGAATGCTAGGGGATAAAAGTTGGAGGAAAAATGATAAACAATCTTTGTTATACAGACGACACCGTTCTAATTGCAGAAAACGAACAAGACCTACGGAGTCTTGTGAATATAATAGAAATAGAAAGCAGAAATAAAGGGCTAGAGCTAAATAGTAAGAAGAATAAAATCATGATAACTAGTAAAAAAAAAAATAAAAAAAGGATTCCTCATGTAAAATAACAGCAAACTGCACAACATTAAGAATAGTCGATACAATCAAATATGTCGGAACAATTTCTCATCAGATGGCAGATGCAAATTAGAAATATCCAGCAGAGTTGGCCAAACTAAAACAATATCAAAAATGAAAAGCGTTCTTATCAACAAATTCCTATCAATTGAAATCAGGAAAACAAATTTTCAGTGTTGTATAGAACCAGTACTGTTATACTGATGCAAAGCCTGGACAATCAACAAGCAAAGTCAGAACATGACTGTAATAGCTGAAATGTGGTTTTTAAGAAGTATGTTAAGAGTTCCACAGCCTCAAAAGAAGCAAACAGGAAAAACACATTAATGAAGAAGGTCAGGAATAGACAAGCAGCATCCATTGGACATTTTATGAGGCAAGAGACATTTGAGCAACTAGTCACAGCAGGAAAGCTAGAGAGAAAAAGAGCAACATGTAGACTCAGGGCGATAATATTAGACAATCAATCATCAATCAATCAATCAATCAATCAATCAATCAATCATCCATCCATGCATCCATCCATCCATCCTTCATCAATTGATCAATCTATCAATCAGTCAGTCAGTCAGTTAGTCAGTTAGTCAGTTAGTCAGTTAGTCAGTTAGTCAGTTAGTCAGTCAGCCAATCAGTGAGCCTGAGAACTAATCAACTAGACAGTTTCAAGTTAATTGGGTTACATATATATAGACACACACACACACGCGAGCGCGCGAGCGCGCGCGTACACACACATACACACACACACACATATATATATATCATATAATATATATATATATATGTATATACATATACATACATACATATGTGATATATATATAAATATATATTATATATTTATATATACATATACACATACATTATATATATAGGCAGACAAAAGAAGTTCATTCATATAGAAAATTAGGAAAAGACAGGCCAACATTTATATGCCATTTTATGAGGAAAGGGGGATTGGAGCACCTGGTCACAATGGGAAAGCTGGAGGGAAAGCGAGCACCAGGTAGACCCAGGGAGAAGATATTGGACGGACTTGCAGAGTGGCTGAAGACAAAGAGAGTGGAAGAGGTGCTTGAAGCAAAAAGAGATAGAAACAGATGGAAGGCCATGATCTCCAACGCCATGTGGCAAGGCACTTGATGATGATGATGATGATGATGATGATGATGATGATGATGATGATGATGATGATGATGATGATGATGATGGTGATGATGATGATGATGATACATATACAACAAATGTATCAAACATGGCTAATCAATCATCCATACAGTCAATCATTCAGTCACTGATCAATCAATAGACGAATCAATCAATCCAACAAAAGGACGTTCGGTCAGCAATCCATCAAAAGACCAATTAGTATTTCAGATGATCAGACTGATATCAGCTATTCATTAGCTCAATCTATCAATTCATCCCTCAATGTATCTTAACTGATCAATGAAACACATGGACAATGAAATCGATCAACTGATATTTTAATCAACAGCAGAATTAATCAGCCACCAGACAATCAGTTCATTGGGGAAAGCATATTCATAATGCTAGCCAGTTTATCAGAAAAATCGTAGATCAATCATTCATTTATCAACCTTATCGAATGATCACACAAAACAAATTATTATTTAAGAGAGAGAGTGGAGGGGGGGGAGACAGACGGAGAAAGAGAGAGAGAGACAGACAGACAGACAGACATACAGAGAAGAGAGAGAGACAGACAGACTGACAGGCAGAAATAAATAGAAGAGACAGAACAGGCAGACAGAGACAGACAGATATATATATATATATATTTAGAGAGAAAGAGACAGACAGGCAGACATATAGACAGAGAGAGACAGAGACAGAGACAAAGAGAGAGAGAGACAGGGGAGACAGACAGACAGACAGACATAGAGATACATAGAGAGACTGACGGAGACAGAGACAGACAGACAGCAGACAAACTGACAGACAGAGCAAATGTCTCCATTCCAAGATTAAAATCACTTTAAATCATGTCTTTAAATCATGCATTTAGGAGCTATCCTCTGGAACATATTGCCAGTAAATTCTGACAGTATCTTACTTTGACAATATTTAATAAGAGGTAAAATTCTCATGCAGTGAGCTTAAATAATAAAACCACAGTCATCTCAAATTACTCTTCTCCTGTGTTATATTGGTTTTGATAATGGGATAGATTATCCCATACGGATTTTTTTATGCTACTGCATTTATGATAAGAAAATTCAGACACGTTTATAGAAGATATTTCATGTTTGACTAATGTTTGGAAAAGTCATATTTTTCTTCATATCGTGTGTGCTTTGTGACAGGTTGAATCAGATGTCTTATTTGAGTTTATAGCATTGAATAGAACGATATCGATGCCCTGATATGAATATGTAGAATTAATTTCCTGTGGTTATTCAGGTATTAACAGCAGTTCAGATTCTTTTTGTTTGAACGTAATGTTCGTAAATTCACATACAGAGGGCAATCAAATGCAGAAGAATACTACATGCTTTTAACATTAGTTTTATTTTCGTAATATTGAAAAGGAAATAAAGAAAATGAAAAACAGAGAGAGAGAGACAGATCGACAAAGAGAGAGAGAGAGAGAGAGAGAGAGAGAGAGAGAGAGAGACAACACAGAGAGAGAGAGAAGAGAGAGATGAGAGGAGAGAGATGAGAGTGAGAGTGAGAGAGATGAGAGTGAGAGAGAGATGAGTGAGAGATGAGAGAGTGAGAGAGAGAGAATGAGAGAGAGAGTGAGTGGGAGAGAGTGTGAGAGAGATGAGGAGAAGAAATAGAGAGAGAGAGAGAGAGAGACAAAGAGAGAGAGAGAGAGTTACACAGCAGAACATGGACACTTTGGACCCATTTTTGGTGCTTGCAGAATTTCCTTAGTGTTCAGTAAATCAGAGCTGAGATCAATCATCATTATGCAAATGTCTGTTTGGTGCCTTGGATTTCTGACAACCGACTTTCTCTCAGTGCGTTTGGCGTGCTGTTTGGAAATGAAGTGAAAGTAAGAGAAATGCCACAAGCAAACCCCATTAGCGTCAATTCAGCACATACACCATATTGGTCCCAGTTCGCTATGTGCCTGTGTATAGACTTTCCACAATCGACAAAGGCAAGACTGATTCAGAAATGATGCAGAGATACTGGAATGAAAATGGAAGATATTGTCCTTTATTCTGACTGGCTGGGCAATCATTGTCTTCAATAGGGGCCGTGTGGGTGTTTTGAAAATGCATGCTGAATCCACACCTACTACTGACTGCCTCGAAACTTGACCATGCTACACGCTGGGTCTTCTCCGGTGAGTGACCTTACACCGTCTTGGCATTGATACCATCGTTTTCCATTATGGTTTTAGGTTCTGCTTTGAAAACACTCTGCAGTGGTTAGGATATCATTTTGGTGGGTGTGCCAGCGGAAAAACTCCGTAGATATCTCTTCAAGACAAGTAGTGCAAAGAGGAGAGGGGGGCGGGGGGTTTAAAAGCCAAACCAACCTTAAACGTATGAAAAATGAGATGTCTATATTTTTTACGTTTTTATTGAGAAGCCCAGAGAAACCAATTTGTTCGGTTGTTTTAAAGAAGCCCGGAGACGACTATTCTTCGTTGATTTTTTGTTTGTTTGTTTATTTTTGTTTGTTTGTTTGTTGTTTTTTTCGGAAAGACTGTGGAGCCTTATCGAAGAAGTCAGCATGCCCTATAGTATGTTACCTGAGCCCAGCCCTGTAATGTGTGACGCATGCTTCTTTCCGCTTAATTGCACAAGTCGATGCTAACTTTTTATGATTTTCTCAATAATGGGGTTGACGTCAATGGTGGTTGTGGTGGTGGTAGGAGTGGGGGGGGGGGGGGAGCTACGAAAGGAGAAACACTTACATATATGTCACCTTAACTTGGATTTATGATGGTTTTCGATTTAGTCAGTCTTCCCTAGTTGTTGTTTTTGTTGTTGTTTTTGTTGTTGTTGTTGTTGTTGTTGTTGTTGAGGGTGCAGTTTTATTGTTGTTGCTGTTTGCTGTTGTTGTGGTGGTGTTGTTGTTCAGAATATGGTTTTATTGTATATGTTAAACCACAGTGTGGGGGTTGTTAAAGCAGGTACAGTCATGCATGCTATTATGACCGAATTATGCCGCTCTTATTGTTCTTTGGTGTAATCAATTACGACTTCACAATTTTTTTATGCGTTTACACAATACGAACACTGGACATACATGAACCTCCTGTCAGCAACTGGGAATACCTTTTGGAGAATCTCTCCACAGAGACTCAAGAAAGACGTCGAGGAAAAAAATAAGAAGGAATAAGCAATCTTCCAGAATAGCAGACCCGCACTGGCCAGATATTTGCTATCAAAACACTGGTAGAAAAATGGTTAAAAATGGAACACTGCTCTCTACGTAAACTTTAGAGATTTTGAAAAAGCAATTGGTCACTCTTGAAAATATTATATCATTTGGCTTCGCAGACTAGATAATCAGTACACATAAGGATATGTACACAGGTGACCAGTGCTGCGTGAGACACGACGGTCAACAGACAGAGTGATTCCATGTCAAAACCAGAACTAAAAGGACATTTATTTTAGGATCATCGCACTTAGGGAAATTTTTCTCATCATCATCATCACCAGGTGCCTTGCCGCATGGCGTTGGCGATTATGGACTTCCATCTGTCTCTATCTCTTTTTGCATCAAGCATCTCTTCCACCCTCCCTGTCTTCAGCCACTCTGCAAGTCCGTCCAGTATCTTCTCCCTGGGTCTACCCGGTGCTCTCCTTCCCTCCAGCTTTCCCATTGTGACCAGGTGCTCCAATTCCCCTTTCCTCATAAAGTGGCCTATGAATGTTGCCTGCCTTTTCCTAATCTGTCTTACGAGTGATCTACTTGTGTCTGCCTCCATCAAGACTGTCTCGTTTGTTTTCTTTGCTGTCCATGGTTTTTCTACGCCACCTTAATGGCCACAGAAGCTGGCACAGTTTTTTTATAATGCAATGACGATGGTGTCGATGAGGATGATAATCATGATGCTATGGAATTCCATATAGGATTGAAACTGCGTAACAGGTGTGTACTCTACGCTTACTATCATAACATATCCTGGCGTCAACCAGAACCAGGCCCGAGAGATACAGACACCTGCGGTGCTGGTCAGAAGAGTTAGGCAACATCCTCAATGACGCATCCGTGAAGTGGATGAGACTCGACTGTGTGGTCTCAGTCTTCCCAATGAGTCCATAGCACGCCCAATTCTGGGTAGGAGCCGGTTAGAGCCGAAAAACACCACAGTTGTATATTTTTGAAGGTACTGATGGGGATTCGGACCCACAACCTTCCAGTCAGTAGTCCGTTGCGTTAACCACTACACCACGGCGACTGGTTAGAACTAAAGGACGTAATCAGGCATGTATTCTTTCTTTTTTCATCGACTAGCCGGCGAGGAAAGCAACCAGCAACCAGCCCATAAGATTGGTATAAGTCCTTACCAATTGGCTGGAAGATAGGGATTTAGCAGGCCTCACAGGTCTGCTGTCACATTGAGACAACAATCAAGAAGAAAAAGAGACAAACAGATAAAGTAGGAAACATCACAAGATAAGTTGGTTTCAAAATCCATCCAAGCAAAACGAAGATCATGAAACTGAACACAAGAAGCGCATTTAGAGATCACAATGAGAGCGAAGTGCTAGAAAAGTTGAAAACTCTAATTATCTGGGAAGCATCATATTTACAGACAGCAACACGAGGAGAAGAACGTCCCTGCAAGAATTATAGTGGAACCCAAAGGACTCAGCAACATCTTGAACTATTTTTGTTATATATTCTGGCATTACTAATCCACAGATTTATAGACCGGTCATATTCTAATAAACCAGGGAGAGATATAGAAACAGATGTACCAGGACAAATAGACAAACAGAGAGCAAATATTGTCTGAAAGTAATCTTTGGTCTTACGACGCTGTCCCTTCTGTTAATAATGTGATATTTCACCAATTCAATCCTGGGCTAACAGTCAAATGAATGAGCAACAGAGAGAGTAATTAAGTAAACACGTGAGTCAGCACAAAAATAAGACAGAAATAATGATACGAAACACTTGTACATAATGCATGAATAAATAGTAAAATGAATAAAGAATAGAATAAATAAATACACGATGAAATAAATAAATAAATAATAATAAAAGGCATACAGACATGAATAAATAAAATGAATAAAAAATATAAATAAATACATAAGTGAAGAATTAAACAAACAAATAAAGAAACAGAATAAACTGTCTGAACAGCGCTCTTTATGCCTATTGCAAGCAGCAAGCATCTCAAACAAAACAAAACAAAACAAAAAAAAGATTAGACCTACGCAAAGCCAAACAAAACAACAAGCAATTTCAAATTAGAATAACAACATGAAACAACTTTGAACAGATAGTCAGATAATCAAAGAAAGATGGGGAAAAAAGACAGAACCGACAGTCAGCAGTAGCAAAAACAACAACAGCTGAATTAACAACAGCAGTCACACAAACCATCACAACAAGAAAAAATAACTAGGTTATCAAAAATATCATCTCTGACGACCAGACGCTTGGTGTAGTGGTTAGTACAACGAACTATCGACTGGAAGGTTGTGGGTTCGAACCCCCATCGGGCTTGTCAAAACTTTTGTAGGATGTTTTAGCCCCCAGCTGGTTCCCATCCGGAGTTGGGTGTGCTATGGGCTCATTGGTAAGACTAGGATTAGTCTGTAAAGTCTTATCGATACACTTCCTGTTCGATAAGGATGTTATCGTAGTTTCCTGGCCACACCACAGGTGCTTGTATTTCTCAGACCTGGTTCACGCCAGAACACATTTTGCTATAAGCGTAGAGTACAACACTTGTCACACAGTTTCAGTCCTTGATGAAACTTTACAGCATCATTATTATCATTCCTATCGTCATCATCTTCATGGCAATGTAGAAGTTTTTGTTTTCGCTTCTGTGGGCCTAAATGTGGCAACAACAAAAAAAGAGAAAAAATAAATAATAAATAAATAAATAAATAAATAAATAAAAATAAATAAAAGGCAAACGGAAATGAAACTGCCTACATGCAATGATCCTTAAAATACAAATCATGGGAACACAAGCCTTTGATAACGTCAGATCATGATTTTTTTTTATAATCAAGGACTTGCTGTTCACACGTTCAACCACACTTATCAGCTTTATACACACTACCATAAACAACGCCATCAGACTGGTCAGATAAAATATAACGGGTATGGATGGCGGCTTGTTAAGTCGCCACGGTTTAGTGGTTCAGTATGATGGAATTTAGACCTGTTGCCGTGGTGTAGTGGTTAACGCAACGGACTACCGACTGGAAGGTTACGGGTTCGAGTCCCTACCAGTTCCTTCAAAATTATATCATTGCGGAATTTTTCGGCTCTAACCAGCTCCTACTCAGACTTGGGCGTGCTATGGGCTCATTGGGAAGACTGTGGGACCACACAGCCGAGCCTATCCACTTCACGGATGCGTTACTGAGGGTCTTGCTCAAATCTCTGACCAGCACCGCAGGTGTCTGTATCTTTCGGGCCTGGTTGACTCCAGGTTATGCTATGATAGTAAGCGTAGAGTACAACCCTGTCACTTGGTCTCAATCCTAGATGGAACTCTATAGCATCATAATTATCATCCTCATCGACATCATCATCATCCATTGTGAAAAAAAAAACTGTGCCAGGTTCTGTGGCCATTAACGTGGCGTAGAAAAAGGAGACGAAAAAAAAGTGAGCACAAAGGTAACCACCCGGAGTGTGATGATACTTGATAAAAAAAAAAAACAATGGAATCTCGATGAAAATCTGCCGAAGCCATTGTGATTGGTAATGCTAACAGCCAATTAAAAGCTGTGTCTTTTGGGTACACAGCAGGATAAGAATATGACTGATTTGCGGTATCATACATTCATTCTCATTAACTGGCTCTGTCA
>CM060310.1:22186987-22191987 GCA_030674185.1 Monoplex corrugatus
ATGATGATGAAGACGAAGTAGAAGTAGAAGAAGACAGAAAGGAAAAAGAAGGGAGTGTTAAAAAAGACATAACTTTGGATGGCAGAAAGGCTGTGTGTGCGCACATGTGTATCTGCGTGTGTGTATGTGTGTGTGTGTGTGTGTGTGTGCGCGCGTATGTGTCCGTCCGTGCGTGTGTGTGTTGTGTGTGTGTGTGTGTGTGTGTAGTGTGTGTGTGTGTGTGTGCGTGCGTGTGTGTGTTAGTGTGTGTGTGTATGTGTGTGTGTTTGTGTGTTTGTGTGTGAGTGCGGGCGCGTGCGCGCGCGCGCGTGGTGTGTGTGTGTGTGAGAGAGAGAGAGAGAGAGAGCGTGTGTGCACACGCGCGTGCGTGCGTGCATGTATGTGTGTGATGTGTGCATGCGTGTGTGTGCATGGTGTGTGTGTGTGCCTGGTTTCTATACGTGATACTGCATTATCCCAATAAGATTACGCTAAATGACATCAATCTGCAAAACAAGGTGCACTGGACACAGCTGCCACTATACCTAATGGGATAGTACCCAGTTCACTGTCATAACAAATATGAAACTCTGAGAGAGGAGAGAGACAGACAGACAGACAGACAGACAGACAGACAGACAGACAGAGAAAGAGAGAGAAGAAGAGACAGACAGACAGAGAGAGAAAAAGAGAGAAAGAGAGAGAGAGAAAGAGAGAGAGAGAAAGAGACAGACATACCGACAGAGACAGACAGACATACAGACAGGCAGACAGAGAGAAAGAGAAAGAGAGAGAGAAAGAGAGACAGACAGACAGACAGAGAGATAGAGAGAGAGAAAGAGAGACAGACAGACGGACAGACAGACAGACAGAGAAAGTCTGATAAAATCTAAATTCAGATGATTACTGGAAATCGAAACCTACATAAACGCAGTAAGCTGCCACGAATGAATCAATAATGCTGTCCTGGTCAATGCACTCCAGTGGCACGTAATGGTAATGAACTGTATGTGTTTGTCTTTATTTTATGTGTATATATATTTTTCTTTTTTTTTGCGGGGGGCGGGCGGGGGTGGGGTTGTTACACTTTAACTTAAATCAATCAATCAGTTATGCGCGGAGTCAATCAATAAATCCAAAAGTCTCTCACTCACTCCTCACTCACTCACTCACTCGCTCACTCACTCACTCATTCACTACTCACTAAATCAACCAACCAACCAACCAACAAATTACTCACTCACTCACTCACTTACTCACTCACTCACTCACTCACTCACTCAACCAACCAACCAACCAACCAATCAACCGACCGACCCATCACTCACTCACTCACTCACTCGCTCACTCACGCACTCACTCACTCATTCACTCATTCACTCACTCAATCAATCAATCAATCAATCAACCAATCAATCAATCAGTCATTGAATTAATACTACAATCCCTTTATAAACCGCTCATTCATACTTGGTACGTGAAAAGTTAACCAAGTAAACAGACACAATACTGTTCTGCAGGCTTGAGGGTCTGCCATGAATCTTTGGATCTTTATCACATGGGGTTTGTACGTGTGTACAAATGTACACATATGGATCCAAGTGTTCACCATATCATCTTCTAGAGCGATCTGATGTCGCAGCAGGCAGACAATGCTGTATCTTGTAATTTTAAAGGGACAATATCCATTGACAAAAATTTTAATACCGATTTAAGTTCCCGTGTTATGTTTGTTTTGATAATGCTTTGGATTATTCTACGTTGGAATTGTTTTTATTTACCGTATGAAAATTAAGGTATTGTGTTAGAAATCTGTATATCTGTCTCGTGTTAGTAATATTTTTTTCTCCTTTTGTGTGTGTGTGTGTCAGTGTGTGTGTGTGTGTGTGTGTGTGTGTGTGTGTGATGTGTGTGTGTGTGTCAGTGTGTGTGTGTGTGTATGTGTGTGTGTGTATGTATGTGTATGTGTGTGTATTGTGTGTGTGTATGCGCGTGTGTGTTTTTGACGTGTTTATTCAGCTCTGTTTATTTCAGCTTATTGCAGTGAGGGAACAATATCGATTCCCAAATGTGGAAACGCAGATTTAATTTCCTGTGGTCATTCAGCTCTTGACAACGCGACCTGTTCTCCTCTTTCGAACATGCAGTTCATAAATTCAAATGTTGGGGAATGTTACATGACTTTAACATTGAGAAAAAGAAGTGCAAATAAGAAGAAGAAAAAGAAGAAGAGGGGAGAGAGAGAGGAGAGAGCGAGAGAGAGAGACAGGGAGGAAGCAGAGAGAGAGAGAGAGGGGGGGAACAGAGAGAGAGAGAGAGGGAGAGAAAGAGGGGGAGAAGCAGACAGACAGAGAGAGAGGGAAACGGAGACAGAGACGGACAGACAAAGAGAGAGAGGGCAAGCAGACAGAGAGAGATAGAGGGAGATAGAGACAGAGAGATAGAGAGAGAGAGAGAGAAAGAGAAGGGAAGGAGAGAGATAGAGAGAGAGAAAGAGAGAGAGAGAGAGGCAGACAGACAGACAGACAGAAACAGAGAGAGAGCTATATACACAAGCGCAGACAGAGACAAACAGTCGGACGGACGGACGGACAGAGAAAGAGACAGACAGAGAGAGACAGCGACAGTCAGAGAGTAGATTAGAGAAACTTCGGAAATAATACTGGTGGCTTGCACAAGCTTAGCACAATTTCGTTAGCATTCAATAAATCAGCGCTGAGATCAATACTCATTATGTAAATGTTGTTTGTGCCTTGGACAGCTGACAGCCGACTTTCTCTCAATGTGCTGAAGGGATTGGGGAAGGGGGAGGGGCGAGGGATGAGGGAGAGAAGGGTGTAAAGAAGATGATAAAATCTAAAGCCAGGCGGTGACCTAAAGTGAAGGTAATAGAAACACCACAGGCACCTTCCATTAGGGTACGTTGGTACTGGCACTCACGACTGTCGTGCGGACGGACAAAAATCGTGCGGGTGGGAAAAACTTCCCTTTATTTTTACTTGCTGAGCGAAGATGTTCATCCTCTGTGCGTTCATACTGAAACACTTCTGTACGTGTGTGCGGATCAAGAGACTGTACTGTACTGAAATTTTCAGTCATCAAGAGACTGTACTGTACTGAAATTTTCAATCATTTTTAACACAAGATGGAAGACGAGAAACTGATTTCCGAAGTCAGGAATCGACCTTTCCTTTAGAACATTCTGGATATTTTGCAAATTTCTGTTTATCTGACAGTAGTTCAGGAATTATATGATAATACTCTCTATGCACCTTTCATGATCTGTTAATTGGGTGCACAGAAAAACGGTTAACTGTTCGATGCTTTGTGTTTTCTTCTCTTCCACCACCACCACAAAATCAGTTTCTGTCGCCCCGTCAGTGCCATGTTTATCAGAAAATAAGCAGCGCTACCCTCCCTCCTTCCTCAAGGACGGAGAGCGTGCTGATAAGTAATGAACACCTTTCTCAGGCGTATACGTTTTTTTTCCGTCCGCACTACAGTCATGAGTGCCAGTATGAACGTAGCCTTACTGTCAACTCAACACATAGGAATGACGCAGCCCAGAAGACTTTTGCCTTACGATGCCAGAGTGCTACGTGCCTGTGTGTTTTAGGCTACCTACAACAAGAGAGATTGACAAATAAAATGCAGAGATATTTGTGTATGAATAGGGGACATGATTGTTGTTGTTTTTTGTTTATTTTGTTTTGTATGTTTTTTTCGTTTCTTCTTTTTTTTTTCAAGGATCAGTGCACTCTGGGAGATCACCTTTGTGCTCACTTTTTTTTTTTGCGTCCCATGTTCTACGCCACTTGAAACAGTTTTTATTATGCGACTGATGATGATGTCGATGTGGATGATAATAATGATGTTATAGAGTTTCATCTAGGATTGAGACTGTGTGACAGGGTTGTACTATATACGCTTACTGCATAATATATCCTTGCGTCAACCAGGCCTGAGAGATACAGACACCTGCGGTGTTGGTCAGACGATTTCGGCAACACCCTCAATGACGCATCTGCGAAGTGGATGAGACTCGACTTTGTGGTCTCAGTCTTCCCAATGAGCCCATAGCACGCCCAACTCTGGATAGGAGCCGATTAGAGCAGAAAAATCCCACAATGATATTTGAAGGTACTGATGGGGATTCGAACCCACAACCTTCCACTCGCTAGTCTGTTGCGTTAACCACTACACCACAGCGACTGGTATGGGAACGTGTTCGCTTGATTGAGTCTGTACTTTGTTCAAGAAGAGTTCATCAGCACTTGGGCAATTCCATATGATCTCCACCCAAATCTTCCAGCGATTATCTAGCAGACTCCCAGAACCTCCGAAAAACCCTATGCACAGGTAAGGTCTTGAAATTTGGGAGGGAGGGGAACAGAGACCGACGAAACACTAAGCTGACACCACCAGAATGATGGAAACCTTAAGATGGGTAGCGAAACCTGACAGTCTTTAAATGTTGTTGCCTGGGATTGAACTCGAGATATTACGAGTACACGGCTCTGTCAATCGAACCAACCAGCTAGCATAACAAGAAATTGTGGCCTTCATGAGGATCGATCCCACGATCCTTGCACATATATCTGCATGGCGCTCTAGCCCACTGTGCTAACGGGGACACGTATGTTTGTTTGAGAGACTTAGCAATAACTATCGTCTTCTCATGAGGGTAGTGTGTGTGGTTTTTATTGCACATATTGAATCGGACAAGCACAACTGACTGCCTTTAAACTTAACTATGCAGCATGCTGGGTCTTCTGTGGCGTGGGTCCACACAGTGATAATTATGGTAATAATACGTCCTTCATAACTGGGACAAAAATTGACTGTGTTGTGAAAGTGAGTTGCAGAGGTGAAAAGAGTTACGTCAGTGTTGTGCGGCAATTTTATGGAGGAGCACAAACTGACAAAACTTTGAAAATAGTTAACACATGCTTACCCGCAGTATCTATGTCTCTATTTATCTATGTCTCTATCTGTATATCTAGCTAGCTAGCTATATGTAT
>CM060310.1:22206987-22214487 GCA_030674185.1 Monoplex corrugatus
TATCTGTCTATCTATCTATCTATCTATCTGTCTGTCTATCTATCTATCTATCTGTCTATCTGTCTATCTGTCTATCTGTCTATCTGTCTGTCTATCTATCTATCTATCTATCTATCTATCTATCTGTCTGTCTATCTGTCTATCTATCTATCTCTCTATCTATCTATGCGAATCCAAAAGCATGCATAAAATTAACAATTGTCAAGGAAGGTGTGAGTAAAGAGCACTTTCTAAGCACTTTTAAGAAAGTAAAACTCTGTTTTGACTATGTGACCCATTATTGTCTTCCATGGGGGGGGGGGGGGGGGGGGGGGGGTCATGTTTTCTTTGAATTTGAGTTTCTTCAAGCTCACAACCTTGGGAATTACAAAAAATCTGGGTTTTCTATTTCAAATAGTTTATATGAAAAGGTAAATTGTAAGAATGGACCAACTATCTTTATCATCTATTTGCTCGTTCGTTCGTTTGTTTGTGTCTGTTTTTATTGTGCTATTTTTGCTACCCCTTCAGTGTCACTGTTCCCATGCCATTCACTTTCGCTTTCCAATACACCGCTATGGACATCAAAATGAGGTCAACACGACAGTAGAACATGAAGGGCTATTAAATCTGGGATTTTTTTTTTACAATCTTACACTGATGAAAATGGGTATGATAGTGATGATGTTATGGGATTCTAGTTTTATTTGAGACTGCAGGGTATGGCTTTACTCTACTCTTGCGTTGATCATTTATTCTGGCGTCAGGTAGGACCGAGAGATACACAACAATGACGGGTTGGTCAGGAAATTGAATCAACATCTTCAATGACACATCAGTAAAGTGAATGAGACTCGACTGTGTCCTTCCTTCCTTCCTTCTCTTTCATTCTCTCTCTCTCTCTCTCTCTCTCTCTCTCTTCTCTCTTCTCTCTCTTGTCTCTCTCTGTCTCTCTGTCTCTGTCTCTTCTCTGTCTCTCTCTCTCTTTCTCTGTCTCTTTCTGTCTCTTTCTGTCTCTCTCTGTCTCTATCTGTCTCTATCTGTCTCTCTCTGTCTCTGTCTCTCTCTCTCTCTCTCTCTCTCTCTCTCTCTCTCTCCCTAACTCTCTGTAATAGTTTTTTTTTCTCTTCTCATTATTTGTGTGTACATGTAGCAAGGACTATTTGCAAGAAATTTCCAATGGGAACTAATGCTACTCTGCTTGGATATAAAGTCTGAAGTCTGACATTTGAAGGTTCTCTCTCTCTCCTCTCTCTCCTTCTCTCTTCTCTCTCTCTCTCTCTCTTTCTCTCCCTCTCGTATTGCTTATTTTTCTTCTCATTCTTGGTGTGATGTCAGGATATTCAAGAATGTCATGGAATAATGCTCTTGCTCTATACTCTCTCTCTCTCTCTCTTCTCTCTTTCTCTCTCTTTCTCTTCTCTCTTTCTTCTTCTTCTCTCGTCTGTCTGTCTGTCTGCTCGTTTCTCTCCAACTCCCTCTCGATCTTTCTCATTTTCTCATTTTTTTTATCATTCATTCTATCAACTTTTGTTCACGTCTGTGTTCTTCTTTCCTTTTTCTTTATCCGTTCACTTTCATCATTGTTGTTACAGGGAGATTAAGTTGACGATCAGGATATACATGTAAAATTACATAGATAGATAGATAGATATAGATGACAGATAGATAGATAGATAGACTAGATAGATAGATAGATGAGATAGATAGATAGATAGATAGATAGATAGATGGATAGATAGATAGATAGACAGACAGACAGATCGATAGATAGATAGACAAACAGACAGACAGACAGCACAGAAGATAGATAGATAGATAGATAGAATGATATAGATATAGATAGACAGATAGATAGATAGATAGATAGATAAAAACACACAGACACACAGATAGATAGATAGATAGATAAGACAGACAGACAGATCGACAGATAGATAGACAGACAGACACACACACACAGATAGATAGATAGATAGACAGACAGATAGATAGATAGACAGACAGACAGAGGGACAGACAGACAGACAGAAGAGATAGATAGATAGATAGATAGATAGACAGACAGACACACAGATAGATAGATAGATAGATAGATAGATAGATAAAAGATAGATAGATAGATAGATAGATAGATAGATAGATAGATAGATAGATAGATAGATGATAGATAGATAGACAGATATATAGATTCAAAGGACTGACACTGCATCTTGTATTTTCAAGAAACCAATAATCGTCATAAACAAACCTAACACACAACTAGATAAAGAAGGGTGGATGGCACAAATAGCGTAAATAACCCAAACTGGCAAATCATACTGGCTGACACTGGAGACTCAGTAGCGCGCGTGATGGATACGAATTGCGTAAAGAATCAGACACCATTGTCCCATGGACCCCCTGAACGCCCATACATCGTTAACTGGACAGCTCAGCTCCACTCCTACGTAGGCCAACAGTCCGGATATTTCAGTGTCAAATCACAAAGACGGGAGTGGGATAAAAATGACAATTTGATAGGTACAAAGTCGGCAGCAACAAGAACAAGAATAGAAATTATCATAATTATAAATATTGGTTTCAAACAACAAGGACAACAGCAACAAGAACAACAATAAAGAATTGTTGTAATATAAACATTGGTTTCACGGCTTGGTGGTAAAACATTTGGCCAGGATGCAAACAACACGGGATCGATTACCAATCAGAGAGACATTTTTTTTCTCTCCCCTCCATTCTATATGACCTTGAGAGGTGTTTTGGATGCTAGTCTTTTGAATGAAGTGACACAGCGGGGGCTCGTGTCCAATAAGCACACAGCGCACGCAACAGATCCCACGGCAAACAAAGCAAAACAAACAAACAAACAAACAAAAAAAGAATCAGAACGCGTATTTAATACAACAAGACAAGACAGGCACAAATTTTTGGCCAACTGGTCTTTGTCAAGCGTGAATACAAGATCACAAAAAATTACAAAAAACAAAATTAAGAAAAAAAAGAAACTTCCCTGCTGCTTCGTCCAGTGGGAGAAAAGGAATATTTGGTTTTTGTATGTGATCTTACATTCACGCTTGACAAAGGCCAGTTGGACGAAAATTTGCGCCTGTCTTGTTTTGTATTAAAGACGCGTTCTGATTCTATTTTCGTGTTTTTCTGGTTCCTGTTTGCTTGAACACGGGCAGTCGTATTTGTTTTAGAAAACAAAACAAAACGAAACAAATCAAAAAAGAAAGAATGAAATCAGAACACAACACAAACGAGAACAAAACAAAAAATCAAATCACGACAGAACAAACAGAACAGGACAGAACAAAACAAAAGAAAACAAAAACAAAACAAACTAAACAAAATGGAACATAAAAACAACACAAAATAGTACAAAACAATACGGCCACAACAAACAAATCAGAACAATGCAGGACAATAAAAATAGATCAACTCTTTTCCCGCCATGGTCGCAATCAAGCGACTTCCCGTACGACCGCCGTGGTCGCATTTGTGCGACTTGGTGGGGTCATGCTAAACGATAACTTTTCACGCGGGTACAAAGCTTCTGTCAGCTCTACTGGTGAATGCAGGCGACTATGCTATTTTTAAACTTTACCCAGCGACCTAAGGCCGAAGTGTGGCTTTGTTAACTGTCTGAATTTACGTCACGTTTTCTCCAAAGCGTTTTCTCCAAAATGGCTGCAAATCGACACGCATTGTCTATCACTCCGAGTAGAATAAGCAGACAGCTGACTGTGTGTAGATTTTCCATTACTTTTCCTCATTTATTATAATGATATCTGGCGCACAACTCACGAAATAAGGTCAGTTGCACAACTACTAAACCATATGAAAAAAAAGAGTTTTTTTCTTTATAATAAGATTATCTGTGGAATACTCAATCAAGTACATAACATCAGCAAGCATTTATATATAAATACATCTGCCCTTTACACAGCAAAAAAAAAAAAAGTAAGTGAAAATCTGTAATAGTCTTTGAGATATAAGCTTTTAAAAATGCATACTGCGCTGAAAAACTGGCTGCCCAAAATATACTTGGCACGGAGGAGTGCCGTTTCTGGGGAAATATGGCGGTGAAAGAGTTAAACCAGCAAAGCAGAACAGTACAAAACAAAACAAAACAAGACAACAACAACAAAATACAATACAAAGCAAAAACAAAATGAAACAAAACGACAAAACAATACAGAGCAAAACAAAGCTAAACAGAACAGAACAGAACAAAACAAAACGAACATGTAGCTAAATGGGGTTTTAAAAAATCAACTATCGTACGTGAACAAAACTAAGCACAATACAAAGCAAAAAATATGGGACGGTGTACTTTTACGGCTCAATTTTCTTATTTAGAATGCTCCACATTTCACGCAACAAATTGTTGTGACAAAAAACAACAACAAACAAAGGAAAATGAATGGTTGATGAACCAAATGTGTCGACCAGGATATTGGAAAATATTTTGGTTACAGTGTCAGAGGAATTAGGTTGTACAGAAAATACTCATTCGCCATCATTGTCATCCTATTTTTGCGCCTCAGGACAGCAGGTAACACAATCTGCCTCAAAACATTATTTCGGTTTGTGATGGTATTAATTTCTTTTTAACACAGATGGTGTGCTGGATTGTTTTCATATGACCACTTAACCAACATTGAACTATTGTAAGACAATCTGTTTATATAACGATCGTGTTTTTACAAACAACCTGTTTATTTTGATTCTCTCTCTCTCTCTCTCTCTCTCTCTATCTCTCTCTCTCTCTCTCTCTCTCTCTCTCTCCCTCTCTCTCTCTTTCTTGTTCTCTCTCTTTTTCTCTCTCCCTTTCTCTTGTTCTCTTTTCTCTCTCTCTCTCTCTCTCTCTCTCTCTCTCTCTCTCTCTCTCTCTCGCGCGCGCGCGCTCGCTCGCTCTTTTTCTCTTTCTCCCTCTTTGTAGTTATGGATATATGTATATATATATATATATATATATATATATATATATATATATATATATATATAGGTATATATGTATGTATATATATATATATATATATATATGTGTGTGTGTGTGTGTGTGTGTGTTGTGTGTTGTAGTGTGTGTGTGCGTTGCAGTGTGTGTATATGTGTGCATGTATGCATGTGTTGTAGTGTGTGTGTGTGTGTATGTGTGTATGTGTGTATGTGTGTCTTTGTACGTGTGTGTATGTGTGTCTTTGTACGTGTGTGTCTCTGTGTGTGTGTGTGTGTGTGTGTGTGTGTGTGTGTGTGTGTGTGTGTGTGTGTGTGTGTGTGTGTGTGTGTGTGTGTGTGTGTGTGTTTGCATTTAGACAGGCGTCCTTTGGTTTAAGAATATATGCGCCCCGTCTTAAAAAAAACAAAAAACATTTACCTTGTTTCTGACTAACCGCGTTCTGTGTTATCAAGAACTCTCTCGTCAGTTTCGTGTTAAATCTGATCAATGGTCAAGCTTGTTCAGGCGAAGGCAGTGATGTGACCAAACTGGTAACCAAAGATTGGTAATGATTATTCCATAGATTACAGAGCAAGCACATAATTTCTGATGCAAATTATTCTAAACACAAACAACAAACTACACACACGGATGGCAACATTTCTTTAGACAAAATATCCAATAACGACGAACAATAAGAACTGCAACTTTTGCTGCATACCTCACATTTACTCTGTAAATCCCTTGATCACAACAACGTGCAAAAATATAAGGTGTTTGGATTTCTGTGTGAACGTTGTCTTCGCTCTTCTTGAGCAAAATCGCAGAAATAGACACTCTAATGATAAAATTAGTTATGAATGTAATAATTATGATAACAATCTACTCCACCACCTGCCTGTCTAATACTCCTACCTACTCCACCCCCATGTCTGTAGCTTGCCCCACCTAACCAATCCCACTTCTATGACCCATACCCTACCTACTGCATTCCCCTGTCTGTCCCATCCCCCACCTATCCCATTGCCCTGTCTGTCCCCTACCCTACCTATCCCATTCCCCCTGTCTGTCCCCTACCCCACCTATCCCATTCCCCTGTCTGTCCCATATCCCACCTATCCCATTCCCCTGTCTGTCCCCTACCCCACCTAGCCCATTCCCTGTCTGTCCCCTACCCCACCTATCCCATTCCCCCTGTCTGTCCCCTACCCCACCTATCCCATTCCCCCTGTCTGTCCCATATCCCACCTATCCCATTCCCCCTGTCTGTCCCCTACCCCACCTATCCCATTCCCCTGTCTGTCCCATATCCCACCTACCCCATTCTACCTGTCTGTCCCATCCCCCACCTATCCCATTCCCCCTGCCTGTCCCATACCCCACCTACCCCATTCCCCTGTCTGTCCCATACCCCACCTACCCCATTCCCCTGCCTGTCCCATACCCCACCTACCCCATTCTACCTGTCTGTCCCGTCCACCACTTACCCCATTCTACCTGTTTGTTTCATTCCACACATACCCCATTCCCCATGCCTGTCCAATACCCCACCTACCCCATTCCCTGTATGTCCCATGTCCCAGCGACCCCATTCCCCCTGTCTGTCCCATACCCCACCTATCCCATTCCCTCTGTCTGTCCCATATCCCACCTATCCCATTCCCCTGTCTGTCCCATACCCCACCTATCCCATTTCCTCTGTCTGTCCCATATCCCACCTATCCCATTCCCTGTCTGTTCCATACCCCGCCTACCCTATTCCCCCTGTCTGTCCCATCCACCACTTACCCCATTCTACCTGTCTGTTTCATTCCACACCTACCCCATTCCCCCTGCCTGTCCCATCCACCACTTACCCCATTCTACCTGTCTGTCCCATCCACCACTTACCCCATTCCACCTGTCTGTCCCATACACCACCTATCCCATTCTACCTGTCTGTCCCATACGACACCTACCACATTCTACCTGTCTGTCCCATACCATACCTACCCCATTCCCCTGTCTGTCCCATACCCCACCTACCCCATTCTACCTGTCTGTCCCATATCCCACCTATCCCATTCCCCCTGCCTGTCCCATACCCCACCTACCCCATTCCCCTGTCTGTCCCATCCACCACTTATCCCATTCTACCTGTCTGTCCCATCCACCACTTACCCCATTCCCCCTGTCTGTTTCATTCCACACCTACCCCATTCCCCATGCCTGTCCAATACCCGACCTACCCCATTCCCTGTATGTCCCATGTCCCACCGACCCAATTCCCCTGCCTGTCCCATACCCCACCTACCCTATTCCCCCTGTCTGTCCCATACCCCACCTATCCCATTCTACCTGTCTGTCCCATACCCTACCTACCCCATTCTACCTGTCTGTCCCATACCCCACCTACCCCATTCTACCTGTCTGTCCCATACCCCACCTATCCTATTCCCATGTCTGTCCCATACCCCACCTACCCCATTCCTCGTGTCTGACCCATACCCCACCCCTCCTGTCTGTCTCAAGCCCCAACTAACTGGTTCCCCCTGTCCGTCCCACTTTACCATGTCCCATCCACATTCTTAACCTGT
>CM060310.1:22219487-22246987 GCA_030674185.1 Monoplex corrugatus
ACGTCCACAGCTTTGACTAAAACTGGAAAAGATCCACCCATAGGAGGTACAGAGCTGAAAAGTCTTCTACATTTTTGTCACACATAAACACGTACACATACACGTACACACACACACACACACACACACACACACACACGCACGCACACGCACGCACGCACGCACGCACACACACACACACACAAACACACACACAATTTCAAGTGTATTTGCGGCAAACAGTTCACTGTTTCACTGTTTATTTTACTGCAACATGCTACGTTCTTTTTTACCAAAAATGTTTACACAAAAAGACTATTCTGAAACTCATCTCAAAAAAGTAACATCAGATCAATCTTTGTTAGTTCAAATTTCAGAATCATTAGTTCACAGTCCTGTTAATGCACTACTTTAATTTTATGCAGTTTGTGTTTTAGTGTTAAAATTTCCTTTTACATTATTGAAGTTAAAAAAATAAAATTGTTAGTGTTAAGTTTTTGTTCCATTTTTCTATTCTCCCATCTTCTTATGACTTTTTACTCTGTCTACTCTCTGCCCCAATCCCACCCGTCCAACTCTCGTTCTCCATTTCATTTAATTTATCTATCTATTTATATTCGCCCTACCCCCCTCCATGTCTAATATCACTTATAGTGAAAAGACGTTAAATCAAAGAACGAACACACACACACACACACACACACACACACACACACACACACACACACACACACACACACACACACACACACATACACACACACACACACACACACACACTCACACACACACACACACACATACACACACACACTTCCCAGGATATAAGAAATAAGCTCCCCTTCCCCTATTTCTCAAAGGGAGATTACGAAAGAAGAAGAAGAGAAGGAAGGAACTTCACAATCCTGAACGTATGCTGACGCATCAAAACCACTGAGCTTCAAAACGCTGCTCCCTTTCTTTATTGCTAAATAGGTATTGACTATTTAATTTGACTCTTTGGTGAAACAACCTGTTTTCGAAAAACTTAACTTTAACGACCAAGGAGTGGTTGTTATTCAATACTCTCCCTTTGCTGCTAGTAACATTGAAAACTGACGTTTGACGGACGTTTTAAATCTTACTTTTATTGGGAATAGTTTCAGATAATCAAGGCATTTTGCTCTTGCCAGGTGATTTGTAATCAAGAACAATATTGTCTGTATTACTCTTTGATGCTAATATGAATGGTTGATGAAATATATTGTAAACTGTAAGATTCTGGTTTCATTTAGTATTATGCAAGTAAATCCACTCAATATATAGGGACTATAAAGTTTTATGTAGAAGCCAAGTCATGACAAAAATATTGGTCACTTGACTGAAGCAGATCTTTGCGGGGATCGCACCCAATTCTAATCCTCCGATGTTTAGAGGAACATGTGTTGTCTATCTTCCTTGTACGTCTATGCTTAGAATACGAGGTAGAAGTCAGTGGGAGTAGGTGCGAGTTGATAGGACAGACAGGGGGATGGGACAAAGGACAGCCTATGGGTAAGGGGATGGAGATAAGTAGGGAATGGGTGGATGGAGTAGGAGGAATGGGACAGATTGGTGGATGGAGTAGGTGAGGATGGGACAGGAAGATGGGTACAAGGAGGAATAAGACAGATAGTGGATGGGTAGTAATGTTCACAGAGAAATCCTTACACCCTATCACTCTCCATCTTTTTGTGCGTTTTGTCAAAAATGAATTTTAAAAGTAAAAAAAAAACTCTCCCTCGGAATCACCCTCTCATGTATCAGTGAGCTTCAGAACGCTGTTCGCTGTCTTCATTGCTGAATAGGTACTGACTATTCAATGTGGCTATGTTGAAATAATTAGTCTGTTCACGAAAAACTTAATTTCAATGATCAAGGAGTAGTTGTTATTCAGTACTTTCCATTTACTGCAAGTGACATTGAAAAGTGACGTCTGGCGGACGTTTTTAGTCTTACTTTTCAGAATAGTTCTAGAAAATCTTTTACCAGGTGCCTTATTGTTTAGGAACAATAGTGTTGATATTATTCTGAGTCTGCTGAAGATATTGGCTTAATTTCGCACTATCTGATTAAATCCACCCAATATGTTGGGGCTATACAGTTTTATGCAGAAGACTTGTCTTGTTATATCTAATAAAAGTAATTCAAATAAACTAAACGTGGGTACATTATGACTACCTCAAGGAAGGGAAAGCAAAGTTCACTTGCTCAGAAAGGGTGTAAAAACAACAACAACAAACGAACAAACAAACAAAAAACAAACACAATACAAAAACACAAAACGACTGAATAAACTGACCTTAAATACAAAACGAACAATTACTTTGAGAAAGACAATGATATATATACATATACCCTTCTCTTTATATGTATATGGTTCTGTTATAATGTACATATGTATGTGTGTATGTATGTATGCATCTATGTTTGTATGTATCTCTCTCTGTCTCTGTCTCTCTCTCTCTCTCTCTCTCTCTCTCTCTCTCAAAATGTCTTTGTCACTGGTATGTTATAAACAACTAATTGATGACTGACTGATGGATTTCATATTCATGACACGTTTAACATGATTTCCTATGAACGCACACACAAACACACACACACACACACACACTCACACACACACACACACACACACACACACACACACACACACACACACACACACACACGAACACACGAACACGCACATATACTCACACATGTGCGGGCATGCTGCCTCCCCTCCCAGTTCCCAACTCTCCCAACTCTCCCTGTCTCACACAACACACACACACACACACACACACACACACACACACACACACACACACACACACACTCACTCACACACACACACACACACACACACACACACACACACACACACACACACACACACACACACACACACGCCCAAATCAATTAGTACATCCACACAGAAAAGATGTCACTGAGCATTTATGTGAATAGACGTGTAAAAGAAAGAAACACACACACACACACACACACACACACGCGCACACACACACACACACACACACACATACACACGAACGCACACACACACACATTAACTATCTAACAAACTAACTAACACACTAACACATACACACGCATGAACACACATGAATACACACACACACACACCACACACACACACACACACACACACACACACACACACACACCAACACACAACCGCACACTCGCTAACACACGCACACACTTCCCCCTCCCACTCACACACACACGCGCAAACACACACACTAACACACACACATACACACACAAACAAACAAACAAACAAACAAACACACACACACACATACACACGAACGCACACACACACACATTAACTATCTAACAAACTAACTAACACACTAACACATACACACGCATGAACACACATGAATACACACACACACACACAACACACACACACACACACACACAACCGCACACTCGCTAACACACGCACACACTTCCCCCTCCCACTCACACACACACGCGCAAACACACACACTAACACACACACACACACACAAACAAACAAACAAACAAACAAACACACACACACACATACACACGAACGCACACACACACATTAACTAACTAACAAACTAACTAACACACTAACACATACACACGCATGAACACACATGAATACACACACACACACACACACACACATCACACACACACACACACACACACACACACACACACACACTGCATACTCGCTAACACACGCACACACGTCCCCCTCCCACTCACACACACACGCGCAAACACACACACACACTAACACACACACACACACACACACACACACACACATCACACACACACACACACACACACACGCACGCACGCACGCACACATTGACATTTGCCCATATCGACTAAATACTACCATACGCAAAGCATAATTACTCGCTCTTTGAGCAGCCAAACGAAACAACAGTACCGAAGACCTTTTGAATCATTACGCACATTACCCAACAAAGCATCGAGGTTTAGTTGAAACTGGCAATGTAACTATATTTGATCAATGACCGCTACTAATTGTTTGAGGTCATCAAGGGCACTGATCTTATTGTGTGCTTATCTTATCTTTTGTTTATGTGTGCTCGTGGCATAGCAACCACTGCACATTCATGTGAAGATTCCATTAGATTCGTTATTTATTTTGCTAATGACACTAAACCTGTTTGCCATTGGTGATGGTGGGAAATCACATCTTTGCCCCTTTCCTCCTCCCCCTGTCCCCTATGTGTGTGTGTGTGTGTGTGTGTGTGTGTGTGTGTGTGTGTGTGTGTGTGTGTGTGTATGTGTGTGTGTGTGTGTGTGTGTGTGTGTGTGTGTATGTGTGTGTGTGTATGTGTGTGTGTGGGGTGTATGTGTGTGTGTGTGTGTGTATGTGTGTGTGTATGTGTGTGTGTGTATGTGTGTGTTGTGTGTGTGTGTGTGTGTGTGTGTGTGTGTGTGTGTGTGTGTCTCCCTCTCACCCACACAGACACATACACTCTCTCTCTCTCTCTCTCTCTCTCTCCTCTCTCTCTCTCTCTCTCTCTCTTTCGACAGAGAGTTGTCTTCCTCGTCTGGTTTTGTGTCAAGACACACTTTCTCTGTGAATGAAACAATCTGGGGTGTCTTGAAAAAAAATCCACAGACCATGCCTGTAAAAGGATTCCATCCACGTTTGAAATTATGTTGATCATTCTGGTTCGAAAAAAAAAACTCATTCGTTTCCTAATTTAAAATCGAGCAGCGATCACATGGTCATTGTCTCTTGATTGAGAACAAATACTAGTCATTGCTCTTCTATCCGAGCCCCAGGCCGCAATGTTACCTACCGACCGAAACGTCCTTCCCAGATCGACAGAGACAGGGCTGAAGCGCACAGAATGGTGCATGAACAGGTCAATGAACAATCCTATGTCGCCTTCTGATTCACTTTTGCCTACGCTACCTAGTCTTGAATGATATATAGAACCGATAATTTTATACGGTTGTGAGGCTTGGACAGTCAACACGCAAAGCCAGAACAAGATTGAAATCAGCCGAGATGTGGTTTCTAAGAAGACTGTTGAAAGTTCCATGGACAGCACAGAAAACAAACAAGACAGTCTTAATGGAGGTAGGGATGAGAAGATCGTTGATAGGGAAGATTAGGAAAAGACAAGCAACATTTATAGGCCACAATTGCAAGTCTGAAAACAATGGTTTTGAGCTATTAACTTTTACCTGTGTGAAAATAAAGAATGATTATCATCGTCATCGTCATTGTCGTAGTCATCCTCTCCCCCCCCCCCCTCTCTCTCTCTCTCTCTCTCTCTCATCTCTCCCTCTCTCTCTCTTTCATCTCTCTCCCTCTCTGTCTATCTCTCTCTCCCCTCTCTCTTTCACCTCTCTCTCTCTCTCTCTCTCTCTCTCTCTCTCTCTCTCTGTCTGAGACATGAATTGAAGTCTCAGATATTCTAACAGACCTTTATACAAAGTAAATGAAACATCCCACAATTGAAAACGAATGGAGGCACGGGTGATAAGCAAAAGAGTTGCACAATGGCATACAGTCAAAGGAAGGACACCTTGGCTTATCAATAATTTCTAACAGTCTGACGAGTGAAAGAGACTGCACGTGCCATTCGTCAGGTAAACCACCGGAGAAAGGATGACTGGTCAGCAAACAGTGCCATATGCTGATACATGCTATGATGGCAACAAAAGTGTGTTTGTGTGTGTTTGTGTTTGTGTTTGTGTATTTGTGTGTGTGTGTGTGTGTGTTCGTGTGTGTGTATGTGTTTGTGTGTGTGTGTGTACGTGTTGTTTGTGTGTGTGTGTGTGTACGTGTGTGTGTGTGTATGTGTATGTGTGTGTTTGTGTGTTTGTGTGTGTGTTTGTGTGTGCGCGTGTGTTTGTGTGTGTGTGTGTGGTGTTATACGTGTGTGTGTGTATGTGTGTGTGTTTGTGTGTGTGTGTGTGTGTGTGTGTGTGTGTGTGTGTGTGTGTGTGTGTGTGTGTGTGTGTGTGTTTGTACCGTCCACCTGTATGTCTCTGTGTATGTCTTTGTATCGTCCACCTGTATGTCTGTGTGTGTGTGTTGTCTTTTAACCGTCCACATGTATGTCTGTGTGTGTGTTTGTATCGTCCACATGTATGTCTGTGTGTGTGTCTTTGTACCGTCCACGTGTATGTCTGTGTGTGTGTGTGTGTCTTCGTACCGCCCACCTGTGTGTCTGTATGGATGTATTTGTACCGTCCGCTTGTATGTCTTTACATGTCTCTCTGTACCGTCCACCTCTCTCATGTTTCATCTCCCATCTCTACGTTTCTCATGATCGCATTACTCTCCACATTCATCTCTGATATAAGTTTAAAATTGGGTTTTCAGCCCCCCTGGGTATTTGTGTTTCCGACAGTGTTGTACATTTCTGTGTCTGGATTGGACTGATTGTATGATATATGGTGTGAGAGAGAAAGAGAGAGAGTGTGTGTGTGTGTGTGTGTACGTGTGTGTGTGTTTGTGTGTAAGTGTGTGTGTGTATTTGTTTCCGTGTGTGTGTGTGTGTGTGTGTGTGTGTGTGTGTGTGTGTGTGTGTGTGTGTGTATACGTGTGTGTGTATGTGTATGTGTGTATGTGTGTGTGTATGTGTGTGTGTATGTGTGTGTGTATGTGTGCGTACGTGTGTGTGTGTGTGTGTGTATTTGTTTGTGTGTGTGTGTGTGTGTATGTGTGTGTATGTGTGTGTATGTGTGTGTATGTGTGTATGTGTATGTGTGAGTGTGTGTGTGTGTGTATGTATTTGTTTGTGTGTGTGTGTGTGTGTGTGTATGTGTGTGTATGTGTGTGGTGGTCTTTGATTTAATGTCTATTCACTAAAGTGATTTTAGACCCAAAAAAATTTTAAAAAATAAAAAAAAGGGGGGGGGAGTGATAGAGGAGGAGTGAAGAAGATATTTGAAAATTGTCAATTTTGAATTTGAGAAAAGATGATCCAGAAAACAACTGTTTTGAAGAGGGGAAGGTAAAACTAACAAATAATGTTACCATAATTATCGATTTAAACAAACAAACTGACAAACAAAATTAGTAAATATCCGGAAGAAATGAATAAAAAGTAAAACTAATAATTGACTAACCACAACAATGAACAAGTCAAATAACATTTTAAAGGTAATTCGCTATAGGATTTTTTGACAGGCTAACAAAAAATTCATACAGTAATGATGATGAGGCAAATATGTCAGAAACTGTACTCACAGATAGTGTTGGAATATGTCGTTTTACCCTAACGCAAGAAAGAATATGACTATGTGTTATCTTCTTTCCACACAGACACACTATGTTATTGGTATATTTTGTTTTGAATGCATCAAGTTTCCATCTGTACATAAGGGACTGTATAGTTCTGCTGGCATGAAGCTGCTTAAGTATTTTGCTAACTTCAAAGTTCATGTGACATTTATCATACTTTTTCTGTTTTAATTGGAACTGCTTCCAGACGTAGTTGTCCACTAAAGTGTAATTCTCGTGCAACGAGAGAGAAAGCTGGATATTGTTTGAATCTGGTGAGTTATTAGCTCCCCGTTTGGCAGCCCTGTCAACTTTATTATTATAACTAAAAGAACTATGAGAAGGTATCCAGCAGAAAGTAATATCAGTGCCTCTTAAAGATAAATTATGAATCAAGTGACTTATTTCCAGAATCATTTCTGATCTTGTTTGTAATTTTGATAATTCAAGAGCCTGAAGTACTGATTTTGAATCAACGCAAAGAAGTATCTGAAAAATTGTCCTAGGAAGACTGATCAGAAAGTTTAAAGCCATTAATATTGCAAAGAGTTCAGCTGTAAAGATAGATTTATCAAGTCCTATGTAGAAAATTTTTCAATTTTGAGAGCAGGTATTAAAAACGCTGAGCCTGCTTTTCTTTCAATTACTGACCCATCAGTGTAAATTTTCAAATGATCAGAATATACGTCGTTTATATGACATTTAACCTGACTTGCCAGTAAGTTTATATTGTCTCCTTTTTTTAAATTAGTGTGGTGTACGTCAAATCGTGCTCTTTGGAGTTCCCAACTGGGTACTGGCGAAAAGGAAGGTCGTATAGATACAGGATCTACGTCTAGATCAATTCCTGAGCCTTTCATGACGTCAGATGTGTATGTTGCAAGTGTGACCTGTGAAGATATTGATTTAGCTCGTTTTGGAAAGTCGGTATCTGATCTCAGTTTAATTTCTGTTTCTGAGATGTTTTCTACGGTAGTGTTTCTTAACAAAAATTTAGTAGAAGCGACTTTCCTTTGCTCATCAAGTGGCAACAGTTTGATTTCATTATATGTCCGAAGACAGGAAGCATGCATTGGAAGACCCAGTGCAAGTTTGAAACCTTTACAATCTATGCTCTGCAGTTTTTTTAGTAAGTGTTTCGGTGCACTGAAGAAGATTTCTTGAGCATAGGTTAATTTAGATCTAACAAGCGATTTACAAAGATGAACAAGTGTTAATGAATCTTGACCCCATGTCTGTTTGCGAACTATTTTTATGAAATTTAAACTTTTTTGAGCTTTGGTTAATAAGTATTCAATATGCTGATTCCAAGATAATTTTGCTGTAAGGAAAACTCCTAAGAATTTAATCGACTCGTTAAACTGAAGTAGAGTATCTCCCAGTTTGAAAGTGGGAATATTTACTGGGTTAGCTCCATTATTAAATAAAACTATTTTTGTTTTTTCCAGGGATAGATGTAACCCATTTTCTACCATGTATCGCGCTATTTTATCAAGTTCTAATTGGTAGCATTTGCGTGTATAATTGATACAGCGCAAAGGAGTTTTCTTTTTCATATTTACCTGCATCCACATGCATAAATCGTCAGCATATTGAGCTAAAACTACATGCTTAGATACTTTACTGGGTAAGTCATGCATTAATATCATGAAAAGAAGGGGAGCTATAACGGATCCCTGAGGGATACCCATTTGAAGAATTCGTTTCGTGGAATATACATTTTCAATCCTCGTTTGAAATACTCTGTTTTCTAAGAAACACTTAACATAGCCAAAAATGTGACCTGTCAGCCCAATACTTTTAAATTTGAATAACAATCGGGAGTGCCACACTTGATCGTATGCTTTCGTTATATCAAAAAATGTAGCTAAAACACATTGACGTCTTGCAAATTGTTGTTTTATATTAGTAGTTAGCTTTGTTAGGATCTCTACTGGTGACCTGCCTTTTCGAAATCCTGCCTGATTTACTGGTATTATTTTATTCTTTTCACAATAGTGCATCAGTCTCTTTAAGATTATTTTCTCCATTAGTTTACATACATGTGATGTTAATGCAATTGGCCTGTAGTTTTTCAAATCGGTATTACATTTACCTGGTTTTAATACAGGAACCACTATTGTTTCTTTCCAGTTGTTAGGCATTATCCCACTATTCCAGCATTTTTGAAATATGTCATGTAGCAAGATTATAAAATTTTCTGGTAAATTTTTCAGCATCTCATTGGAAATTGCATCTAGTCCAACTGACGTTTTTTTACTTGGAAGGGACTGAATGGCATCTTTTAATTCTTGAAGTGTGAGTGATGCATTTATGTAGTGAGTATTGTCAGAGGCAGGGTCCTTATATACATCTTTCTTTTCATCTCGTTCCCTATAATTTCTATCAGAGACAGGGAGTCCTTCTACACGACAGGCCTCAGCAAACACGTCTGCAAAAGCTTCTGCTTTTTCCAATGAGCTAGGAATAGGGTTATTTTCTAGCTTTACTGGAATTGATGGCAACTTAATCCCGTTTTTCATTAATTTTAGTTTTTCCCAAATCTTTATCGTGTCTTTGTGGTTATTTACTTCACATTTACAAAAAGATGTCCAGTGTTGTTCTTTGGCTTGCTCTATGATTCTGTTACACTTAATGTTGGCACTTTTCATCGCTGTATGATTTTCAGGTGACCTGTTTGCTAAATAAATTTTGTATTTTTCTTTCTTTTCGTTCACTGCCTTTTGACAGTCCTCATTCCACCAGACATTTCCATGATGTTTTCCTATTTTTGACACTGTAAGTTTTGGAATTGAAATGTTAGCAGCCCTTAAGAGTGAGTTACAGAAAACTTCGTACGTTTCGTTTATGTTCATTGCTTCAGATAGATCTGTTCTTGTCTTTCCAAGGATTGCCTTAAAACTGATCCAGTCAGCGTTTTTATAATTAAACTTGGGTAAACTATCTTGTGGTATGGCGTCTATTTCTGTAGTATGGTTTAGGGTAAGACGTATGGGGATGTGATCTGATCCCAACAAGTCATCCTCTGTTTGCCATGTGGCGTTTGGGGCTAGGGATGGTGAGATTAAAGTAAGGTCGATAGCTGTGGGTCTGTGGGTTGGTATATCGGGGATCCGGGTAACGTGTCCGTTGTTAAGTAAATATAAATTGGAATCTACAATATTTTCAATCAACCTGTTGCTTGTTATGTTTGTACAATACTTTTCCCAAAATGGGGCATGTGCATTAAAATCACCTCCAATTATCCACTTGTCGTCCTGATCTTGAAAGTGTTTTAACCATTCAGTGTTCACAGAGTCTGGGCCTCTCGGTAAGTATACAGAGGCCATATTCACAACTAACGATGAGGAAAATTTTATAATGATTGCACATGATGAAATAAATGCGGTAGATTTAGGTACTGGCGATGATCGTTCACAATAGTTCAGTCCTTCACGAATGTATATGGCTGTTTGTATACGGCCACCGTCATTTACAGAGTCACATATTGGTGGATAATAAAAACCGGATATTTTAGGTAATTTGGTTTTGATGGTATTCAGCGATTGTAGGAGCATGACATGGACGTTTTTAGAAGAGAGATAGTTACTCAAATATGAGATGTTTTTAACAATGGAACGTGCGTTCCACTGAAAAATGTTGATATCACTTACTACACACGTCTTCATGAGGAACGGTTGAATAACTTTAGAACAATATGGTAAGTTTATATAGATTTCATTTAACTTTGAATTAAAAGGTACAAATAGGATAAAAATGAAGTATGTGAACAAGAAAATAATTAAGTAAAACAATATAGCTGAGAACTGAACGAAGAGAAACTGAATCTGGGCTGAATCTAAAATGACCAAGGAGAGAAGAAAAACGGAGATTGAAAGCCGGGTCTTTGTTGATGTCGTTGTCGGTTTGATCTCCTCCTCGGTTTTTCCCAGAAAAGCTGATGGATTTGCCTCCCTAAGTTTCTGGCCAGAACGCTCGCCCCTCTGATGGTTGGATGGACGTCGTCCTGGCTGACTTGAGTGTGACTGATAGTTTGAAGATTGTCATTGTTGACGTATTCGACACTCGCTGCTTTAAGAAGTCGCACTTTTGTTAGGGCATTTAGGAGCTCTCTTTTAGCGTTTAGGTGTTTGTCCCTCACAGGAGCTACCTGACTTAAAACTACCCTGGCTTTTGGAAATTGGGTGTTGATAGTTTTCACACAGGTGTCAAGAGTTGTGCTACATTCAGTGGGCTCCTTTGTTTTTAAATCTGTGATCCCCACATGTAAAACTACACAGTCAGGTTCAGGTGTCAGCTCTTCTTTTGATTTTTCAGTTGCAATCTTACAGTCCTCGATGGTATGGATCTTTCTCGTGGCCACCTGAAAACCGTATGAAGAGCCCAGTCTTTTTCCATCCACCTTATTGAGGACTGAGTCGTGAACGATAAGGACACGGGAAGAACATTTGATTGTGGTCTGGAACGTGTTGACGATAGCGCAGTTTTGACGTCACGGTTAGGTTTTGTGGAGACGTCTGGTCTTTGTTTGACGACATTTCTCCTGCCATTTTGTGTCCTCGCCCGATCTTCCAGTTTGGGGGGTTGAGCTGCGCATTCCGCGTAGGTGGAGAATTTGTCCATCGGTGACATGGTGGTGAAGTCACCGTGGACTGCGGAATCCGTCTGGCACGCAACGGTGGTCGTAAGTTTGGTGCACTTATTGACGTCGCGCAGCTCTTTTAACGTTGTATTGTTTTCCAATAAAAGTTTTCTGTCTGAATGTAGCATGGTTGTGAGAATGTGGATTTGTTTAGACATTTCTTGAATGGTGTTGTTTAAAATGTCTATCTCCCTTACCGCCTCTTGACAGCGGCAGCCACATGATGATCTTGATTGTAGCTGTGCGATGTGTGGCTGACTCCTGGATGGTGAAAGGGTGCGATCGGAGGTCTGTTCTTTTTGATGTTCTTCGAGTTCTGGGGTCTCTGAAGGTGGTGATGTCTCTGCCCTGGTGTTGTCTGTCCCACGGGTGGTTTTCTTTACTTTTTCTTTGTGTATGTGTGTGCATGTGTGTATGTGTGTGTGTATGTGTGAGTGAGTGTGTGTGTGTGTGTGTGTGTGTGTGTGTGTGTGTGTGTGTGGTGTGTGTATACGTGTGTGTGTATGTGTGTGTGTTGTACATAACCCCCGATAGGCACTTCATTCAAATATATCACGAATGATGTAGAAGGTTTCTGGAGCCTGTGCATAGCCGTGTAAAGCAACAGATCACACAGTAAGGACGACTCCAACGTCAGGTTAACTAACGAAGCAGGAATGACCGGCTGATAAACAGTAACATATGGACAATGTTTGTGTTAATGACCAATTACCATGGCTATCCCTTGCCAGTGACTTTATAAATAATACGTTCCTATCTTCAAACCTGACCAAAACATGAAATCGTCTTGTGTAAGAGAACGCAGTTTGGAATTTGTTCATCGCACCCAGACAATTCCATACACACTCCACTTAAATCTGCCAGCAATTACCGTAAAGTTCGGGCTATAAGCCGCGACTTTTTCCCCAGCTTTAACCCCTGTGGCTTAAAAAACGATGAGGATTATTTTGCGGATTTTCCCCGATCACAGGAGCGTCACGTTATCCTATGTTCTTAGCTTCTCTTTAACTCACCCAAATCGTGTTTACCGTTCACATTGAATAGAAGTGGAAATCCAATTTGGAAACTGAAACCAGAAAAGAATTCGAAAAAGGAATACGAACGCGTATTTGATACGACAAGACAAGACAAGACAAGACAAGTGTTTTTTTTTTATGGTTCCTGTTTGCTTGAACACTGGCAGTCACACTTGTTTTGGATTTGGAAATTGAAATTTCGAATTCGGATCAGGAATTCAGAATTAAATGTTGCAAGTGAAATTTTGAGGTTGAAATTTGGACCTGGCACTGGCATTTTCAAAACTTGAATTTCTAAGTGAAGTGCTTTATGTTCAAGATTGATTGTTCATGCTCAGACAATTTTACGTGCAGTCCAACCAGATATGCCAGTTATGATCTGAAAGACACATGAAGCCTGAGCACAAATCTACCAGCAACCTCGTAATAGCGAAGGCATCTGGCAAGGACGACTTATCAAGCCAAAAAGGCGAGGATGATCCACGGGTAAACGATAACATTTTGGAATCTGCCAGATAACTGATGGCAGACATGGGTGGAGCACATATGGAATTATCTTGAACAAACTGCGACCTACGAGCTGGGAATAATACTGTGATCACCGATTCTCCTACCAATATTGCTGTCCTTTATCCAAGTCAGATAAATGATTTTTTTTATTTACCCTTTCCATCATCCATAAGGTTTCTAAGAAGAATGTTGAGAGCTCCATGGACAGCAAAGAGATAGTTTTGATGGAGGCAGACACAAGAAGATCATTCATAAGGAAGATTAGGAAAAGACAGGCAACATTTATAGGTCGTTTTATGAGGAAAGGGGAATTAGAGCACCTGGTCACAACAGGAAAGCTAGAAGGAATAAAAACACCAGGTAGACCCAGGAAGAAAATATTGGACGGACTTGCTGAGTGGCTGAAGACAGAGAGGGTGGAAGAGGTGTTTGTGGCAATAAGGGATAGAAACAGATGGAAGGCCATGATCGCCAACGTCATGTGGCAAGGCACTTGATGATGATCATCATCATCATCCAGGTGTCGCGTGGAGGTGGAGACAATGGTCAAGTGTGAGGTGGACTGTCCTCTGTGACTGACAGGCCATAAACATGGAGGGTCTCTGACACACCTTCAGTCCAGAGTCTGCGAGGTCGTCCACTTGCTCGGACTCCAGAGAACCTCTGATTGTAGGTTCTGAAAGTTGATTGGTTGATCAGATGGTATTCTGATTCAAGATGCCAAACCATTTGACCTTCTGCTGCTGGATGTGCTGATGGGCTGGTGTTGCTTCCATCATTTCTCGTATGATCTCATTTCTTATCATGTCAGATAAATGATGCATGCCTTAATTCACACTTAGCTAAGAGATGACACTAAAAATGGTGTACAACACTGCAGAAAAGATTTGGCAAAGAAGAGAAAAGCGAAACAAGGTGGATAAAAGCCAGTACTGGAATTCCAGTTTGAGACTGGAACCTGAGCTTTGAATTAGAGCATGTCATTAGAGTAAGGCTTTAGACCTGAAATTAGAATATTGAAATTTGAATTGGAATTCGAAAATTGATAAACATATTCTGTTCAAGAGAGGCTATTTGCATTAAAAATGGAATCTTATATTCAATGTCTGTTCACAGTTGTGATTTTAGAAGAAAAAAGAATCCGGGGGAGGGGGGGGGGGAGTTTGAAGGGAAGAAAGGGGACGATCGAAGGGAAGAAGGGGGACAATTGAATTAGTAGTAATTTATAGCAATTAAAAAAAAAGCAATGTCCATATCAACATTCAACAATTAAATAAGAGTTCATAACAATCTGCTAAAGGGAGATCTGAGAATTAGCTGAACAATTTGAATAATGTCGTTGTTTTTGTTGTAAGGGATATCCCCAATGTTTGTACACGAAAAATCGAAATTGCAATTAGACAGTTTCGAATGAGCTCTTCTATAATTCTACAGGCTCGGAGTCTGTGTTGGATTTTATAAAAGACATGATAGCCGTAGCCTACTGCACGGGTGACCTGTCTAGATAACCAACGAAGCGAGGATGATCCTCCAATAATTCATGCCACAGAGACAAAGGTCTTGTTGTTAAAGCTGATTATCACCAACACTGCCAGCCTTCGTGCCAATGAGCTCATAAATTATATGTGCCTCATTTCAAGCTTGAAAAAATAAGGTCACGTACTGAAAAAAAGATACAGAACAGAACGAAATATAAAAATGTAACGGAACAATGAGGCAAAAGAACGGTAGAATCGAAGTGAACAGAGATAGGAATTGAACTGTGCTTAACTGAAATTCTAAGTTTTGAATTTTTTATCTAATTTCGGAATGTGGACCCGTGAACCGGAACTAAAAAAATGAAAATCAAAACAAAACAATAAAACAAAACAAAACAAACACTCAATTTATAAAGTAAACCGAGGTAAGTGGTTGCCAGCATTTTAAGCAAACAGGAACAAGAAACATGAAATTAGAGGAGAACGCGTATTTAATAAAACAAGAAAGGTGCGCATTTTCGGCCATTTAGCCATTGTCAAAAGACAAAAAGAACGAATATACAATAATTTGGGGAGGGGGTGGGGGTGGGGGTCAGTGGGTGGAGCGAAGAACAGATGAAACTATCTCCATGTTTGTGTGATTGTTCTTTGTGACCTTATACATAATACTTTGGGGTGGGGTGGGTGGGGGGGAGAACAGACAAAAATATCTCCTTGTTTGTGTGTTTGTTCTTCGTGGCCTTTTGTGTTAGCTTGACAAAAGCCACTTAGCCCAAAATGTGTGTCTGTCTTGTTGTGGTTATTAATTTTGCATTCTCATTCTGTTTGGGTGTATTTCTGGTTGAATTTGTATTTTCTAACTGGACTTCAGAAGCGGGGTCGCATTTATTCAAGAAAGATTCGTCGCGTTCAGAATGTCCCATATGCAGTATTTCCAGACTGATCAGTACTGATTTGTAAGACAGCAGAAGCTTGTGCTCAGCTCAACTGTTCTACAACAGTATAATGGCCAGGCCACAATGCACGGACGACTTGTCAAGTTAAGCAACGAAGCGAGGATGATCCAGCACTAAACAATACCACACGGAGAACGGTCTTGTCAGAGACTGATTACCATCACAATGCCGCCCCTCGCCTCAATGAACTCATGCATTTTTAGTGTGTGTCAGAACAAAAAGGCAATGGGAAAACTATGTAAAATGCAGGAGAAAAAACATTAAACATCAGGGAAGAGAATACAAACTGAAGTCAGATGGACAAAGGAATAAGCAGAGTATCGCTTTGCCACTGGAATCTGAGCTTGGGATAACTTTGAGATTTTGTTAAATGGAATTGGAATATTTGAAACTTAAAGTGTAATTTGAAAAGTGATGATTGAATGTGTTCGTCGTATTTGTATAATCTGACAAACTCTTTATGAGTCTGTGCATTACTAACAACAGAGGGACAGTCAGAGCACTCTGTGCAAATGACCTAACAGACTGGTTGGCTGGCTGGCTGGCTGGCTGGCTGGCACAGTTCACAAAGATGTAGACCCCATATCCAATGTTTTAGTTCAATCCCGACCTGCAACGCAAAGCTGGTCTGCTCGCTACCGATTTTTTATTATTTTTATTGATGCTCTATTCATTCCGGTGGCATGACTTAATCAATATTTCATAATTTCCTCCGCTACCACCACCCATTCACCTCTCCACCTCTTTCATTTCAAAACAAGAGTTTTGGGTAAGTTCAGTGTAGGCGTCCAGCAGATCATCATTGATTTGGGTGGAGCGCATATGGAAATGTCCGAGCGTGGCAAAGCTTTCTGGAATAAATTCAGTTCACTTGTCCGGCTGACTTACTATTAGCCAAAGAGACAATGATGATCTAGTGGGGCAAAAATTACGGTTTATAAAAACACGAATTTGTGTTCCAATTCATAGCATTCGTTAATCATGCGATAAATTTACAACATTAGTTAATCTGATAATAAATGATTGTGGAACTGAACTGAGTCTTTTTCCGATCTGTTTGCCTTTTACTTAATGCACGCGGACAATCAATCACAGGATCTCAGAACGGATACAAATCATTGTTTACATTGTGGTTTTTAGGGTTTGCCACACGGAGAATACAATGTTTTATTGTTGTTTTAACCCTTTCACCCCCCCCTCACCCTATCCATCAATTGCAAAAATGTAATTCTTACTTTGTCTGGCTCTAACCACCGCCTGTCACTACCTCGCCCTATTGTGACTTTATCACGTTAAGCCGCCCAGGGGTTGGCAAGGTATGACATTAGTTTATGTCTAAACTGATCACAAATGGGACAATATTGAGACAGGTTATAAGTTTAAATATCTGGGAACGATCATCTCACCAGACGGCAGATGCACATCAGAAATAGCCAGCAGAATCGGCCAAGTTAAAACGGCCATTCAAGAATATGAAAAGCGTTTTTAGCAACAAATGCCTACCAATTAACATCAAGAAGAGAGTTCTTGAATGTTACATAGAATCGACACTGTTGTACAGTTGTGAGGCATGGACAGTAAACACTCAAAGTCAGAACAAGATTGAGGCAACTGTAATGTGGTTTTTAAGAAGAATGTTGAGAGTTCCATGGACATCAAAGAAAACAAACGAGACAGTCTTGAAGGAGGCAGACACAAGAAGAACATTAATAAAGAAGATTAGGAAAAGACAAGCAGCATTTATAGGACATTTTATGAGGCAAGAGAAATTAGAGCACCGAGTAACAACAAGAAAGATGGAGGGAAAAAAGAGCACCAAGTAGACCCTGGAAGAAAATATGGACGGACTTGCAGGGTGAGTAAGGACAGAGAGGGTGGGAGATGTACTTACAGCGACAAGGAATATATTCGTATGGAGGGCCATGATCGCCAACGCCATGCGGCAGGGCATATGATGATGATGATGTGATGATTGCTGAGTCAGATATTTACACAAAGACCTGGTGACCTGGTCAGACATTCAGTCTGTGTTCTGTACTGTGGAAGAGATCAGCTATCATGTATTCGTTGTGACGGTAATTATTGGGCGTGGTGAGTCAAATTCAGATTACCTCAGAAATTAGCATGTCCACTAGGAGGACTCTGGGAAACCATGTAACCTTGCCTTTCCCTGACACGGACTCGGCACAGTCGATATGCAAATGTGACCTCCCACCACGAAATCAGCCTTAACTTGCAGTCAGTCGAACAGCACTAGGAGTTGAAAAGGTGACTGAGGGTCTATCTGGGGTGTTTTGACTTTTTCTCAAAATTGGTTTCTGTAGACTATAATCTATCCCCCACAGAATTTTTTTTCAAGAAAAAATATTAATCAATTTAAAATGGTATTTCAATGCACTGATCGCAGCAGAAAGAATGCAATTTCCTACCAAAAGTACCTATTTTTGTCTCTTATTATAAACCATAACCTGTGCAGTACCCGCACATGTAATATACTGACGGATAGCTCTTTGGTGCACCTTTCAGATAATGGCAGCGAAAATTAGAAACAAACTGGGTCAAAGCCACCAAATAAAGATATTTAAGGAAAATGTGTAGGGAGCATACAAAAACTTAAAGAGGCCGTTTTTTCAAAATGGCCGTCATACAACTTAATGACTTTAAACATACATAACTTCTACATTTTTTTTTAGTACAAGCTTTATTCAAGTACCAAAATAATCAGTAGAATGTACACTTTCCAGTGAAATATATATCTCAAAATGCCCAAAATGCTAGTTAAGACTGATTTCGTGGTGGAGGGTCACAAATATGCTACATACAATCATAACTGTTGGGAGACTCTCTTGATTAACCATAATTGTCTTGTGACTTTTTTGTGTGATCAACGCCTATGTGACCTTAGGTGATGAACTAATAGCCACCGCCAGTAAATGACGTCATAACCAGTGCGATCACGGGTGTTCAGTTGTCCATAATCCTGTGATCGTACGATGATGATCATCATCATCATGTGCCGTGACACTTAACGTTGACGAACATGGCCGTCCATAAGTGTACAGTCGTACGGTATGGAATGCATACAAGCAAAACCACTGTCCATCGTGTCCAGGTTTTAGCCTCTGCAATTTAGATCTACTCTCTCCCTTCCTCCCTCTCTCTCTCTCTCTCTCTCTCTCTCTCTCTCTCTCTCTCTCTCTCTCTCTTTCTATCTGCGATGATGGAAGTCTTTATACCTCTGTATTCTGAGGTTCTGTCTCACACTCTGTGACGATAGGCAGGTCCTAACCCCCTACTGAGTCATGTCGTTTACGCTGTTACGGGAGGCATGTCCTCTAAGACGCTGTGGGAGACTTGCCATCTGAAAACGATGCGAAGTTGCTGTCTTGAGATGATGTTGTAGGCTTCGAATTCTGTAATCCAAAACAAGTGTGACAGCCCGCGTTCAAGCTAACAGGAATCAGAAAGAAAGAAAAAGAAAGAGAAAGAAAGAAGAACAAGAACGCGTATTTGATACGCGTTTTTATTTTTTCGTGTTTTTTTTTTTTTATGGTTTCAATTTCTGTAGTCAGAGATTTCCTTCTGTATTGATTGTTCCTGATGATGATGGTGAGACCTCCTGTGAAATAATACAGATCACTTAACTAGGTGAGACCTCCTGTGAAATAATAAAGAGCAGTTAACTAGGTGAGACTTCCTGTGAAATAATACAGAGCACTTAACTAAGTGAGACCTCCTGTGAAATAATACAGATCACTTAACTAGGTGAGACCCCCTGTGAAATAATAAAGAGCAGTTAACTAGGTGAGACCCCTGTGAAATAATACAGAGCACTTAACTAAGTGAGACCTCCTGTGAAATAATACAGATCACTTAACTAGGTGAGACCCCCTGTGAAATAATAAAGAGCACTTAACCATCAACCTCGCTGACTCCTGGTCTTTCTAAAATGGCAGCTAGCGTGACTGTCACGACCATGAGTGAATGACTACATGCTGAGAGCTACACCATCCAGCACTTTTCAGAACCTGGCCTATCCAAGAGCTTCCTCCTGAAACTTGGTGGATATGGATAGGCAGTGAAAGGGTTCAAAGAGTTTTTGATTTTGTTATTGTAGCACATAACACAGAAGCTACTTGACAGGATGAGGGAGTGAATGGGTCAGTGCAAACTACTTTTTTTGTCTTTTATGTCTGGTAGGGTCTTGACCAGCGTGTAGATATCAATACGTGAGATAAACTGATTTTTACGAAGAATAGCTTATATCCGGAACGAGCTATATGAACATATGATGCCACTCTCTCTCCATGTATATGTATATGTGTATATACATATATATATATAATTATATATATACATATATGTATATATACATATATGAATATATATATATAATTATATATTTACATACACACATACATATAGACATATACATATAACATATATATATATATATATATATATATATATATATATATATATATATATATATATATATATAAATATATATATATATATAAGCCGAAGTACCGGTCTCGAAATTCTACTTTGTGTCCCCTGAGGAGGGTCACATGCAGACCGAGGTACTGGGCTCAAAAGTCTAGTTTGTTGTCTTGCTTTTTGATTTATTTGCAATATAAATAGATAGATAGATAGATAGATAGATAGATAGATAGATAGATAGATAGATAGATAGAGAGAGAGAGAGAGAGATAGAGAGAGAGAGATAGAGAGATAGAGAGAGAGAGATAGATAGATAGATAGATAGATAGATAGATAGATAGATAGATAGACAGATAGACAGAAAGACAGAAAGACAGATAGCTTCAGATATATAGTAATAGCTTATATCTTGATCGAGCTGCATATGTAGGACGCATATCTCTCTCTCTCTCTCTCTCTCTCTCTCTCTCTCCCTCCTCATACACACACACCACACACACACACAACACACACACACACACACACACACACACACACACACACACACACACACACACACACACACCACTTCACATAAAAAATTACCAGCCCATTTATGGAAGACCATCAAGGAAAAAAAAATACCCATGTAAAAGAAAATAAAACTTCACCATACTTCACACACACCACACACACACACACACACACACACACACACACACACACACACACACACACACACACACACACACATACACACACACACACACACAACACATACACACACATACATACACACACGCACGCACATACATACATACATACAAACACGCACGCACACACGCACGCACGCACGCACGTACGCACCACTCACGCACGCAAAAGAGTCTAACAAAAGATTATTAGTTCGAAGAAACACGTTCTTTCAGGTATCAAGCACCAGAAGCGATTGTCAGTCACAACTGAATATCAATAATTTAACGCTAGTGCATTTCTAATAAGTTTAAAAGTTTCGCAGTAACGAGTTTTGTCTGTTACAAACAATAAGTTTTTTTTTTCTCCCCAAGCGCTGACACTAAATTCATTTCTTTAAGGGCCTCTCGATATTGGATCGTATTGAACTGAATTCTGTTGGGCTGTATCGTATTGTTTCACAGTGGATCGTCCTTCCTTACGTGTTCAAATGGGTCTCTTTTCCCCGAGGCTGTACTCACATTGTATTGTATTGTATTGTAGTGTAATGTGTTGTGTTGTGTTGTGTTGTGTTGTGTTGTGTTGTGTTGTGTTGTGTTGTGTTGTGTTGTGTTGCGTTGCGTTGCGTTGCGTTGTGTTGTGTTGTGTTGTGATGCGTTGCGTTGGTTGTGTTGTGTTGTTTTGTGTTGTGTTGTGTTGTGTTGCGTTGCGTTGCGTTGCGTTGCGTTGCGTTGCGTTGTGTTGTGTTGTGTTGTGTTGTATTGTGTTGTGTTGTGTTTTGTTGCATTGTATTTTATTGTATTGTGTCGCATTGCATTGCATTGCGTTGAGTTGCGTTGCGTTGCGTTGCGTTGCGTTGCGTTGCGTTGCATTTTTTTGCATAGCATTGTCTTGTCTTGTCTTGTCTCGTCTCGTCTCGTCTCGTCTCGTCTCGTCTCGTCTAGTCTCGTATTGTATTGTTTTGTATTGTATTGTATTGTATTGTATTGTAGTTGCTGCACTGCGTAGCGTTGCAGGAAATCGTGTAGCATTGTGTTGTACTGTGCTTTTTCACTATGGATTTTTCTTTGTGCTTGCTCAGAAATTATATTGCATTGCAACTATATTGCATTGCATTGTACTGTGCTGTGTTCCGTTGCATTGCATTGTGTCGCATTGCATTACGTTGTATTGTATTGTGTTTGTGTTGTGTTGTGTTGTGTTGTGTTGTGTTGTGTTGTGTTTGTGTTGTGTTGTGTTGTGTTGTGTTTGTGTTTGTATTGTGTTGTACTGTATCGTGTCGTATCGTATCAAATCGTATCGTATTTCATTGCATTACATTGCACTTCATCGTATCCATTCATATCGTGTCTTATCGTACCGTATCGCAGCGTAATGTTTCATATTGTAGTGTAGTGTAGTGTAGTGTAGTGTAGTGTAGTGTAGTGTAGTGTAGTGTAGTGTAGTGTATGAGTGTAGTGTAGTGTAGTGTAGTGTAGTGTAGTGTAGTGTAGTGTAGTGTAGGGTAGTGTAGTGTAGTGAAGTGTAGCGCAGTGTATTGTAGTGTAGTGAAGTGTAGCGCAGTGTATTGTAGTGTAGTGCGGTGCAGTGCAGTGCAGTGTAGTGTAGTGTAGTGTAGTGTAGTGTAGTGTAGTGTAGTGTAGTGTAGTGTAGTGTAGTGTAGTGTAGTGTAGTGTAGTGTAGTGTAGTGTAGTGAAGCGTAGCGCAGTGCAGTGCCGTGCTCTGCGGTGAATGCTATGCAGTGTAATGTGGTGTGGTGTGGTGTGATGTGGTGTGATGTGATGTGGTGTGGTGTGGTGTGGTGTGGTGTGTGTGGTGTGATGTGGTGTGGTGTGGTGTGGTGTGGTGTGGTGTGGTGTGGTGTGGTGTGGTGTGGTGTGGTGTGGTGTGGTGTGGTGTGGTGTGGGCGTGGTGTAGCGTAGCTTAGTGTAGTGTCTTGTATTATACAAGGTCACCAATAAAAGAAAACGAACCCTTATCGTTCTCCAAACATCCATCAATTCAGTACTAAATTTCATGGAGTGATGAGCCTTATTGCAACGTTCAGCCATCTCAAGACCTTCATCAATTCAACAACTGCATAAAGTGAGGAGCTTTTTAACCGTTTAACTCCCGTATCCTATTTACTAGCATCCTGCTTCGCCATCAATGGTAACAAAGCAAACACTTAACCCTTTGACTCCTTCACCCTATTCACCAGCTTCCTGCAGGAAGCTGGTGGATAGGGTGAGGGAGTCAAAAGGTTACTTTTGCAGCTGGTGGATAGGATGAGGGAGCCAAAGGGTTAAGCTACGGTAAACTTTCTTTAGACCTTCATTAGTTCAACAGTTTGATTGATTGAGGAGCTTTATGGACCTTGTGAGTTTTTTTTCCAGACTCTTTATCAGTTCAACAATTAATTTGATAAAGTGGGGAGATTTTAAGTTACGGTGAGCAATCGTAGACCGTAGACCCAGGGAGAAAATATTGGACGGACATGCAGAGTGGATGGGGACAGAGAAGGTGGAAGATGTGCTTGCGGCAACACGGGATAGATGCATATGGAGGGCCATGATCGCCAACGCCATGCGGCAGGACACATGACGACGACGATGATGATGATGGTGAGCAATCTCCAGAAGCTAATCAGTTGAAGTGAACAAGTGAACAAGAAACACCTGAGGGTGCTGGGTGGGACCCAGACACCTAATGCCTCACTACACTCTGGAGATTCACCTCCCAGCTTCCGATGCCGCATGATAGCCATTTCACCACCCAAAGGGGAAGCGGGAGGAGGGGAGGGGGCTGTCCACACGCTGCATGACCTATTTGGAGACCCAGTCACCAGTTACCTTGCTTACAAGCAGAATGGCAAGGTGGGGAGTTGGGAGATAGCCAGTCAATACGCACTAACCAGGTCCAGTCAAGCTAATGAACCTAGAGAGAACGGAAGAACCCTATCTCTTTTTTTAAAGGGTCATCGCACCCAGGGAGGTTACCTTTGCGCTCACATTTTTTTTTTGGTTTGTTTGAGGGGTTTTTTCGTCCCATTTTCTGCGACACCTTAATGGCCACAGAAGCTGGCACAGTTTTTACAATGCAATGAGGATGATGTCGATGAGGATGATAATCATGATGCTACGGAGTTCCATCTAGGATTGAGACTGCGTGACAGGGCTGTACTCTACGCTTACTATCATAATATATCCTGGCGTCAACCAGGCCCGAGAGATACAAACACCTGCGGTGCTGGTCAGAAGATTTGAGCAACATCCTCAATGATGCATCCGTGAAGTGGATGAGACTCGACTGTGTGGTCCCACTCTTCCCAATGAGCCCATAGCACGCCCAACTCTGGGTAGGAGTCGGTTAGAGCCGAAAAATCCCACAATGATTTTTGAAGGTACTGATGGGGATTCGAACCTAAAACCTTCCAGTCAGTAGTCCGTTGCGTTAACCACTACACCACGGCGACTGGTCGGAAGAACCCTATCTCGCCTTACTCTGGGCCTTCATGTCTACTGGGCAGCCTGCCCCGCCACCAGCTTGCATAGCTGCCAGCTATTTCTCTGAGTTCAACAATCTCATAGAGTGAGGACATTTAAATTACAGTAAACTTTCCACAGACGCTCATTAGTTGAACAGCTTGACACAGGGAGAAACTTTTAAGTTATGGTAATCTTTTTTGCATTTCCTTATTAGTTCAACAGTTTGAAAGAGTGACCACCTTTTAATGTATTGTGAGCGCTCTTCAGACGCTTATCAGCTGAACAGTTTGATATAATGGGGAACTTTCAAGTTATGTTAAGCTTTTTGTCTACACCATCGTCCGCTCAGCTATTTGATAAAACGAGAAGATTTTAGTTAAGGTAAACTTTGTCCATATCCTCATCAATTCGACATTTTGATAAAATGAGGAAATTTCTTAAGTTATGGTAATCTTTTCTGCAACCCTTATTAGTTCAACAATTTGATAAAGTAAACAACTTTTAAATTATGGTCAGCTTTCCTCTGAAGCTTATCTCTTCAACAATTTGATAAAGTGAGGAGCTTCTAAGTGATGCTAAGTAATCTCTAGAAATAAATTCAACAATTTGATAGAGTGAGCTTTTATATTATGGTAAGCAAATTGTAGACATCAATGATAAAATGAGGAGCTTTTATATTATGGTAAGCAAATTGTAGACATCAATGATAAAATGAGGAGCTTTTATATTATGGTAAGCAATTTGTAGACATCAATGATAAAATGAGGAGCTTTTATATTATGGTAAGCAATTTGTAGACATCAATGATAAAATGAGGAGCTTTTATATTATGGTAAGCAATTTGTAGACATCAATGATAAAATGAGGAGCTTTTATATTATGGTAAGCAATTTGTAGACATCAATGATAAAATGAGGAGCTTTTATATTATGGTAAGCAATTTGTAGACATCAATGATAAAATGAGGAGCTTTTATATTATGGTAAGCAATTTGTAGACATCAATGATAAAATGAGGAGCTTTTATATTATGGCAAGCAAATTGTAGACATCAATGATAAAATGAGGAGCTTTTATATTATGGCAAGCAATTTGTAGACATCAATGATAAAATGAGGAGCTTTTATATTATGGTAAGCAATTTGTAGACATCAATTCAACAAACTGATAAAATGAGGAGCTTTTAAATTATGGTAAGCAACCTCCAGACACTCATTAATTCAACAATTTGATAGAGTGAAGAGCTTTTGAATTATGATAAGCTATTCCCCACACACCATCGTTTGTTCAGCTATTTGATAGAGCGAGGGAAATTTAGGTTGATTATGTTAACTTCCTGGCCCTCTTCAGATCAACAGTTTGACAGAATGAGGAGATGTTTTAGTTATGATAAGCCTGTCTCCTGAACTTGCTCAGTTCAACAAGATGAAAGTGATGACTGTTATTGTCACAGTAAGCTTGTGCAAGATCGTCATCAATTCAACTATTTGGTAGACTGAGAGGCTTTTGATTATGGTCAGCGTTTCTCCACACCATCATTTATTCATCTATTTGATGGAACGAAGACAGATTAAGTACGCTTTGTCCAGACCTCCCATCAGTTCAACACTTTGATAGAAAGAATGACGAGCTTTTGATTTATGGTAAGCATTCTCCATACCGTCATCACGTCAACTGTTTGATGTAGTGACGGGTGTTATTCGTAATGTTACAGTAAGCTTTCTCCATACCGTCATCACGTCAACTGTTTGATGTAGTGACGAGTGTTATTCGTAATGTTACAGTAAGCTTTCTCCACACCGTCATCACGTCAACTGTTTGATGTAGTGACGGGTGTTATTCGTAATGTTACAGTAAGCTTTCTCCATACCGTCATCACGTCAACTGTTTGATGTAGTGACGAGTGTTATTCGTAATGTTACAGTAAGCTTTCTCCATACCGTCATCACGTCAACTGTTTGATGTAGTGACGAGTGTTATTCGTAATGTTACAGTAAGCATTCTCCATACCGTCATCACGTCAACTGTTTGATGTAGTGACGGGTGTTATTCGTAATGTTACAGTAAGCATTCTCCATACCGTCATCACGTCAACTGTTTGATGTAGTGACGGGTGTTATTCGTAATGTTACAGTAAGCATTCTCCATACCGTCATCACGTCAACTGTTTGATGTAGTGACGAGTGTTATTCGTAATGTTACAGTAAGCTTTCTCCATGCCGTCATCACGTCAACTGTTTGATGTAGTGACGGGTGTTATTCGTAATGTTACAGTAAGCTTTCTCCATACCGTCATCACGTCAACTGTTTGATGTAGTGACGGGTGTTATTCGTAATGTTACAGTAAGCATTCTCCATACCGTCATCACGTCAACTGTTTGATGTAGTGACGGGTGTTATTCGTGATGTTACAGTAAGCTTTCTCCATACCGTCATCACGTCAACTGTTTGATGTAGTGACGGGTGTTATTCGTAATGTTACAGTAAGCTTTCTCCATGCCGTCATCACGTCAACTGTTTGATGTAGTGACGGGTGTTATTCGTAATGTTACAGTAAGCATTCTCCATACCGTCATCACGTCAACTGTTTGATGTAGTGACGGGTGTTATTCGTAATGTTACAGTAAGCATTCTCCATACCGTCATCACGTCAACTGTTTGATGTAGTGACGGGTGTTATTCGTAATGTTACAGTAAGCTTTCTCCATGCCGTCATCACGTCAACTGTTTGATGTAGTGACGGGTGTTATTCGTAATGTTACAGTAAGCATTCTCCAGACTCTTGTTAGTTTAGGATGACCAATGAGATCAGTGGGTTAGAGTGTCATACTGGTAACATGGAAGTCATGGGTTCGATCCCACACGTAGGCTACTTTTCTCACGCTAAGCGCCTCTGAAAGTTCCATGGACAGCAAAGAAAACAAACGAGAACGAGGCAGTCTTGATGGAGGCAGACACAAGTAGATCACTCATAAGGAAGATTAGGAAAAGACAAGCAACATTTATAGGCCATTTTATGAGGAAGGGGGATTGGAGCA
>CM060310.1:22256987-22259487 GCA_030674185.1 Monoplex corrugatus
AGAGAGAGAGAGAGAGAGAGAGTAGAGTGTATGTTCAGATATGCGTTACAAAAGAAATAATCAAATAATTCAGAGAACAAGATTAACAACCGACAATAAAATAACAAAGTATAAGGACATTGGCATTTTCCTTATTTTATGCCCGTCACGTGGTTAAAAACCGAAAAAAAACATCTTAACAGCGTAATAGCAAGTTGAGCTTAAAAGTAGACACAAATAAACATGTTTGGATTTCTAAGTATTTTTGTGGTATAATCACTGATCAAAGATTATGAAATCCTGTGAAGCAGAAGACAAAGTATTTCTAATTTTCTTTCGCATGCATGCATAAATCAAACATTAAAACCCAGGTCTGCATATTTGCTTTAACCTCAGCTAATGAACTTTCAAAATTGATACGCTAAGTCTGAATTTCGCCATCACTCTTTTCAAATGAGTGTGCAGTCGAGGCAAATAGACTTAGTACTGTGGGAAATCTACAAACGGGTGTTACAGAATCATATCTTCCACTCATCTGTATATGACCATTTATCATCTGCCATCAGCGATCGATTGAGTTTTGTGGGAAAGTACGAATTAACGGATTCTGATTTCCATCTCCTTGAAAACAAACAAACAAACAAACAAACAAACATCACCAAGAGTGAGGGAGTGAGAGAGAGAGGAGAGTGTGGGGGGAGGGGAGGAGGGGTCTATTCGTTATATGGGGAGAACGTTGCCAAAGTTCAGTTACGTCGTACATTTTCTATCTAATTGGAACTTGTAGTTTGTACAAAGCGGATTTATCGTTGTTCAAAAGAGATTCATTGCGCTCGAACAATCCCATCTGCTTTCCAGCTAAATCTGCCAGCAATTATCTAGCAGACATTCTAAGTCTGTGCAAAAACCTGCCCGCTGGTGAGGTCTTGAAACTGATGGGAATAGGAAGTGGTGGACATATGAAATACTAAGCTGACACCACTGCAATGATGGACGCGTCAACATGAGCAGGGAACAGGCCAATTTGTAATATTGTTGACTGGGACTGCACTCGAGATATCAGGTCTTGAGTCCACGTACTATCGAAGGAATCAACCATCTCTCGGGGGGGGGAGGGGAGGGTAAGATGGAGGTATCTTCTCTATTCTGAGGATGAGAATATCTTCTCTATTCTGAGGATGAGAATATCTTCTCTATTCTGAGGATGAGAATATCTTCTCTATTCTGAGGATGAGAATATCTTCTCTATTCTGAGGATGAGAACGTTGCCAAAGTTCAATGCTGTCATTTATTCTTTAGCTGTCTAAACAGAAGTTTCAAACAAATGCGACTGCCGCGGTTCAAGCAAACAGCAACCAGAGAAACACGAAAATAGAATCAGAACGCGTATTTAAATTAATGCAACAAGTCAAGACAGGCAAAAATTTTCGGCAAACTGGCCTTTGTCAAGCGTGAATGTAAGATCACAAACAAACACCAAATACAAAATTATGAGAAAAAGACTGAAACTTCCCTGCTGCTTCATCCAGTGGGAGAAGAGGATTAAATCTGACTGAATCTCCCACTGGACGAAGCAGCAGGGAAGTTTCAGTCTTTTTCTCCTAATTTTGTATTTGGTGTTTGTTTGTGATCTTACATTCAAGCTTGACAAAGGCCAGTTGGCCGAAAATTTTTGCCTGTCTGGTCTTGTTGTAATAAAATACGCGTTCTGATTCTACTTTCGTGTTTTTCTGGTTCCTGAACAGAAGTTTTGTTCAAGAGGGATATATTACACCTGGACAATCCCATATGCACTCCAGCCAAATCTGTCGGCAGTTATGTGGCAGACTCTCTAAGCCTGCGGAAAACCCTGTGCGCTAGTGAGGTAAGGAAATGGGGAAGGAGAGAGAGGGACTTATGAAACATTAAGCTGACAACACCACAACAATGGACGCATCCAGATGAAAAACAGACAACCAAATGTGACCTCCCACCACGAAATCAGTCTTAACTCGCAGTCAGTCGAACAGCAGTAAGAGCTGAAAAGGTGACTGAGGGTCTATCTGGGGTGTTTTGACTTTTTCTCAAAATTGATTTCTGTAGACTATAATCTATCCCCCCCAGAATTTTTTTTCTTGATAAAAAAAATATCATTAATCAAGTTAAAATGGTATTTCAATGCACTGATCGGACCCGAAAGAACGCAATTTCCTACCAAAAGTACCTATTTTTGTCTCTTATTATGAACCGTAACCTGTACAGTACCCGCACATGTAATATACTGATGGAAAGCTCTTTGGTGCACCTTTCAGATAATGGCAGCGAAAATTAGAAACAAACTGGGTCAAAGCCACCAAATAAAGAAATTTAAGGAAAATGTGTAGGAGAGCACACAAAAACTTTAGAGGCCATTTTCTCATAATGTCCGTCATACAACTTAATGACTTTAAACATACATAACTTCTACGTTTTTTTAGCACAAGCTTTATTCAAGTACCAAAATAATCAGCAGAATGTACACTTTCCAGTGATATGTATATCT
>CM060310.1:22284487-22291987 GCA_030674185.1 Monoplex corrugatus
TTCTGTTTGCTGGTAGATTTGGTTTGTTTCTGTGTGTGTTTGTTTCTTTGTTTCTTTGTGTGTTTGTGTGTTTGTTTCTCTGTGTGTTTTTGTGTTTGTGTGTTTGTATTTTTGTGTGTGTTTGTGTGTTTGCTGTGTGTTTGTTTGTTTGTTCATTTGTTTGTTTGTTTGTGTTTGATTGTTTGTTTGTGTGTTTGTATGTTTGTTTCGCTATGTGTTTGTTTCTCAATGTGTTTGTTTCTCTGTGTGTTTGTGTGTTTGTTTGTCTGTGTGTTTGTGTGTTTGTTTCTCTGTTTGTTTGTATCTTTTTTTTATCCATGTGTTTGTGTGCTTGTTTCTCTGTGTGTTTGTGTTTTTGTTTCTCCATGTGTTTGTGTTTTTGTTTCTCCATGTGTTTGTGTGTTTGTTTCTCTGTGTGTTTGTGTTTTTGTTTCTCTGTGTGTTTGTTTGTTTGTTTCTCTGTGTGTTTGTATGTTTGTTTCTCTGTGTGTTTGTATGTTTGTTTCTCTGTGTGTTTGTATGTTTGTTTCTCCATGTGTTTGTGTTTTTGTTTCTCCATGTGTTTGTGTGTTTGTTTCTCTGTGTGTTTGTATGTTTGTTTCTCTGTGTGTTTGTGTGTTTGTTTTTCTGTGTGTTTGTATGTTTGTTTCTCTGTGTGTTTGTGTGTTTGTTTCTCTGTGTGTTTGTGTGTTTGTTTCTCTGTGTGTTTGTGTGTGTTTCTCCATGTGTTTGTGTGTTTGTTTCTCTGTCTTTGTGTGTGTTTCTCTGTGTGTTTGTATGTTTGTTTCTCCATGTGTTTGTGTGTTTGTTTCTCTGTGTGTTTGTATGTTTGTTTCTCTGTGTGTTTGTGTGTTTGTTTCTCTGTGTGTTTGTATGTTTGTTTCTATGTGTGTTTGTGTGTTTGTTTCTCTGTTGTTTGTATGTTTGTTTCTCTGTGTGTTTGTGTTTTTGTTTCTCTGAGTGTTTGCTTGTTTCTCTGTGTATTTCTCTGTGTGTTTGTGTTTGTGTGTTTGTGTTTGTGTGTGTGTGTGTTCATCTGTGTGTTTGTGTGTGTGTTCCTTTCTGTGTTTGTGTGTTCCTTTGTGTGTTCCCTTGTGTTCCCTTTTGTGTGTATTTGTGTTTGTGTGTGTTTGTGTGTTCCTCTGTGTGTGTGTTTGTCTTTGTGTGTCTGTTTGTGTGTGTGTGTGTGTGTTTGTGTGTGTTGGTGTGTGTGTTTGTGTGTGTTTGTGTGTGTGTGTTTGTGTGTGTTTTTTTGCTTGTTTGTTTGTTTGTTGGTCATCCATCAAATGGACGAAGACCATTCCAGACATCCAAGTGTCTCTATGACTGGATGTGTTAATGTGTGTGCAGACAGATGACAGACAGGAGCAATTCACTCACGGAAAGTGCAGTGACAGCTTGAACATGTAATGTTGGGGTGGCAGGGGATGGGGTGACGGGACATGGAAAGTAACGTCAGCCTGTGTGTGGGTGATTGACTGGGGTGTACCCTGTCATCTGCTTGGGTAATCATAACGAACGAACGAACGAACGAACGAACGATCGAACAAACAGATCAGCCAGGTAAAAGACAATAGTGGTTTTATGTCCATTGGAAATGGAGCACTGTCTTATCATCCAGCATATATTGCGCTGGTCGATTCTTCTGTTTCCTGGTAGATTTGTTTTGTTTCTCGGTGTTTTTGCTTGTTTTGTGTTGTTTTGTTATTGTTTTTTTGTGTGTCTTTGCTTCTCTGTGTGTTTTTATGTTTGTGTGTTTGTATTTTTGTGTGTGTTTGTGTGTTTGTTGTGTGTTTGTTTATTTGCTTGTTTGTTTGTTTGTGTTTGATTATTTGTTTGTGCGTTTGTATGTTTGCTTCTCTATGTGTTTGTTTCTATATGTGTTTGTTTCTCTGTGTGTTTGTGTGTTTATGTGTTTGTTTCTCTGTGTGTTTGTTTCTCATGTGTTTGTGTGTTTGTTTCTCCATGTGTTTGTGCGTTTGTTTTTCTATGTGTTTCTCTGTGTGTTTGTGTTTGTGTATTTGTGTTTGTGTTTGTGTGTGTTTATCTGTGTGTTTGTGTGTGTTCCTTTGTGTGTTTGTGTGTTCCCTTGTGTGTGTTTGTGTGTGTTTGTGTGTTTGTGTGTGAGTGTGTTTGTGTGTTTGTATGTTCCTTTGTGTGTTTGTGTGTGTTTGTGTGTGTTTGTGTGTGTGTTTGTGTGTGTTGGTGTGTGTGTTTGTGTTCGTTCATTCTTTGATTTAACGTCTGTTCACTATAAGTCATATTAGACGTGTGTTTTGTGTGTGTGTGTGTTTCCGTGTTTGTTTGTTTGTTTGTTTGTTTGTTTGTTTGTTTGTTTGTTTGTTTGTTTGTGTGTTTGTTTGTTTGTTTGTTTGTTTGTTTGTTGTTGGTCACCCATCAAACAGACAAAGACCACTCCAGACATCCAAAGGTCTCTGTGACTGGATGTGTTGATGTGTGTGCAGACAGATGACAGACAGGAGCAATTCACTCACGGAAAGTGCAATGTCAGCTTGGACATGTAATGTTGGGGTGGCAAGGGATGGGGGAGGTGGGAAGTGACGTCAGCCTGTGTGTGGGTGATTGACTGGGGTGTACCCTGTCATCTGCTTGGTGATCATAACAAACGAACAAACGAACGAACGAACGCACAAACTGATCAGCCAGGTAATGGACAATGGTGGTTTTATGTCCATTGGAAACGGAGCACTGTCTTATCATCCAGCATATATTGTGCTGGTCGATTCTTCTGTTTGCCGGTAGATTTGTTTTGTTTCTGTGTGTGTTTGGTGTGTTTGTTTCTTTTTTGTGTTTGTGTGTTTGCTTCTTTTGTGTGTTTTTTGTGTTTGTGTTGTTTGTTTTTTTTGTGTGTGTTTTGTGTTTGTTGTGTGTTGTGTTTTGTTTGTTTGTGTTGTTTGTTGTTTGTTGTTTGTATGTTTGTATGTTTGTTTCTCTATGGTTTTGTTTGTTCTATGTTTTTTGTGTGTTTGTTTCTCTCTGTGTTTGTGTGTTTGTTTTCTGTGTGTGTTTGTGTGTTTGTTTTCTCTGTGTTGGTGTTTGTTTTTTTCTCTGTCTGTTTATGTGTTTTTTTTCTCTGATGTTTTGTTTCTCTGTGTGTTTGTTTCTCTGTGTGTTTATGTCTTTGTTTCTCTGTGTATTTTGTATTTCTCTGTTTGTTTGTGTGTTTTTTCTTGCATGTTTATGTTTGTTTCTCTGTGTGATTCTTTCTCTGTGTGTTTGTTTCTCTGTGTGTTTGTTCGTTCATTCGTTCGTTCTTTGATTTAACGTCTTTTCACTATGAGTGATATTAGACGATTGTGTGTTTGTGTGCGTTTGTGTGTGTTCCTTTGTGTGTTTATGTGTGTGTGTTCCTTTGTGATGTTTGGGTTTCTTGTGTGTGTGTTTTGTTGTTGTTTTCTGTGTGTTCCCTTGTGTTATGTTTGTGTGGTGTTTGTTTGTGTGTGTGTGTTGTGTGTCTTTGTTGTGTGTGTGTGAAGTGTTGTGTGTGTGTGTGTTGTGTGTGTTGTTTGTGTGTGTTCGGTGTGTTTTGCTTGTTTGTTGTGTTTGTTGTGTTGTTGTTTGTGTGTTTGTTTGTTTGTTTGTTTGTTTGTTGTTGGTCATCCATCAAATGGACGAAGACCATTCCGGACATCCAAGGGTCTCTATGACTGGATGTGTTGATGTGTGTGCAGACAGATGACAGACAGGAGCAATTCACTCACGGAAAGTGCAATGACAGCTTGAACAGGTAATGTTGGGGTGGCAGGGATGGGGGAGGTGGGAAGTGACGTCAGCCTGTGTGTGGGTGATTGACTGGGGTGTACCCTGTCATCTGCTTGGTGATCATAACAAACAAACAAACGAACGAACGAACGCACAAACTGATCAGCCAGGTAATGGACAATGCTGGTTTTATGTCCATTGGAAACGGAGCACTGTCTTATCATCCAGCATATATTGTGCTGGTCGATTCTTCTGTTTGCCGGTAGATTTGTTTTGTTTCTGTGTGTGTTTGTTTGTTGTGTTGTGTTTTGTTTGTTTTCTCTTGTGTGTTTTTGTGTTTGTTGTGTTTGTATTTTTGTATGTGTTTGTGTGTTTGTTTGTGTGTTTGTTTGTTTGTGTTTGTTTTGTTTGTTGTTTGTATGTTTGTTTCACTATGCGTTTGTTTGTCTGTGTGTTTGTGTGTTTGTTTCTCGTGTGTTTGTGTGTTTTTTCTCTGTGTGTTTGTGTGTTTGTTTCTCTGTGTGTTTGTGTGTTTGTTTCTCTGTGTGTTTGTGTGTTTGTTTTTCTGTGTGTTTGTGTGTTTGTTTCTCTCTGTGTTTGTGTGTTTGTTTCTCTGTGTGTTTGTGTGTTTGTTTCTCTGTCTGTTGTGTTTTGTTTTTTTCCTGCTGTTTGTTTCTCTGTGTGTTTGTTTTCTCTGTGTGTTTTTGTCTTTGTTTCCTGTGTATTGTTGTTGTATTTCTCTGTCTGTTTGTGTGTTTTTTTCCCTGCTGTTTGTTTCTCTGTGTGTTTGTTTCTCTGTGTGTCTATGTCTTTGTTTCTCTGTGTATTTGTTTTCTCTGTTGTTTGTGTGTTTTTTCATGTATGTTTGTGTTTGTTTCTCTGTGTGATTCTTTCTCTGTGTGTTTGTTTCTTGTGTGTTTGTTTGTTCTTCGTTCGTTCTTTGATTTAACGTCTTTTTCACTATGGTTGTATTAGACGATTTGTTTGTTTGTGTGCTTTGTGTGTGTTCTTTGTGTGTTTATGTGTTTGTGTGTTCCTTTGTGTGTTGGTTGTGTTCCTTGTGTATGTGTTTGTGTGTGTTGTTTGTTTGTGTGTGTGTTTGTGTGTACCTTTGGTGTGTGTGTGTGTGGAGTGTTTGTGTGTGTGTGTGTGTTTTGTGTGTGTTTGTTTGTGTGTGTCGGTGTGTGTGTTGTTTGTGTGTTTGTGTGTTGTGTGTGTGTTGTTTGTTTGTTTGTTTTGTTTGTTTGTTTGTTTTTTGTTTTGTTTGTTTGTTTGTTTGTTTTTTGTTTGTTTGTTGTTGGTCATCCATCAAATGGTCGAAGACCAATCAGACATCCAGGGTCTCTATGACTGGAGGTTGATGTGTGGCAGACAGATGACGACAGGAGCAATTCACCTCACGGAAAGTGCAATGACAGCTTGAACCATGTAATGTGTGGTAGCAAGGGTGGGGAGTGGGAGTGTACGTCAGCCTGTGTTGTGGGTGATTGACTGGGGTGTACCCTGTCATCTGCATTGGGTGATCTTAACAAACAAATCATACGAACGATACGTACGACAACAGATCAGGCAGTGGTAATGGACAATGTGGTTTTATGTCCGTTGGATAACGGAGCATGTCTTATCATCCAGATATATGTGTGTGGTCGTTCTTCTGTTTGCTGGTAGATTTGTTTTGTTTCTGTGTGTTTGAGTTTGGTTGGTTGGTTGTTTTGTTGTGTGTTTGTTTCTTTGTGTGTTTGTGTGTTTGTTTCTTTTGTGTTTGTGAGTTTGTTTCTCTGTGTGTTTTTGTGTCTGTGTGTTTGTGTATTTGTGTGTTTGTGTATTTGTTTCCCTGTGTGTTTGTGTTTGTTTCTCTGTGTTTGTGTGTTTGTGTGTTTTTTTCTGTGTTTGTGTGTTTGTGTGTTTTTCTCTGTGTGTTTGTGTGTTTGTTTCTTTGTGTGTTTGTGAGTTTGTTTCTCTGTGTGTTTGTGTGTCTGTGTGTTTGTATATTTGTGTGTTTGTGTATTTGTTTCTCTGTGTGTTTGTGTTTGTTTCTCTGTGTTTGTGTGTTTGTGTGTTTTTCTCTGTGTGTTTGTGTGCTTGTGTGTTTTTCTCTGTGTGTTTGTGTGTTTGTGTTTTTCTCTGTGTGTTTGTGTGTTTGCTTTCCTGTGCCTTTGTGTGTTTGTTTCTCTGTGTGTTTGTGTGTGTTTGTTTTCCTGTGTGTTTGTGTGCTTGTGTGTTTATGTATTAATGTGTTTATGTGTTTGTGTGTATCTTTTTATGTGTTTTTGTGTTTGCATGTTTGTGTTTGTGTGTTTGTTTCAGCGTGTGTGTATGTCTCTCTCCTTGTTTTTGTTTGTGTGTTTGTTTGTCTTTTTGGTGCTTGTTTGTGTTTGTGTTTCTTTGCGTTTGCTTGTTTGCATTTGTTTGTTTGTTTATTTGTGCGTTTGTGTGTTTATGTGTTTGACTGTATTTGTTTGTCTGTTTGTTTGTCTGTTTGTGTGTTTGTGTGTGTTTGTATGTGTCTGTGCGTGTGTGTGTGTGTTTGTGTGTGCTTGAGTGTGTTAGTGTGTGTTTGTGTGTGTTTGTGTATTTCTGTGTGTGTGTGCTTGTGTTTGTATGTGTTTGTGTTTATGTGTTTGTTCATGTGTTTGTGTTGTTTCGCCAGTAGGCTTCTTTTTTTTTTTTTCTTTTTTTTTGCATGTACCTTTGTTTCTTTGATCGTTTGTTTGTTGTTTTTCTTTGTTTGTTTCTTTGTTTGCTCGTTTGTTTTATTCAGAGACAAGTTGTGCAACAACAAAGGACTATGGCTTTCACACCATCCCCAGTTGCTCCCTGACATCGGTCTCCATCGCCACCAGTCCCCTGGCATCCCCCATGAAAAGGTGGTGCTGTCGATAATGATGGTCACGGTTGTAGTTGTGGTTGTTGTTGTTGATGTGTGTCCTGATGTTGATTTTGCTTCTATTTTTTTAGGATCTTTGTGATTAGGCAGTGTGTGTGTGTGTGTGTGTGTGTACGTGTGTGTGTGTGTGTGCGTGTGTGTGTGTGTGTGTGTGTGCGTGCGTGTGTGTGTGTGTGTGTGTGTGCGTGCGTGTGTGTGTGTGTGCATGCGTGTGTGTGTGTGTGTGTGTGTGTGTGTGTGTGTGTGTGTGTGTGTGTGTGTGTGTGTGTTTGTGTGTGTTCCATTGCTCTCCACCCCTCCTTTTTTTTTTTTTTCTTTTTTTTTTTTGGTCCCGTTTTCTACACCACCTTAATGTTCACGGAAGCTGGGATAGTTTTTATGATGCAATGATCATGATGACAATAAGGATAACAATCATGATGCTGTGGTGTTCCATGAAGGCTTGGGATTGCGTGAGAGGGGTGAACTCTACGATGGCTATCTTAATATATTCTGATACCAGCCAGGCCCGAAAGATACAGACAAGTGCGGAGTTGGTCTGAAGATTTGAGCAACACCCTCTGAGGAGCAGTCATTAACGGGGATGAGACTCACCTGTGTGGTCCCAGTCTTCTCAATGAATCCAAAGCATGCTAAATACTGAATAGAAGCCGGTTGGAACCCAACAATCCGACAACGTTTTTGAAAGAAATACGAACCCATAACCTTCCAATCGGTAGTCCGTTGCGCTAACCACAACGCCACGGCGACTGGTGTTTAATTTTTGCTTTTGTTTTTGAATGAAATGCTGATGCCATTTTACTGTGATAATATAGCTATGTTGTTTGCGTCGTCGTTTACACAGATTGTTGTTGTTGCTGTTGATGTAGTCATTGTTGTTGATGTATTTG
>CM060310.1:22301987-22306987 GCA_030674185.1 Monoplex corrugatus
CGAAGCTGACAGTTAACGTGTAGATACTCAATGCTCGGCGAGCAATGCTCCTTCACAACTTGAGGGTTGGACATGCAATCATGACACCCGCTGTTGTAGGTCTTGAACAAGAGCTTATGGCAAGACCATGCAATCAGGCGCGCCACAAAGACTGTTCTATGCAGATTGAACAGTCCTGTGCTCCCTGCTTGTACTTGCTGCGAAACTGGCACTAACCTACAGACGACAGATTCAACAGCTGCGGCTAGTTGTCAGAGTCATCGACTCAAGGTCTAATACCTTGAGTTCAATCCCAGCCCGCAACATTAAACACTGGCCTGTTCGCTGCCCATCTAAATGTGTCCATCATTCTGATGGTGTCAGCTTAATATGTCAAACATCACTCTTTCCCCTTTCCCCTTTCCCCTTTTCAAGGCCTTTTCCAGTTCATAGGGTTTTGCGCAGACTTCGGAAGTCTGTCAGATAATTGCTGGTAGATTTGGGTGGAGCGCGTATGGAGTTTTCCGAGTGCGGTGAATCCCTCTTGAACAAACTACGAACTACAAACTCCACACTTTGTTGCTTAGATCTGTCCCAAATCCGCTCCGACCTTGGCCAACCGCTCGAGAAAATTAAGCTACTTGTGTAGAGTTATCTGGCTATTTAAAGCTTTGAATCTATCGGAGATGCTGGCTGAGGCTTCGCCGACCCTGTTACAAAGGTAGCAATTAACATAAATTTTGTTTACCTTGAAGTCACAAAGTCGCAAAACACTCCCAACAACGAGGAAACAGAAGAGTTTATATATATGGCATGATGGTGATGTCGATGGTTTTATAATTTCCTTCATTAATTTATGTAGATTTTCGATGTCGCTTTACCAAGGACTCGATGACTGTAGGCTTTCTTCGCTTTTTAAATTTCATATTTAAAAAAAAAGACAATGGGATGGAGGTGAATTATTTCGTATAACTTAGGAGCAAGTCTCTCTCTCTCTCTCTCTTCTCTCTCTCCTCTCTCTCTCTCTCTCTCTCTCTCTCTCTCTCTCTCTCTCTCTCTCTCTCTCTGTCTCTCTCTGTCTCTCTCTCTCTCTCTCTCTCTCCTCTCTCTCTCTCTCTCTCTCTCTCTCTGTCTGTCTTTCTGCCTGCCTTTCTCTCTGTCTTTGACAAAAATGTGTTGACATTTTTTGTCAGCTATTTGTGGATAGATCTTTATTAAATTCGGGGAAAGGTGTGTCCGTTAAGCAGTCACGAATGCAGACGTTTGAAGGACAACACGATGTGAATGTCAAGATCACAGGGACCAAAACAGAGCCTAAGATCAGTACTTTTTGAGGAAGGCTCTTTCTCAGGAACTTCTGAGAATAATTAAAATTTGTCTCGATATTTTATGATCATGTACTTCGTTGCTAACATCAAGTTTGATTTCAGCTGAATACGGTTTATTCCAGTTCCTTTTGAACACATTATCTTACAAGAATAGTAGCATTAGATCCCACTGGATCTGTCTTAAAGATAGTCCTTGCTACTTAACACGTATAACACAATAACACACACAAAAACAAAAGAGAAAAACTGCAAAATTCTAGAACAAAAACTAAACAAATTAAATCTTCTTCAAAGCATGGTGACCATGAAAAGTGCAAAATCTGTAATATTGTTTCTTTTTTAAAGAATGGAGATTTTTTAAAAAGCTACACAATTTTGTAATGTTTTGTGGTAAAGGAAGCAATGGGAGTCGAACAAATCAAACCTTCTCCAAGGTCACAGAGACATTCAAAAGTACAAAATCTGTGATAATGTTCGTATGTGAAAATGGACTGTTAGTAATACTACGCCATTTTGTAATGTTTTGTAGTAAACGAAGCATTGCGAGTAAATCAAATCAAAATTTTCCAAGGTCACGGAGACCTTGAAAAGTACAAAATCTGCTGTAATGTTCGTATGAAAAATAGAGACTGTTAGAAATACTACACTATTTTGTAATGTATTGTGGTAAACGAAGCATTGCAAGTAAATCAAATCAAACCTTCTCCAAGGTCATGGAAATCTTGAAAAGTACAAAATATATGATTATGTTCGTATAAAACATGGAAATTGTAAATAAAACCTTCTCCAAGGTCACAGAGACCTTGAAAAGTACAAACTCTATGATCATGTTCGTATAAAACATGAAAATTGTAAGAATGTCGACCATATTTTAATGTTTCGCGATAAACGAAGCAGTGAGAGTCAAACAAATCAAAACTTTTTCCAAGGTCACAGAGACCTTGAAAAGTACAAAATCTGTGATAACGTTCGTATGAAAAATGGAGATTGTTAGAAATACTACACCATTTTGTAATGTTTTGTAGAAAACGAAGCATTGCCAGTAAATCAAATCAAACCTTCTCCAAGGTCACAGAGACCTTGCGAAGTACAAGATCTATAATGGTGTTAGTATAAAACATGGAAACTGTAAAAATGTCGACCATATTTCAATGTTTCGTGAAAAACGACGCAATGGGAATCAATCAAATCGAATTTTCTCCAAGGTCTCGGAGACCTTGAAATGTACAAAATCTATGAATATGTTCGTATAGAAAATGGAGGCTGTTCGTATGGTTTGACCATCTTATAATGTTTCGTGGTAAACGAAGCAAGAGTCAGAGTTCAGGAAACAGTCTGGATTCCAAGAGCGATGAACTATCGATATCTAACACAAACAACCAGGCATTACGCATTCCGCACTGAAAGCACACACACACACACACACACACACACACAACACACACACACACACACACACACACACACACACACACACACACACACACACACACACACACGCAGACACACACATACAAACTCACACGCACACACACACACACACATACACACACGCAAACACACACGCATACATAAACACACACACACACACACATACATACACACACACACACACACACACAAACACACACGCCACACACACACACGCACACACACACACACACACACACACACACACACAAAATCGCTCCCTACTTTGTTGTGTTCATTGTGGTATTGATTGTCATGGAGGGCAGAGGTGGCCGAATGGATACAGCCTTGACGTCTTCAGTTCAATTCTAGTCTCCAACATAGGACACGTTTCACACGTATAAATGAATACGCGCTCGCGGTGGGGGGTGGAGGGAGGGAAGGTGAGTGATGGTGGAGATAACGGATTGTGTACACGCATACACTCACACATGGATTATTCATGGTGACATACACACACACACATACACACTGACACACACACACATACACACATACACACATACACACGCTGTCACACACACACACAAACACTCACACACACACACACACACACGCACACACACACACACACACACACAAAACACACACACACAAACACACACACAAACACTCACACACACACACACACACACACACACACACACACACACACACACACATACACACACACACACACATACACACACATCGAAAAAGAGCCAGGCAGTTCTTTGATCAAAATAATGTGACATAAAATATCATTCCGGTCTGCATGCATTCTCTGACACACAAAACCCAGCCTTCTTTGATTTCTCCCAATTACACTATTTCCATTTTATTTCCCGCTAACAGAGGGCTTCACATCGTAAATCTGATCAAAATACTATTTGTGACGAAAACCTGCCCAATGTTTTTCTTCAAGTTATTCGTTTATTTGTTTCTTTCTTTGTTTCTTTCTTTCTTTGTTTCTTTCTTTCTGTCTTTCTTTTTTTTCTTTCTTTCTGTCTTTTTTTCTTTCGGTCTTTCTTTCTTGGTTGGTTTGTTTATTTTATATAAACAGTACGTATTCATTTATTCGTCTATTTATTCATTTGTTTATCACTTTGCTGTCAGCAACAAAAAGTCTGCTGTTGCCTGGAAAACCGTGAACGAAATAAGTGGTAGAAAAAGCTGTAACAGAGCTAAGATAAAAAGCATCTAGCCAAGAAGAACAAGTAAAACTGTGGCAACAACACTTCCAAGACCTACTCGGGAAACCTCCAGACATCTCTGAAGAAGAAATAACACCAGTCTTCACGAAGGAGCTGAATATCAAGAAAGTGTCGTTTACGTTGGATGAACTACTGATAGCAGTGAAAAGCATTCAGTGAGAAAAAGCATCGATGAGATACCAGCGGAAGTATGGAAAATAGAGGAATTTCACCAGATACTGCTGGAATGCTGCTACAACGTTTATAACCAAGACCCAATAAAGAAATGGACTAAAGGATGCCTGCTTCCTTTCCCCAAGAAAGGTGACCTCGGAATCACAAAGAACTACCGTGGAACCACATTAACTGCAATTTCTGCAAAGATCTACAACCTAATGCTCCTAAATAGGATAAGGCCGGAGATAGATCCAGTTCTGAGGAAAAACCAAAACGGGTTTCGAAAAAACAGATCGACATCAGGACAAGTACTCACCATCAGACGTATAATTATTGGAAGGCATAAAAACCAAAAACCTCCCAGCTCTTCTATTTATCGACTTTTCCAAGGCTTTTGATTTGATCCACCGAAGAAACATGAAGGAGATTCTAACTGCATATGGACTACCCAAGGAAACAGTAGACGCCATCATGATGCTTCATCAGAATACCCGCTGTATGGTTTGCTCCCCCGACGGAGATACAGACTTCTTCGACATCACTGCTGGAGTCCTTCAAGGAGATACGCTTGCCCCCTACATTTTCATCATCTGTCTCGATTATGTGCAGAGGAAAGCAGTGGATAAGAACAAAAAACTCGGCTTTACCCTCACAGAACAGAAGAGCAGACGCTACCCTGCGGTAAAGATAACAGATGCGGATTACGCTGATGACCTGGCTGTTCTCGCAGACATTCTAAAGGATGCAACATCTCTCCTCCACAATGTCGAAAGAACAGCAATGGAGATCGGGCTCCACCTCAATGTGAACAAAACAGAGTTCATCTGTCTGAATCAAGACGCATCAGAAGGTATGAGAAGTCTCAATGGAGATA
>CM060310.1:22319487-22344487 GCA_030674185.1 Monoplex corrugatus
TTAAAAGCCTTTTAGGATTATTCATCATCCTGGACTCTCTTTTAAGCGTGACACGAGCAAATAGGCTTGAGTCAAACAAGAATACAATGCTCAGTTACGTCGGAAGGGTTGTTGGGTCTTGTCGATTTTCTCTTTTTATTAATCCCCCACCCCCACCCCCACCCCCACCCCTTCCGTTTACTGGTGTAGGCTACAAACACCGTTTTATAGTGGCCTATGAAAACGACTAGGAACGTGCAATAAAAAAAAAAAGGAGAGAAAAAAAAGAAAAGAAAAGCGTGCAGTCGTTGATCTAAAAGGTTGACGCTATTGTCATAGTATCAAAATCAAAGACAAAAACATTGTAATGAAAGATTTTATCGCAGGAGTCAGTCATTGGTCGAGAAAATACTGTTGCTATGGTATCCAAAATCAATAGGGTTAAGGGGAAGCTGGATTGTTTCGTTTTGTTTTGTTTTCGTTGTTTCTCTTTATGTTTGGTTCGGGGTTGGTTGTTGTTGTTCTTGTTGTTATTGTTATTGTTGTTATTGTTGTTCTTGTTGTTATTGTTATTGTTTGTTTCGTGTCTCGTTCTTGTTGATGTTCCTGCTGCTGCTGCTGTTGTTGTCGTTGTTGTTGTTGTTGTTGTTGTTGTTGTTGTTGTTGTTGTTGTTGTTATTGTTGTTGTTATTGTTATTGTTGTTGTTGTTGTTATTGTTCTTATTGTTTATTTCGTTTCTAGTTCTTGTTGATGTTCCTGCTGCTGCTGCTGCTGTTGTTGTTGTTGTTGTTGTTGTTGTTGTTGTTGTTTGTTTCGTTTCTAGTTCTTGTTGATGTTCCTGCTGCTGTTGTTGTTGTTGTTGCTGTTGTTATTGTTTGTTTCGTTTCTAGTTCTTGTTAATGTTCCTGCTGCTGCTGCTGCTGCTGCTGCTGTTGTTGTTGTTGTTGTTGTTGTTATTGTTGTTGTTGTTCAAAAAGTGTGTGTGTCTATTTGAGCAGATTGGCTAGATCAGTTCACAGAGCCGTGAAATCCAGATCTCATGTCTTGGTTTTGATCCCAGCCAACAACTTAAAAAGCTGTCCGCCGGTTCGCTGCTTATCTAAATGCTCCAATCATTCTGGTGGTGTCAGCGTAGTGCCCTATAATCCCCCTTTTCCCATCCCCGTTCCAAGACTTTGCCAGCGTATAGCGCTTTGCTCAGGTTCAACGAGTCCGGCAGATACTGTTCATATTCATATTCATATTTCTATTCATATTCATATTTCTATTCATAATCATATTTATAATCATATTTCTATTCATATTTCTATTCATAATCATATTTATAATCATATTCATATTCATATTTCTATTCATAATCATATTTATACGGAACTGTGAGTAGCGATTTTTACACTGTTGGGAGACCTTGTTCTTCAAAATTGGTAGCATTATATATTTATAATCATATTCATATTCATATTTCTATTCATAATCATATTTATAATCATATTCATATTCATATTTCTATTCATAATCATATTTATAATCATATTCATATTCATATTTCTATTCATAATCATATTTATAATCATATTCATATTCATATTTCTATCATAATCATATTTATAATCATATTCATATTCATATTTCTATTCATAATCATATTTATAATCATATTCATATTCATATTTCTATTCATAATCATATTTATAATCATATTCATATTTCTATTCATAATCATATTTATAATCATATTCATATTCATATTTCTATTCATAATCATATTTATAATTATATTCATATTCATATTTCTATTCATAATCATATTCATATTCATATTCAATTCTTTTGTCACAGTGGATTTACCATGTGAAAATCGGGATGCTGTCTCCTTTAAGATTTTCAGTTTCAGTTTCAGTTTCTCAAGATGACGTCTCCACGCTCGCAACGAATTCCATATGCACTAACGTCACAGGTGCCGTGTGTATGGTGATCACGGCACAAGCCTTAAGCCTGCACATAAACCCTTGAGCTGGCCAGGTCCTGAGGCCCTACCTAAACTATGTTTTACCTAGTCTATATTTTATACTTGCATTTTATCAGCCTACCACTGGAATACTCTTGGTTACATGTAAATGACATGGGTATGTGTGTATCTTACCTTCAAAAAAGGAACATGATTATATAAGAAATAAATGAATAAATAAATAAACGTCTGAATCACAACACAACTAGCTATCATATATAAACTCGTCTCCTTTGAGAGCCCGTTGCCGCAGTGCAGCTCCACCAATTTATTTTTAATCAAGACATTAGAAAGGCGAGAAGGCTAACATGCTTTCATGGGGAGGAACCTAAAAAATCAACTAATTTCTCCAATGCTCTCTACCAGGGCAGCCCGGCCAAAGCCCTGCTCTTCACGATCTTCAACAGCCGTGGGATCTTTAGCGTGCTCAGGCCAGGAGGCACACTGGTCCGACTCATTTTTCTGTCCCCTTTCCTTCTTGTTGGAGGGTTAGGGTAGGGCACTTATGAAATTGTCCTGAGTGTAATGAGTCCGCCCCCAGCTACGATACAAAGACGTCTGGAAGCGCGATATGAAAGCTCTGGACATCAACACAGAGAGCTGGGAAGATGGCGTAGAGTGCTCCAGGAACAACTCAGGCGGGGAGAAAAGAGGAAAAGAGAGTCAAGCGGAAAGCGAGTCCTGTGAAAGCAATCCCTGGCCAGTATCCATACATGCATCCAATGTCGCAGAGACTGCCTTTCCCGCATCCTTACCAGCTACAGCCGAGCTGCTCCAGAGGCGTCAAAGCAACTCGACACAACACTAAGACGCATCATCCATAGTCGACGCTGACTGAGTGAAGCCTACCAATGAATAAACTCTAAACTCTGAAACTGCTAAGTTATTGGCAAACCATAGTTCTCAATTGTTTTAAAGTACAGTATCTTGTGTTGCATTATAGCTTCTTGTATTGCTTCTACTGCAGCTGTTTCTGTATATTTATTGTAGTTTTCTTTTTTTGTTTTTAAAGTTTTGCACTCAACCGTTTTCTGAAAACGATAGACACCTGAATTAATTGAAGATCAGTTTTCGCTTTTCAAGAATAATCTACACGTATGTTTCCTCTTCTCTTCCACCAGTAATGATTTGCGAGTCTTTTCGGGTGTGTTTACACAAAGCCTTACTTATTTGGTGGGTGAGTCGTGGAATCAAGATGCAAACTATATCTAAAGCTTTTTTATACTCCCTCCTGAGCACTGCGATCGCAGTGCTCTTTCTTACAGTAATCGCTTGCCTACTGAGCACTGGAAGTTTTCTGCTGAATGAGGTCAATTCTCGTACGAAAATAAAAGTGCTAGTTCTAAAGATTAACCAATGGACTGCTCCCCAAAACTGGTACTTTCGGTTTCCAGTGTCTTGTTTGGCTCATCCAGGTTTGATTTCGTACCCACTGGCTCCGTGTAGAATCTGAGTAAAAACAAAGATGGCGTCGAGCGATGAAACCGGTCGTGGTAGACGGCAGAGACGATTGCTATACAACGCCTGCGAAGTGCTTCAAATGCTACAAACAGCTGGTTCAGATATAGAAGAGGAAGACGATGATTATGACAGTGAAGATATGTCAGAACCGGAGTCAAGCGAGTCAGAGAGCAGTAGTGAAGACGACGGCGAGCGTGTAGCAGACGAAAATTTGGAGGGTGGTGATATAATGATGCTTCGTCGAGTGAGGAATCTATCGAAGGTGAGGACGGAGAAATGACAGCAGAGAGAATTGTGGAGCTGTTAGCAAAGGATTGGCACCAGGATTTCGCACTTTTTCCCTGTGTGCCACACTACAGCGCCCCAGACACAACGGGACTGCATATTGGATTTATGGAAGACCACGTTCCCCTCGTGTTCTTAGACAAGATTTTTGACAAGACTCTTATGCAGGACATTTTATTTCTTTTATTTATCTGCAGAACGACTGCACGTGTTTCCTAATGAATAAATATGTGTATATGAGAATAATTTCCATCCTCTTCGAGAGTTTATTCCTTACCATGTAAAGTGACAATTATGTGTTTTGTTGATTTTTGGGTTAAAAAAAAGAGGCAAAACTAACCCTCCTATGTAGGCCTACACCACCAAATTTCATCTCAGACACTTCGAATTTTGCACAATAGTATTTCAATATATAGATAATATAATTAGAAATGTTCATTATGCTGAATTAAGTAGATATTGAGTAATGAATTTTTTACTTACCTATAAAAATGGCCAGTATACAGAGGATCGCTTAGTGAAAAATGCCCAGTAGCAAGTGAGATAAAATTATAAATTAAATTAAAAAGTCCAGCCAACTGCGTAGAGCCACATCAGGGCTATAACTGCTTCTGAACCGAAAATTATCAGTGCGGTAATAGTTCTAATTAGCGAGCTAACAAAATTCCTTCTCTCTCTCTCTAACTCTCTCTCTCTCTCTCTCCCTCCCACCCCCTCTCTCTCTCTTCTTTTTCTCCTTCTTCTTCCTCTCTCTCCCTCTCTCTCTTTCTCTCACTCTGTCTCTTCCACCTCTCTCTCGCTCTCTCTCTCCTCTCTCCTTCCCCTTTCCCCCTCTCTCTCCCCACCCCCAGCAACCCTTCCCCACCCCCCGAAAAAAAAATCTACTTGAATTCACACCATATGACGTTATCCCATTACTGACTTCCTGTGCTAAAAGACGAATATCACCATGTTTACATCTTGCGAGTACTCGAGCTTCCTTCATTGCACAAGCCTCACCGTCAGGAGAAGGTCAATAACACAATGTCCATATACCCAGACAGCAGGCAGAAGGTGAATACAGACCACATAATTATAAAAAACAGAAGCACTTAGAATCTCTCTCTCTCTCTCTCTCTCTCTCTGTCTCTCTCTCTCTCTCGTTCTTGCTGTGTCTGCTGTCTGTCTCTCTCTCTCTCATTATCTCTCTGTCTTTCTCTGTCTCTCTTTCTCTATGTCTGTCTGTCTGTCTAATATGTCTGTCTGTTGGTCTGTCTGTCTGTCTCTCTCTCTCTCTCTCTCTCTCTCTCTCTGTCTCTGTCTTCTGTCTGTCTGTCTCTCTCTTTCTCTCTCTCTCTCTCTCTCTCTCTCTCTCTCTCTCTCTCTCTGTCATTATCTGTCTGTCTGTTTGTCTGCCTGTCTCTGTCTTTCTCTGTCTCTGTCTATGTCTCTCAGTCTGTCTGTCTGTCTCTCTCTCTGCCTATCTCTCTCTGTCTGTCTATCTCTGTCTGTCTCTTTCTCTCTCTCTCTCTCTCTTTCTCTCTCTGTCTCTGCCTTCTGTCTATCTGTCTCTCTCTTTCTCTTTCTCTCCCTCTGTCTCTCTATCTGTCTGTCTGTCTGCCTGTCTTCTCTCTCTCTCTCTCTCTCTCTCTCTCTCTCTCTCTCTCTCTCTCTCTCTCTTTCTCTCTCTCTCTCTGTTCGATGTTCACAGTAGTCAAGTAGGTAAACTTCAGACACCCAATCGGAAGGTCCTGGATTCAATATGTCTAAACACCTCCACCTGGTAGGTAAAGGAAGGAGATTTTTTCCCCGATACTTCCAGGTTTACTTGTTTGCAGACCTGCCAGTGCCTAAACCCCTTTCTTGTATATATGTATACACATACAGAATATCACATACGCACGTTAAACATCCTTGTAAATCATGTCAGTGACTGACCTATTAGAACACGAAAACAGTCAACATGCAAACAACGAGATTTTTTTTTTAAATGGTGTTTAGCTTCTTATAACTTCCACCGTTGAAAAATAAAGTATTGTTTTCAGTATTATTAGATCTCACTTTCTTTTCTATCACCTTCACTGAAACTCTGGAAATTCACTCAAATTGACTTTATCGTGATCTAGGCTTTGTACGCGAGACAAATTCCACCATCATGATTACAACATAGCTGGCCTTCGGAACTTCCTTCACTGAAAGCAACAGCAGTATGTAAAGATCAATATCAGAATATTCGTCTGTCTAGTAAACAGGCAGGCACATTATCGAACACAGGGTACGTGTGAAAATCTGTGGCACTTAAACACTCGTCCTGGACCTGGTGGTTGACATCGGCTCCCGGTGTTGTGTTGGGGTTGTTAAAAGCTTTCTAGGATTGTTAAGTCCACAGAGGGCTCTCTTAGCTTGTGGCACAAAAGCAAATAGACTTGATGTAAGTATCCTGGGTTCACTTGCGCAAGAAAGGCTGCGGCTTTTTGTTGACATCGTCATCTTTACCGAGTGAAGGCTGCAAACAAGGCTTAAAAATAGGAGTCTTAAAAAATCATTTCTGAAATCATCGATCGAGAAAATGTGTAGGCCTATATCCGTTATATGCTTATCGACAAGTCACCAGTAGAGTAACTCTATAGTAATCCAATACTTTATGTACGTGAGTCCGGAGATCGGTGGCAATGCCACTCATCATCATAATCAAGTGCCCTGCCGCATGGCGTTGGCGATCATGGACTTCCATCTGTCTCTATCTCTCGTTGCCCCTAGCATCTCCCCCACCCTCCACGTCCCCAGCCACTCTGCAATTCTGTCCAGCATTTTCTCAATTTTCGCAATGCCACTACAACAAAAAATTTCCATCTGAAGAAGTCTGAGGTCCTTAGAAGCTTAAAACCGTACCTTCCCGAACAAAATGTGAGTCACCATACCATCAAACGTCTTACCCAAATAGGAATAGATAGAGGAAGTAGCCGGAAATCTACTATGAAAGGAAAAACAATAGTTATTATTAATCAGACCGACACTGGTATCATCTCAAAAGTACTCCTACGGCGTGGAATGGAAAGTGTTTGGGCTTTTCCTGAAACAGAGATAAAGGAAAAGCCTTCACTGGGTAAAGATGACGATGTCAAGCCTGTCAAGCCTACTTGAGATCTATGTTCCCTCACGTATCCTCCGCTCTGCCTCCGATCCTCTGACTTTTCGCTTTCCACGCACTAAGCTCAATACCTATGGTCCACGAGCCTTCCCTGTTTCTGGTCCACTTTCCTGGAACAAACTTCCTCTATCAGTCCGTCAGCAACCTACTTTTGTCTCCAAGTCCGCTCTCAAAACTCACCTTTTCTCCTCTGCATAAAATCCTGACCTCACTCAATCCCCTCTGCAGCCTGCCTCCACTCGGAGAGGAATCACATTGTAATATATAATTGTATATAATATGCTCTCTGTAATTTTCCATTGCTTTTATTCTTTCTCCCCATTTATAGCCGTGTGCGTGTGTGTGTGTGTGTGTGTGTGCGTGCGTGCGTGCGTGCGTGTGTGTGCGTGCGTGCGTGTGTGTCTGTTTTAGCGCTTAGATTTGATTTTATCAAGATTTTGCGCTATATAAATAAAATATTGTATTGTATTGTATTGTATTGTATTGTAAAAGGAAAAGCTGACTGGAGAACAAACAAGCTTGCCAAACCGTCTGTGTGTGTGTGTTTGTGTGTGTGTGTGTGTTTGTGTGTGTGTGTGTGTGTGTGTGTGTCTGTGTGTGTGTGTTTGTGTGTGTGTGTGTTTGTGTGTGTGTGTGTGTGTGTGTGTCTGTGTGTGTGTGTGTGTGTGTGTGTTTGTGTGTGTGTGTGTGTGTGTGTGTCTGTGTGTGTGTGTTTTGAGCTGCTTGTTGATTGTTGTCTAGATATGTCTATAAGTTTGTCATAATAATTATGTATATGTGTGTTTCCTCTTTGCTGTTGCTGTTGTTGTTGTTGTTGTTGTTGTTGTTGTTATTGCCGCCGCCGCTGCTGCTGCTGCTGCTGTTGTTGTTGCTGCTGTTGTTGTCAGCCATCATGCTGTGTGGATAAGGGTGGTATGGATGAATGTATGTGTGTATGTCTGTGTGTGGGCATGTGGGTATATGCATGTATTTACTGTCTTTTGTTATGTTCATTTGTTTCTTTTTCTTTTCTCTTGTTCTTTTGTTATGAAAGACAGAGAGAGGGAGAGAGGGCGGGAGGGAAAGAGAGAGGAAGAGAGAGAGGAAGGGAGAGAGAGACAAAGAGAGAGAGGGAGAGAGAAAGGGGAGAGAGAGGGAGGGAGACAGACAGAGAGGGGAGTGAGAAAGAGAAAGAGAGGAGAGAGAAAGAGAGAGAGAGACAGACAGACAGACAGACAGAGACAGAGAGAGACAGAGAGAGGAAAGGGGAAAAAAGCCTGTAACTGATGCCATCATACAGACTGTTGCTGTTCATGTTCTTAATTGTGTGTGTGGTTTTGTGTTGTGTGTGTGTGTGTGTGTGTGTGTGTGTGTGTGTGTGTGTGTGTGTTGTGTGTGTGTGTGTGTGTGTGTTGTTGTGTTTTTGTGTGTGTGTGTTCTGTTGTGTATTATTTCTTCAATCTTCATAGTTATATCTCCTATCATATAAATCATATTCTATGTCATATCATATCAATCATCGTATATCATTCATATCGTATGTATATTATATCATATCGTATCATCATCACATGTCATGTCATGTCATGTAATGTCATATCATGTCATGTCATATCATATCATATATTATATGCCATATATCATATATCATTCATATCATATCATATCATATATATATCATATCATATCATATATCATATCTTTATCATATCACGCCATATCGTATAGTATCAAATCATATTATTACCATTGCATATCATATCAATCATATCATCACATTATATCTATCATTCATATCATATCATATCATATCAATATCATATCATATCATATCATGCCATATCGTATAGTATCAAATCATATTATTACCATTGCATATCATATCATATCATATCATCATACATCATATCGTATCATATCATATCATATCATATTCATATCATATCATATCAATCATATCGTATCTATATATCATTATATCATATCATATCATTCAATCATCACATCATATCATATCATATCTATCATATCAACATCATATCGTATCATATATCATATCATATCATATCATTCATATCGTATCATATCATATCATATCATATCATATCATATCTATATCATATCATATCATCATCACATCATATCACTATCATATCAATCATTCATATCATATCATATCATATCATATTCACATATCACATCAATCAATCATATCGTATCATATTATCATATCATATCATATCAATCATATCATATCATTATATCATATCATATATATCATATTCATATCATTATCATTATCATATCATATCATATCATATCATTCATATCATATCATATCCATTTCATATCATATCATATCATATCATATCATATCATATCATATCATATCATATCATATCGTGTTGTATTAAATCATATCATATCATATCATATCATGTAGCATATCATAGCATAGCATATCATATCATATCATAAATTATCATAAAATATATCATATCATAGCATACCATATCTCATCGTATCAAATCATATTATTACCGTATCATATCATATCATATCATATCATATCATATTATATCATATCATATCATATCATATCATATCATATCATATCACATCACATCACATCACATCACATCATACCATATCATACCATATCATATCATATCATATCATATCATGTTATATGTCATATCATATCATATATATATAGCCAGAGTCTTTGAGGTTATTCAACATGCGAACTGCAACATCGAAAGGCTTATTGCTTATTCCTGGGGCATGACACATCACTTTTAAGTTCCACATATAGCCAGAGCTGCTGTCGCACAATTCATACAGCTTGATTCCCCAATTTGTCGGTTTGTCCTTCATGTAGACACGAAAGACACTGCAACCCCACCATGGACACAAAGTTTCATCAATCTGATGCAGATGTTCCCCTCCGGAATATAGACAACAGTCTTGTTATTGTTGTTTAAAGCCCAGCCGACAGCGTAGAGCCATATCAGGGCTATAACCGAGACAACAGTCTTGAAGAGCTGAAATCACACAAATGAAAAAAAAAAAAGATCATGGCACTATCACAGGGCCCCCCCCCTCTAGGGGGAAGAAACATTCCTCCGACTGACTTGGGAGACGAGTTAATGAGGTGGGTGTGCTGCAGATCAGGCCGTCCATAATTCAACTGGTCACTCAGTTATTTCCATTCGGACAGGGTCTAGCGCCCACGTGGTTCTCATCCATCTTTAGTGGGCACAAAGGGCGGATGGCCTGAATTACCAACATTCCTTTGACCGACTCGGTAGATGAGTTAATGAGGTGGGCGCACTGGAGATCACGCCATCCATAATTCAATTTGTCACTCAGCAAATTCCATTCAAACGGGATTGCGGAATGACGACCATGGCCGCTATGTCAATATCGCCATCACTGTCCAAGAAAATTTATAGGTAGGTTGAATGACGACCAAGGCAGCTATGCCAGGATCGCCAAGTTCCCCAAATTTGAAATGCCCAGTTTTATTGATATCAACAGCTAGAGGGCAGCTGGGAATGTTTGTAGCTGAGACAAAGACCGGTAAATGGGAATCGCACTGTATATAGGCTAGCAGTCAGTCGTTAGGAGGACTTACTAGTGGGAGAGTAACTAGAGTGGGAGAGTCAGCACTGAGTCGGCACCAGTGTGACAGTGAGTCAGTGAACGAGAAAGTCTCCAATCTATCTTAAAGGTATGTGACTACGTTTCATCTTATACTTTTGTTAGGGTAGGGATAGAAGTAGGTAGTATGTTTTCTTTGCCATGAAGCAGAGAGAGAGAGAGGGAATAGAGTAGGAATTATGGAAGTGCTCAGTATTTCAGTGATAAGTAAGTTAGTGAAGATTCGTAGTGCATCTTAGGGTTTTAGGACTATTAGGATTCATGGCACACACGCTTGGTGAATTACGCTTTTTCTTAATTGAATAAAGGCTTTGTAGTTATCAATTTATGTGTGGACTGCTTTGAGAATCATGTCCAGCGTATTTGTGTATTTCTTCTCGTCACTCTCCTTTCTGGTTGTATGTGATGTTGGAGACAGAGTGACCCTAAATTCTCCTATGATAAAAAGAGACTAAATTCTTCCCTGATAGATGGCAAGACCAAATCTCCTTGCGATAAATCCAAAACGTATTTCCCATTGCTCATACCCAACCGCAACGATCCCTCCTGCGATACATGGTGGAGATGCAGTCTTTCCCTTTACCTCAAAATCGCAGCCTTCGAGTATTCCCCATCTTAAAAAAATTCTAGATAGAATCATTGTGAAAGTCGAAGTGTAAGTCAAAGATAGCCGAGAACCAAGATGTGTTAGTGTTCCGACTTCAATTTTCCAGCACTGCCACACAGCACAAGTTAGCCAAGAGTAGGCCTACTGCCTGAGCTGAGCGAGCATAGATATAAATACTAATGCATCACATAGATTAGCACTTAGGGGAGTTCATCTTCTATGTTCAGTTATGTTCAGAGTCATTTCCCATAGGCTGGTTGATGCCTTTATACATCTACAAAATGTCGACTCAAGTTAACAGATGTGTGTTGGATACCATTTCGTACGCAAAGTGAAGCAAGTACGTCATAGACTGCACCAAAGCTTGTTGCTTGTCTCCAATACAGTGTCTGTGATTCTATCAGCGAGCTTATCTCCAGCGCGTGTCAGTTGTGAGGTTTGGGCCTACCTTGACCGTAGCATGTTACGCCTACAGCCCCCCTCCTTCCCTCACTCCCCACCCTCCCACCCTCTCAGAGTCATTCATTATCTGTTGCCCATTCTGGTCACTCGTGTGTGTGGTTTGTAAACACGGCTTTGACGACTCGGTCTTCGCACATCAACAGCCTATTGTTATTTATAACGCTTAGTGTTTGGATACAGTGTTGAACAAGTTAGAGAGTTGGACAATTGGGCAAGGATGCTCTATTATTGGCTATGAGCATTAGTCTCACAATGATGTTGCAAGATTCTATATTGGCTATATGCTTAGTCATCAATACTGTGCAAGAGTTCATATTGCATGATGCATAGTCTCATCAAGATGTGGCAAGGTTCTATTATGTATGTGCTATATCCATCAATTGTTGGCAAGATGTTCTATTATTGGCTATAGCTATTAGTCACAAGACTGTTGGCAAGATGTTCTATATGGCTAGACATTAGTCTTCAGATATTTTGCAAGGATGTTCTATATGGCTATGATGCACTAGCTCATCAGATGATGTTGGCATTCAGGCTATGATGACTCGTCTCATCAGATATTGTTCAAGGATGTTCTATTTGCTATGATGTACTAGTCTCATCAGATGTGTTGGCAAGGATGTTCTATTATTGGCTATGATGCTATAGTCTCATCATATGATTGTTGGGCAAGGATGTTCTATTATTGGCTATGATGCTACTAGTCTCATCAGATGATTGTTGGGCAAGGATGTTCTATTATTGGCTATGATGCTACTAGTCTCATCAGATGATTGTTGGGCAAGGATGTTCTATTATTGGCTATGATGCTACTAGTCTCATCAGATGATTGTTGGGCAAGGATGTTCTATTATTGGCTATGATGCTACTAGTCTCATCAGATGGTTGTTGGGCAAGGATGTTCTATTATTGGCTATGATGCTATAGTCTCATCAGATGATGTTGGGCAAGGATGTTCTATTATTGGCTATGATGCTACTAGTCTCATCAGATGATTGTTGGGCAAGGATGTTCTATTATTGGCTATGATGCCACTAGTCTCATTCTTTCTTCGATATTGTGCAGTTTTGATGACGAATTCTCGTTCTATTTGTTTTTCCACTGGTTGCTTGTCTTACGCGCGTACCTAGTGACAAAAGATAGTCACAGACCTTGAGGGTTGCATATCTGTTCATTCAGTCACAAGGGTTCAATGATGGATACAGACAGCAATTTTGTCCTAGGGCCACATATGTTTAAGGCCACAACCGTCCACATTCCTGATCAGTTTATTCCTGAACATTCACAGGCCAACCTTCTCAAGATATCGATCTATGGCTCAAAACGTTCGAGTCTTACACCCTCCTCCATGGGTTGACAGATGATCAGAAAGCCCATCTCCTACCTCTTTTCCTTAAGGATCAAGCCCAAATCTGGTTCTATAGTTTAAGTGCAGAGCAAGTTTCTTCTTACCACACTATCACTGATACTCTTTCAAAGAGATACAGGCCTCATGACTCCACAAAATGGATTCGTGCCAAGCAGTTTCGGGAGAGAAAGCAACTCCCCCATGAGTCAGTCGAAGAATATTTTGATTCTATGCGCTACCAGGGCCAACAACTAGGTAAAGACTCAAAAGATATAATGGAAACGATTGTCAGTGGTCTCCGACCCTCGTTATCTAAATTTGTTATGTCACGCAACCCTCACACCTTTGAAGATGCGTTCGACCTCGCCCGCACGGCTGCTACCTTTACTGATAATGTTGATGACCAGGTAGAGATAAATGTTGCCACCCTGGATACTCAGCTGAATAAACTGCAAGATGAAATTACTAGTATGTCACGCAGACAGACACAGCCCCGCCGCCAACTTCAGTCACAGTACATGTTCTTCAGGTACGCAAAGGTGGCACCGCCCACCTGCAGGAAAACCGAGCAAACATGGCTCGCTCTTCAGGCGGCGAGCTGTTACGGACGAATAACCAGCAACACCGGTCACGTTCATATCCTCCAGATCGTTACTTCCCGTGTAAATCATGTGGGGGTGATCATCCCCGCTACACATGTAGGTTTCGTCATGCACGATGTCAGTACTGCCATAAAGATGGACACTTAGCACGTCATTGTTTCCGTCGTGCTAAACAGGGGATTCCCCGTACTTTTACATCTCGTAAGTTTGACAGGACAAGGAAAGGAAACCGACCAAGGTCACAGAAATCCCCCTCCATCCCTCACATCCGCTCCTTTGCCAACTGCAGTAAGATCAGGCTGTTCCTTAAAAATCGGCCATATGTAGCTCTGATAGACACTGGTGCTGATGTGTCCTGTATTAGCAAACAACTAGCTGATGTCCTTGTTGATCAACGTGTTGTTTCTATGCAGTCGTGTTCTCTTCCTTTGATCAAAGGTATTGGTGGTGTCCCTGTTAGAGTGACAGGCAAAATTGATCTTTCCTTTAAAGTTTCAGGTTTACAGGTATCACAACCTTTCATTGTGATCGAACACTAACGTGTCCCCTCATATTAGGGATTGATTTTCTGACCTCTCATCAAGCTTCCTTGAACTTTGCTAAGCACCAGCTGCAGCTGTATAATGGATTTACTGCCATTTCCACTGCTCAAAGATAGGCCAGACAGCTCACCTGTACAGGTGCTCAAGACGACAGTTATTGCCCCCCACTTCCGAGGTATTGCTACCTGTGCGAGTTGTGTCAAAAAGTGATCACACCACTGGTATTATCGAGCCCTCACAAGCGCTACTGTCCGACAAGAAAGTGATTGCTGCAAGGACCTTGGTTACACTGCAAAATAGCCAGACTATGTGTACCGTGCGTAATACATTTTCCTCCCCAGTTAAACTTCGACCTCAGGATATTTTAGGGCATTTTGAAGACATTTCAGAAGAACTAGGGGAACTGTCCGACCAATCAGCTCAGATCATGTCCGCCACCACCGACTCAACTTCTCAACAACTTCCCCAGGCACAAGCCATGCTTAATGAGTTAGGGATTAATTTGGTAGATGCTGATCTTACTGCTGAGAAAAAGGAACACTTGACCCTATTTCTGGCACAAAACAGAGACATATTTGCTGCCGACATGTCCGAACTAGGGGAAACCCATCTTATGTCTCATACCATCGATACAGGGGATGCTGCGCCTGTCAAACAAAGACCATACCGTACAGCCCCCGCTCTCAATGCTGAGATAGAGAGACAAGTGAATGAAATGCTTCACCATGGTGTTATCAGGCCATCCACTTCACCATGGTCCTCCCCAGTTGTATTGGTGAAAAAGAAGGACGGTACGTATCGCTTTGCTGTGGACTACCGTAAACTGAACAAAGTCACAAAGCCAATTCATTTCCCACTGCCCAGACTGGAGGACGCTCTTGACATCATGGGTCAGTCTACAATATTTTCCACTCTAGACTTGTTCTCTGGATTCTGGCAAATTCCTCTTGACGTTCAGTCACAAGAAAAATCGACCTTTACCACACATTTCGGGTCGTTTGCTTGGAACAGAATGGCCTTTGGATTACAAGGTGCCCCAGGATCTTTCCAATCATTAATGAACACAGTCCTTGCAGGACTTACTTTCAAAACCTGTCTGGTATTCATTGATGACATCCTTTGTTTGTCTAAGAACTTTGAGGAACACCTGTCTCATCTATCATGTATCTTTGATAGGATCAGGAAAGCAGGCCTCAAACTGAAGCCTAGCAAATGTCATTTCGCAGCTGCTAAAGTTCACTATCTAGGCCATATTGTCTCAAAAGAGGGTGTTTCTGTGGATCCAGCCAAAGTGGAACTTGTCAAAAATTTCCCCACTCCCAGTCGCAGCATGATGTTCGTTCATTTTTGGGTCTAGCAAATTACTACAGGCGCTTTGTCATGAACTTCTCAGCCATAGCTGCCCCACTCAATGCTCTTTTGAAAAATGATTCAAAATTTGAATGGAACGACAAAGCAAAACAAGCTTTTCAGACGCTGAAAACTGCCCTCACCACTACTCCAATTCTGGCCTACCCGGATTTCTCTCGTCAGTTCATTCTATACACTGACGCAAGCAAACAAGCCATTGGCTATGTGCTTGGCCAGAGAGATGAACATGGCAGAGAACGAGTCATTGCCTATGGCGGTCGCGCATTACGAGGTGCAGAACTCCGTTACGGAATTACGGAAAAAGAGACCCTGGCTCTCGTAGATGGTATTCGTCACTTCAAGGTGTATCTCTCCCATGCCAAATTTCTGGTGTACACAGACCATTCTGCCACAAAATTCTTGCAGAATGTTAAAGATCCCACGGGTCGTTTGGGACGTTGGGCTCTTTTTCTACAGGGTTATGACTATGACATTGTGCACAAACCAGGCAGGGTGCACAATAACGCCGATGCAATCAGTCGTATGCCTCACGCTGTCAGTGACAGGCCACCGCCTGACTACGACCCGCCCACACCGACCTTGAAGGGCAAGTCAGCACCGCAGGTGACTTCACCGGCGGGTCAGTCTCTCCCTACCACGCCCACCAGCACTCGCCTGGATGGAGTAATAGGGTGAGTGAGAAGAGATGGTTGTCTGTCAGGTAGACAAGGTCGATGATACAGACTTACGGCAGATGCAGTTGGCTGACCCCCAGTGTCGTCTTTTATGACTACTTGGAAAACAGTCAGCTTTCCCAGGTGATAATTGCCGTCGTCTTATCCTGGAGAGTCAAGACTATCTGATGTCTAATGCATTTTGTACCATCTGTATTATCCTCGTGGTCATGGTCATAGAACTGAACGAATAGTCAGACAGTTAGTGGTTCCTTTTGAACTGAGAAACGATATCCTGCTGTCGTTTCATGATTCTCTGTTGGGCGGTCACTTTGCCACTGAACGTACCTACCAGTCAGTCAGGCTGAGGTATTTCTGGATCGGTATGTACTCCGACATCTTGGAGTACGTTAAGTCGTGTGAGGCCTGTCAAAAAGCAAAACGGGTTATCCATCCTCAAAACCCGCAGTTAACCCCCTTGCCTGTAGCCCCAAACAAGCTGTTTTCCAGGTGGCATTGTGACATCTTGGGTCCACTTTCACCAAGCACAGAAGGCTACAAGTACATTCTGTTGTTTGTTTGTTCGTTCAGTAAGTGGGTGGAACTGATTCCCTTGAAGGATGCAACAGCCTCTACCATTGCCTGGCATTTGTACGAGACCATCATCTGTCGTTATGGTGCTCCTGACCACTTACTGTCAGACAGGGGACAAAACTTTTTGTCCAAAGTGGTCACTGAAGTGTGCAAAATCTTTCAGATCACTCGTTTGCACACCAGCACTACCATCCCCAAACAAATGCCACATGTGAGCGAACAAATTCCACTATCGCTCAGTCTATCAGGGCACACTGTGCTAACAACCCACACCACTGGCCTTCTCTGCTGCCTGGTATTGCTGCCGCACTTCGTACAGTGCCCTCCACTGAGTCTACACTGTTTTCTCCCTTCTTTGTTCTGTTCAAACAAGAGTGTAGACTTCCCATTGATACGGCTTTACGCTCTGATGATCTTCCAGCCTCTGCACAGCCATGTATGGAAGATATCATCCAGAATGCAGAGCTTACAAAAAAACTGGTCAGCGAAAACATTCAGAGAGCCCAGCAGCGCTATAAAACCCAGTATGATGGGAAAGCCCGTCCCCCTCAGTATAAAGAAGGTCAACGCGTTCTGGTGCAGTGCTCACACAGGATCCCAGGGGTCTCTGCAAAACTGCAGCAAAAATATGACGGACCATATTACATTACCAAATTCCTGTCTAACAATGTGTTTGTGCTCCGTCATTGCCAGAACAACAAGCTGCTCAAATCGCCAATCAATGCGATGCGCTTGAGACCCTATCATTCCCCTGAAGACAGACCCACTAACCCACTGCATGAGCCAGTGCAGACAGGGGACATGGACAACACTGGGTCCACTCAGCCGGGACAGACTACTACTGGTACAGAGCCTATCACTGTTTCACAGCCTCAGCCAGACCATCTCAGTCAAACAGAACCTGCTGTTGCTAGCCCCTCCACTTCTGAGGAACAACGTGAGAATCAGTCAGACAAAAACATGTACTTTGTAGAAAAGATCCTTGCTAGCAAGGTCATTAACAAAGTCCGCCACTACAGAATCAAGTGGCAGGGTTACAAAGCCACAACGTGGGAACCAGAGTCACATATACCAGCGGAACTCATTCGCGACTTTCACGTTCATAAGACTGCCAAAGGCCGAAATCGCCGACGATAGTCTGCTTGGTCAATGATGCCACTCACTTCTTATGTGTCCTGTGTGTTGTGTCTTCACACTTAGGCCCGTTTACATTCTATTAATATTCACCTTATTATATCATGTAAACCACTTATACGATGGTTTTGGTCTGCTTAGTATGGCCACTGGATTACGAATACCATGTTTACTTTGTACACATACGTATACTGAGTCATTATGATACAATGTCTGCTTTGGTATCTACGATCGACCTGTGTACCTTATCGCTGCCCAGTGACGTTAGTTTGATTGTTTTCACGTCTCCCTCAGCCACACGGATGGTCGTTCATATTGTTCCTATGCTTTGTTTGGTCAGCATGGTGACAGTGGTAATGGCCATAGTAGAGAGAAAACATTCCCATGTAGTCTGTGTAGTTTACATTGGAATCCACCTCTGTGGACGATACACTTGGACTATTGGTAACAGGTGCACATGTTGCCAGGTGAATTATTTTCTTCTCATATTTTACGGCATTGGTATATTAGTCATAAATCCGTCGGTCAGCACAGAGGCTTAACACTGGTAGTCTCCCTGTCTGTTGATCGTGTTGTCCACTAATGTTCATAACTGATATGTCTTACACTGGGTATGTTGTCTCACTGTCTCAGTAGTTATTCATTGATAATTAAAAGCACATTCTTCATATTTTTATGGTTTGTATGCAATAGCATTATGCCTCAATGCCACATACCGCGTACTGTTTCATGCTGTTTTTTGCTTCATGTTATTTTGCATACGTCTTGGGTCACGTGTTGGCGGCCTCATATTACTTCCTGTACCCCAGAATGTGTGTTTCGGGTCGTACACGACAGAGTGAGGTGAGGGCCACCTCAATATTGTCTGTTAAAACATGTACTACTCATCACATGATACTGTGCTTGAGGACCTAACAGTGTACGCACCGTACTTGTCCGTCTTTGAGAACCTATCAATTCACGTCGTGTGACACACGACGTCAGAGATCTGTAAATGTGATGTTTATTTGAAGTCGCCAACACTCTCTTCAGAGCTATTACGATAGCTCTAAATATTGGATTGTTACCGAGCATTGCATTTTCCAGATAACTCAATGTTTTCTTTATATTCTGTATGTTCTGGTATTAATGTGTTTCCTTTGTTGCAGGAAAATCTGCCGTATAACCCTGTGACCATCATGATTTCACTCCAGTTCTTGATATTCGGTTGTATGACGGCCATCGATCCGGTCGTTTGTGCCGCCTTAAACTCCGGACCGTTAATTTAATCGTTCGTGATTAAATATTAAGATGTATTTCATCAACCGTTACATAGTATGTTCAACGTTTCCATACTCTTCTGAGCATTATCGCAATGGAAATCCGTTGCAAGGGCCAGTGCCCTGCTGTCCCTATCTTACCCCTTTGCGTTCATCCTCATTCGTTACGGTATACAGTCGTTACTATAGCGACACCGTCCTCAGAATGATTGCTCGCGCTCTAGAGCTCATTCATTTCATTCACACCCTTTTGTATTCCTTGCATGATTTCATTCTTATGCTCCTTAAGCATTCCTGCTCAATGCAAATTCTGCGTTCATTTTTAACCTTGCGTTCATAAAACGTTCATCTGCATATTTTGTATCTGCGTTCATTACATGTTCACCACGTTATTCTTCTACTCATTTATTTTCATGCAACCCGGGGTATCATTTTTATCATTGCGTATCATATATTGTCCTCTCATCCTCTGGTATCAGTACGTGTCGTATGTTATAATCTAATCATACAGCATCATCTTGTATCATTTCGTATCGCATCGTATTATCTCTTATCCAAGGTATCAGTTCATGTTATTAAACGTCATACGGCACCGTATCATTTTTGTCTCCCAGTGTTCTTCTCCTGCTTCTGAGAACTACACTGGTGTCTATTGCGTACAACAACGCATGTGTTGAATTTTTTTTTCCTAATCGTACTAACCCTACTAACGATTATCACATTGTTCAGTTGATTTTGAACTTTAGCTTCATAAGACCAACATGTTCTATTTCATTGTCATTCATTTGCTGATCGTATAGTAATATGCCATAAAACAAAATTGGTATGATGAACCTCATTTGAGCTCTGTTACAAGTTTGCAAGACTTGTTATACCCTATCCCGTACCAAGGAGACATGCCACTTTATGTTACTTCATTTACTTTTTCAGCGTGCTTCGACCATGTGTATTCAAGTGCTATAAGCTACTTATTGTGTGTACACCATTTCTGATGAGCTTCATAATTTGCAAAATGAACATTGGCAACATGAAACCTTGAGTCGCTGCTTCTTCCTATGTGATGAACATTATACGTGCTACAGGTGCACTCACTTCTTCACTCTTGTTTATTCATGACAGTTCGGCAATGTGTATTAGTGTTTCTGTTGATAGTTCAAGTGGCACTTCTCTTTGATGAAAGTTTTTCGCTTCCTTGCATTGTCTTTACATTATCATAATAGCTTCACGGTGCAGTGCAGCTTACCACTGCTTGTCTTGCAATCTTGTAAGGATATCAAGTATCAGCCTGTCAATGATCTATTGCTGCATATGATTCACTCTTCTGAAATGATTATTATGGTTGCTTATATGTATGATGTGGTTTTCGGGTATTGGTCATTTACATGATTAAGTTTCTTTTTCAGCCTACATAATTTTCTGTGTGTATCTTGTGTTTCCAGGACATATTTCTCCGTACATGCATTGTGTTTTCAAGCTACATTGTTTTTTTTCTGGAATAGCATTTTCCTTGTATTCTTATTTTGCATTTTTCGTGCCATGCCTTGCCTTCTATTATGCGTTAGATCTCCTTATTTATAGTATGATATAGTAAGACTTTGTATGCTACTACAGAAAACTTCAGTATATTGTAGTTGTGGTTTCTTTTCATATACATTGCCCAGTCAACTTATTCTTGACGTGGATGACAAGCGATTGCTTTATTTGAATGTTATATTTTCCCATCCCATTCCCTCAAAGTCCCATGAATCAGAACACATTGTGCAATAAGCTACTGATCTTCATTATCGGGATGATTCCACGCAACTACTTCTGCTCATCATCCCAGTGTCCTGCAGCTGGTCTCTGCTCCAGTCATCTCAGCTCAACAAGTTCCTGAGCCATCTTCCATCCTGACTACAACGTCACATGGACTCCTTTCACACACCATCATTTTACCAATTCAGTCACAGTTGCATACGAGACACATCCACGCACACATATTAACATTGCTGTTATAGAGGGTGACACAGAGTGTGATGGCATGACTCTGGACATGGTCTTTGCCACAGTATCGCCACTTTCACGTCTTCGGTCAACAGGCAGTCTGCATTTCTTCTTTGTCTTCAGCCTGACTGCTTGCTGACACACCAGTTCGTCTCCCTCATCCACGTTTCTTTGGACGTCCTTCTGCGTACGTCATATGGACATGAACTATGGTGCATGGTGTTCTCGTAGTGCAAATACGACATATGTACACAGTGTGAGAGTCTTGACTGTGTAAACAAACTTTGCCTACCACAGCTGGTGAACGAGATCTACCTGGACCTGACCTGCCCATCCCGACTGCTACAGTGTACCGTCAGCATGCACATGTGTGTTCAGATTCATCCCATTCCCCATTAATCATATGATAAAATTCCTTATTCCCAAACCTTCCTATCGCCTGTCATTCATGTGCAAGAATAGGTGTTGAATTGTACCTTATTTCCTCATGTTCCCATTCCCCCTTTACTGTCACATAAAAAAAAAATGAGGACATTTTTTGTCGGGGAGGGGACATATTATCACAGGGCCCCCCCTCTAGGGGGAAGAAACATTCCTTCGACTGACTTGGGAGACGAGTTAATGAGGTGGGTGTGCTGCAGATCAGGCCGTCCATAATTCAACTGGTCACTCAGTTATTTCCATTCGGACAGGGTCTAGCGCCCACGTGGTTCTCATCCATCTTTAGTGGACACAAAGGGCGGATGGCCTGAATTACCAACATTCCTTTGACCGACTCGGTAGATGAGTTAATGAGGTGGGCGCACTGGAGATCACGCCATCCATAATTCAATTTGTCACTCAGCAATTTCCATTCAAACGGGACTGCGGAATGACGACCATGGCCGCTATGTCAATATCGCCATCACTGTCCAAGAAAATTTATAGGTAGGTTGAATGACGACCAAGGCAGCTATGCCAGGATCGCCAAGTTCCCCAAATTTGAAATGCCCAGTTTTATTGATATCAACAGCTAGAGGGCAGCTGGGAATGTTTGTAGCTGAGACAAAGACCGGTAAATGGGAATCGCACTGTATATATGCTAGCAGTCAGTCGTTAGGAGGGACTTACTAGTGGGAGAGTAACTAGAGTGGGAGAGTCAGCACTGAGTCGGCACCCAGTGTGACAGTGAGTCAGTGAACGAGAGAAGTCTCCAATCTATCTTAAAGGTATGTGACTACATTTCATCTTATACTTTTGTTAGGGTAGGGATAGAAGTAGGTAGTATGTTTTCTTTGCCATGAAGCAGAGAGAGAGAGAGGGAATAGAGTAGGAATTATGGAAGTGCTCAGTATTTCAGTGATAAGTAAGTTAGTGAAGATTCGTAGTGCATCTTAGGGTTTTAGACTATTAGGATTCATGGCACGCACGCTTGGTGAATTACGCTTTTTCTTAATTGAATAAAGGCTTTGTAGTTATCAATTTATGTGTGGACTGCTTTGAGAATCATGTCCAGCGTATTTGTGTATTTCTTCTCGTCACTCTCCTTTCTGGTTGTATATGATGTTGGAGACAGTGTAACCCTAAATTCTCCTATGATAAAAAGAGACTAAATTCTTTCCCTGATAGATGGCAAGACCAAATTCTCCTTGCGATACTTCAAAGTAGAGAAACAATTTCTCATTCTCACCCCCAATCCCCAAACGAATCCCCCTTGCGATAGTACCTGTGTTTTGTGTTGTGAAGTAACTATTGTGCCTGAAAAGGAAATCATATCACTTACATAGACAGTAATGAAACAAACATATGCAAATTCTGGTCACACGCGCACACACACACACACACACGCTCACACATACACACGCACGCACGCACGCACGCACGCACGCGCACACACACACACACACACACACACACACACACACACACACACACACACACACACACAACATACACGCACTTACACATTTTATTTCTTCATTCTTTCGCTTTTCAAGTATTTTATATCATGTCATTTTTATTGTTTGTTGTTTTTTTGTTTTGTTTTGTTTTTTGTTTGTTTTGTTGTTGTTGTTGTTGTTGTTGTTGTTGTTGTTTGTTTGTTTGTTTTGTTTTGTTTTGTTTTGTTTTTGGTCATTTCTATAAAAGTTTGTTCATTTCTGTGTTTTGTTTAATTAGTTATATACTTGTTTACTTAGTAATTGAAACAAATGGTTACTTACACGCACCAGATGATCAAAGAGAGGTCAAAATTTGTACAGTGGGTCATGACCTGGCTGGTTCCTTGGTACCATGGTAACATTGTTGTTGAAGTGGGAAAAAAACAGTACTGATCGGGACTGATCATGCTTCATCAGCTGCTTCATCAAATGCTGTCCTCAGTACAGACTTCTTGGACCAGGAGTCCACAATCTTGGGCTTTTTGACAATACCTATATGAATGAGTGTTGCCAGAAACTGTTTCATTTCCTGCACTTTTACTGGCTTCCACGTGTTGAACTGTGAATGTGGAGACAGATCATTTCTTAATGGCTACCGGGCTAAACCTATCTCTCAGTAAAATGGCTACTCACTTGCGTAGCTTTCATCGGCGATCCGGCCGACTTCTTCAGCGCAACCGCTGAGTTGAGAACTGGCTTCAGTGCGCACCGCTGTGAGATTATTTCTTCTTTTTTCTTTCATAACATACCTAGGCCATATCTAGTTGTTTCGCGTGTCATTTCTCTAATGATAGTGTCAGAAACATACAGGTTATATACATCAGCAGGCTTACAGTCACCCCAAGCAGGCAACTGCAGAGGCCCCCTACAGACCAAGTTTTCCAGTGACGGGTGGCTGCATGGGAAAATTGTTCAATGTTTTTGTCCATATCATCATTATTAGGTTCCTTGCCGCATGGCGTTGGCGATTATGGAATTCCATCTGTCTCTATTTCTTGTTGCCTCAAGCATCTCTTCCACCCTCCCTGTCTTCAGCCACTCTGCAAGTCCATCTAGTATCTTCTCCCTGGTCTACCCGGTGCTCTCCTTCCCTCCAGTTTTCCCGTTGTGACCAGGTGTTCCAATTCCCCTTTCCTCATAAAATGGCCTATGAATGTTGCCTGTCTTTTCCTAATCTTCCTTATGAATGAACTACTTGTGTCTGCCTCCATCAAGACTGTCTCGTTTGTTTTCTTTGCTGTCCATGGAACTCTCAACATCCTTCTTAGAAACCACATCTCGGCTGCCTCAATCTTGTTCTGGCTTTGCTTGTTGACTGTCCACGCCTCGCAACCGTACAATATAGCGTAATTATATAATTATCGTCATCATCTCCATCCTCCCAAAGCAAGTTGTCATCCACACTCATTTCTTCATCACTTTTTTGCCCCATGTCGCACACTTTTATCTCCAGAAGCAGATTGTTGATTCAAAATTACTTTATCACTTATATTATCATCATCACTCCCGCTGCATAGTCCTTCGGAAGGGGACGAAAAACGAGTCGGACCCGTGTGCCTTCTGGCTGCTCACGCTAAAGATCCCACGGCAGTTGAAAATCGTAAACAGCAGGGCACTGCCCAGCTGCCTTGGTGTAAAGCATTGGAGAGATAGGTTGATTTCCCAAGTCCCACCCCTTGAAGACTAATTAGCCTTTTTGCCTTTCTTGAAGTCTTGGTAAACAAAAATGTGAATATGAATATGAATATGAATCGAGGGAGAGTGCATGGGCGCCGCCCTCGTGGTGCTGGCCTTGTTAAAAGTTGTGGTCTCTGCCACCTCACTCCCCTACGACCCCAGGGTTATGGCACAATCTAGGTAGGACCTTAGGATCTGGCCAGCTCATGGGTTTATGTGCAGGCTTAAATCTCATGCCGTGATCATTCTAGATCTCCTCCATCACATGGCACCTGTGACGTTAGTGCATATGGAATTCATTCCGAGCGCGGAGACGTCATCTTGAGAAATTGAAACTGAAACT
>CM060310.1:22351987-22436987 GCA_030674185.1 Monoplex corrugatus
TGTTGGCCCAGCGATGGGTATGCTGAGTGGTACAGAATTCTGTCACAGAGACAGACTGAGGTGCCACAAGAGCTATAGTCATCATATATGAAGTGCCCTTCAAGAGGAACATGTCATCTGGATAATCACCAACATGGTCATCTGATAGACACACCACAAGTTTCTGGAATTTCGCTCTGACATAGCTTGTAAAGAAACGGTAGTAGTGGTATTTCAAAGTTGCTGACATTTCCACCTATGCCACTCCTCTCATGTCTCTTCACAGAGGTAGACAAGAGTCAAGCATAAGGTCAAGTTAAAAATATATGATATGATTAGATTGCTGTTGTTGTTTCTTTTTATCTTTTGTACTTAGACCCTGTCCCAATTACAGACCCTACATGATCAAATGATGGAAAAATACAGTTTTGCTCAAAATACTTGCCTCCACAGCTTTCATGTTCAGAATCTGATAATCAGTCATAAAGTATTGATTTTGATTGAACACTTCAGTACCATTATAATTATAGGCAGTATCAGCATTGTCGTCTTGTCAGTTGGTTAAATTCAGGAAATTGCTCTGTATGATTCACTGACTGTAGCTAAATATCTTGCACCATAAGTGATACTATCATCACTGTATGATGTGCATCACTTAACAATAGTGATAATAGCTTTGTGATAATTGAACAATAGTGATAATAGCTTTGTGATAATTTTTGTACGCTCATACTAGTATCCATTCACTTTTTGGCTCAGGCATATATACTAGTTAATATTAGTGTGGAGATGAAGTGATGGTAAACAGTTTTGAGCGTTGTGTGTTGTTATTATGAACAGTAACTTAAAATACAGTAATGACAGTTTGAAAATCACATGTATTTATTCCTGCCACTGCCATTTTGAATTCTTTTTGTAAAACAAACCTAGATAATTCCTAAGTACTTATGTCTCCAAGCTTGTTCTGCTCATATTCTGAAGTGAAACCATCATATAGCTATCAGTTTTAGTTTATAGCATGTGAACATCATTCACTATATTCAGTAACTTGAGTAAGTCATTTGATGACTGTATAGTGTGTTTGTGTGTTTGTGTGTGTGTGTGTGTGTGTGTGTGTGTGTGTGTGGTGTGTGTGTGTGTGTGTGTGTGTGTGTGTGTGTGCGCGAGTGTGTGTGTGTGTGTGTGTTTATCACTCTGTGTGTGTGTCACTCTGTGTGTGTGTGTGTGTGTAAATCATTTGTTGACTAATATTGCGTATACATGTGTGTGTGTGAGAGAGTGCTTGTGTTTGTGTAAATTCCCCTTTTTCTTGAGAGAAGTTGTTTTATATCGACTGGAGGTGTGTGCGTGTGTGTGTGTGTGTGTGTGTGTGTGTGTGTGTGTGTGTGTGTGTGTGTGTGTGTGTGCGTGTGTGTGTGTGTGTGTGTGTGTGTGTGTGTTTCTCACTATCTGTCAGGCTGTCTGTTTACATGTGTGTCTGTAACAAAAATGTATGGACACTAGTTTCAGAGCTTTTTTATGGATGGATCCTTATTGAATTTGAGTCAAAAAGAGTGATCCATTATTAAAGAGTCATTGTTTGAAAATAAAGTTGTTACAGATGCACATGGGGCAGGATTCAATCTTCCTCCCTTGATGCGATTGCCAGATTTTATTTAACTTGATCGGTTGTATAGATTTTTGGCCATTTCATTTCGCTTTTCATCTGTGCCTTTCTCAACCTTTTTATCCCCCCCCCCTCTCTCTCTCTCTCTCTCTCTCTCTCTCTCTCTCTCTCTCTCTCTCCTCTCTCCCTCTCTCTCTCTCTCTCTCTCTCTCTCTCTCTCTCTCTCTCTCTCTCTCTCTCTCTCTCTCTCTCTCTCTCTCTCTCTCTCCCTTCATTCCCTGTCTGTCTTGTTCTCACTCTTTGAGATGGACATTTTCAAGTTTTTCTTTATCTCTGTCTCTCCTTTTCTCTCTTTCTAACTATCCCTCATCTTTATTCTTTCTTTCTCATCTCTGCCCTAATCGGCTAATGTCACCATTTTCTCTTCTTTGCCCTATGTTTCACTTGCAGAGTCTATCATTCATATATCTTGTATGTCTCGCTTCACTTTCATTGTGTGTCTACCAGTCTGTTACTGTGTTACGTAAACTTTTTTCCCTCGTTCTGTATATCATGCCACTTATTGGTCATAGTGTCTGGAACAATTTGTGACCTCCCACCACCAAATCAGTCTTAACTCGCAGTCAGTTGAACAGCACTACGAGCTGAAAAGGTGACTGAGGGTCTATCTGGGGTGTTTTGACTTTTTCTCAAAACTGATTTCTGTGGACTATGATCTATCCCCCACAGAAATTTTTTTCTTGAAAAAATATCATTAATGAATCAATTTAAAATGGTATTTTAATGCACTGATCGTAGCAGAAAGAATGCAATTTCTTAACAAAAGTACCTCTCTTTTGTCTCTTGTTGTGAACCGTAACCTGTACAGACCCCCACATGTATATACTGGCTGCAAGCTCTTTGGTGCATCTTTTGGATGATGACAGCTAAAATTAAAAACAAACCAAGTCAACGCCACCAGATAAAGAAATTTTTTTTAAATGTGTAGGAGAGTACATAAAAACTTTAGAGGCCATTTTCTCAAAATGGCCGTCATACAACTTAATGACTTTAAACATACATAATGGCAACATTTTTTTAGTACATACAAGCTTTATTCATTTTTTCAAGTACCAAAATAATCAGCAGAATGTACACTTTCCAGTGATGTCATATCTCAAAATACCCAGAATGCTAGTTAAGACTGATTTCCTGCTAGGTCACATTTGTTTCACAGTGCTATGATGATAACTGATGACGGGACTGATAATAATGATACTGTGAAGTTTCTTTCTGGTTTGAGACTGCATGGTAAGGATGCTGTGGAGTTTCCCTGGATTGAGACTGCATACAGGACTTCCTTTCATGATTATTCTGATATCATCCGGGCCCAAGAAGTGCTGACACAGTCACATCTGTGGCGTAAGGAAATTTGAGCAACATCCTCAGTAATGCATCTGTGAAGTGGATAAGACTCGACGTTGTGGTCCCAGTCTTTGCAATGAACCCAGAACACACTAATTGTTGGGTAGGAGCCAGTCAGGCCAAAAAATTCCCATGGTAATTTTTTTTGACTGGGGTCCAGAGGTGTGATCTCCCAGTCAGTAGTCCATCACTACATCCACTTAGCTATGCTAACTGGGAAGGATGAACTGACTTGACTTTCTTTCGAAAAAACAATTTTGCCTGCGGTTATGTTGCATGAATAATGAATAATTCAGTGGAGAACGCTTGCTTACATGTATATCTGAATATGGTCACATCACTTGAGTTGACCTTGATAACTTGATTGGAGCTAGTATAAGATTAAGAAGAAAAATCTTATCTCTGTTACTATACCATGCCGTAGGTGAGACCTTCCTATAACTTGAACAGTTGTAGGGGATGTTATTATCTCTTGACAGGGCCAACATCATGAGGTGCTTGCCTACTTTTTCATTATATTATCTTTTCCTTCCCTGATGAGGGACAGTTGAATGCCAGGCCTTTTTTTTTTTTAAATAATTCTTCTGGTATGTGGTTGTTTTATGTGGAAATTTTGCTATGGACAACTCTGTTGTTGCTATCAGTTCTTTTAGTTTCTGCTAAATGTGTGCTACACATAGAAGCTCAGTTTATCATTTCATCTAAAACCCTATGTGAACTCTGGACTTCTTGTATCCAAAGTCGATGTTTTTACTATCAGGCCACTACGCTGTCTTTCTGCTATAATTCACTTTTTTTTTTAACCCATCAATCTGCTGCACCATTGTCCTGTTATATTTATAGAATCTTTTATGATACCAGTTATAACTGTTCTTGACATTTTTCTCATAGTATTATATATGTTACTTCATCATGTATGCTAAGTCATTTACTTAATTTAACTTGTGTTTTATGACATTTTATGAGGAAAGGGGAATTAGAGCACCAGGTTACAACAGGAAAGCTGGAGGGAAAGAGAGCACCACCAGGTAGACCCAGGGAAAAAATATTGGACGGACTTGCAGAATGGCTGAGAACAGAGAGGGTGCTTGCGGCAACAGGGGGTAGATGCATATGGAGAGCCATGATCGCCAACGCCATGTGGCAGGGCACTTGATGATGATGATCTTGTGTTTTGTGTTTTGTGCAGAAAATGCCCATCCTGTTCAGCCTGATATCGCGGGGCACAGCTGTCCTGGCCAAGTACGCCAGTTGTGCCGGCAACTTCACGGAGGTCACGGAGCAGATCATTGCTAAAATCTCCCACACTGAAAACTCAAAGCTAACTTATTCACATAGCAGGTATTGGAAAAACTCAATTTAGTGTTTCAGCAGTTAGTCAAACAGGCATGTTTGGTTGGGTTTGGTGGGTGGAGGGGCTGGGAAGTGGGGTGGGGGGGAGCAGGTCAGTTGATTGGCTTTGTTTATAATTTCACTTGTGTCTAGTCTACCCACTCAAGCTTTGCAGTCAGTCATTGCTGTATATCGTAGTCTATCGGTGTATTTTTGTCTTTTGGATGATTTCTACACAACTGAAGTGGGTGTTTTTTTGGTTTTTTTTTTTCTTTCTTTTTTTTAAATGTATTTGTTCATTTCTCTCAGTGGGGATGTCGGGGGGCTCTTTCAGTATAACTAGTATCTTCACATGCTGAAAATTTCCTTTTCTCTGTCACTGAGTGTCAGTGTCTTTTTATATGTTTTATTTCACTTAGTTATGTTTATGGATAATTTGTCATTTATGTAAATAATTTGTATTCAGATTTGTCCATGTGGACAGACTTGGCCTTAGATTATGTGTGCAAATATGTTGATAAGCTTAGTTAATGTTTTTTTCTTCCTTTTTTTTCTGTTGTGTGTATTTTGAGATGGTTTTACTTTTAGCACTGACATGGTTTGCACAGTCGGCTGGGCTTTAAACATTGATAATTGTACTATTTATCTTTCTAAGTTAATTTATTTACCCTTTTATTTATTGCTTGATTCATTTGTTTTTGGTATTTACTTAGCTACATGTCCGTATTTATTTACACACTTGGAGAGAAATCATGACGTTGAAAATTTGTATTCTTTTTATACAGTCACATATTGTGCTCTTACTAAGAGTCTTAGATTTGAGATTGATTCTGTCCCTTTTGCAAATTCATGGATATGAAAGCCGTCATTGCCGAGCGGTTTAACCCTTTGACTACCGCATCCTATTCACCAACTGCAAAAACTTAACCCTTTGACTCCCTCACCCTATCAACCAGCTTCCTGCAGAAAGCTGATGGATAGGATGAGGGAGTCAAAGGGTTAAATTTTTGCTTTGCTAATATGGTTGACAATGCAGGAGGCTGGTGGACAGGGTGCGGAAGTCAAAGGGTTGAGGCAGTGGGCTAGAAATCCATTGGGATCTTAATAATAATAATATAATTACAATATTTATATAGCGCAAAATCTTGATAAAATCAAATCTAAGCGCTGAAACACACACGCACGCATGCACGCACGCACACACACGCACGTACGCACGCACGCACACACACGCACGTACGCATGCACACACACGCACCCACGCACGCACACACACACACGCACACACACACACACACACACACACACACACACACACACACACACACACACACACACACACACACACACACACACACACACACACACACACACACACACACACGGCTAAATGGGGAGAAAGAATAAAAACAATGGAAAATTATAGAGAGCATATTATATATATACAATTATATATTGCAATGTGATTCCCCTCCGAGTGGAGACAGGCTGCAGAGGGGATTGAGTGAGGTCAGGATTTTATGCAGAGGAGAAAAGGTGAGTTTTGAGAGCGGACTTGAAGGAGACAAAAGTAGGTTGCTGACGGACTGAGAGAGGAAGTTTGTTCCAGGAGAGCGGACCAGAAACAGAGAAGGCTCGTGGACCATAGGTATTGAGCTTAGTGCGTGGAAAGCGAAAAGTCAGAGGATTGGAGGCAGAGCGGAGGGTACGTGAGGGAACATAGATCTCAAGTAGGCTTGACAGGTAATCGGGGGCTGCGTTATTGAGGCTTTTGTAGCACATGGTGTCTAGTTTGTACTGTATGCACTTTGATACAGGGAGCCAGTGAAGTTGTGCCAGGAGAGGAGATATGTGGTCAGCTTTTTTCTTTTTGAGTACAAGGCGTGCAACATTGTTTTGAATGCGCTGTAGGATGTGAGTGGTGGAGGCAGGAAGACCGGACAGGAGTGAATTGCAATAGTCAATGCGAGACATTATGAAGGAGAGAACGAGTTTTGCAGTTGTTTCCACAGAGAGATACTTCCTGATCAGGCTTATACGATGGAGGTGATAGTTGCAAGATCTGGCAGTTTGAGAAACAAAGTTGTTCATGGAAAGGGTAGAGTCAATGCAGACACCAAGGTTTTTAGCTGAATCAGAAATTGGGACTGATGTGTTACATAATGGGAGAGAAAGAGGAGGCAGCTGAGAAAGTTTCTGACGGGTGCCAATGAGGATAGCTTCTGTCTTGTCATCATTTAGCTGAAGTTTGTTGTATGTCATCCAATTTTTAATGTCCGAGTAACACTCAGTGGTGCGAGTCAGGAGGCGCTGTATATTGTCAGGTGAGTCACTGTCTTGAAGTTGGGTGTCATCAGCATAGAAGTGGTGTTTTATAGAGTGGGAGTTGATGATGGTGGACAGGGGGGAGGTGTAAAGAGTGAAAAGAACAGGGCCAAGGACAGATCCTTGTGGAACACCACAGGTCAGGTATGCAGGTTGAGAGTAAGTGCCATTGATGAGAACAGTTTGTTTTCTGTTTGATAGATATGAAGTGAACCAGGAGAGAGCAATGTCAGAGATGCCAAAAGTATGATGAAGTCTAGAAAGGAGAATACCATGATGAATGGTATCAAAGGCTGCAGACAGATCAAGGAGTGTGAGGAGAGAGACTTTGCCAGTATCAGTTGCAAGGAGGAGATTGTTGAGAATGTGTAGCAAGGCAGTTTCAGTGCTATGGCACTGGCGGTAGGCTGACTGGAAAGGATTGAGGAGATTGTTGGCAGACAGGTGAGAGTTCAGTTGGTTGAGGACAACTTTTTCAAGCAGTTTTGACAAGAAAGAGAGATTAGAGATAGGCCGGTAATTTTTCAGTTCATTTGGGTCTAAATTGTATTTCTTGAGGAGAGGGTGAACAATAGCAGACTTGAAAGAATCTGGGACAGTTCCAGTTTGGAGAGAAGTGTTGATGATGTCAGTGATGAATGGGAGGAGCGTAGGGAGACAGTCAGAGTAGAGAGAACCTGGAAAGAGGATCCAGTTCGCAGGTTTTGAACGACATGGATCTGATTGTGTTGAGAATTTCTTCTTGTGAGACTGGGGTAAAAGTAGTAAGAGGTGTGCCAGAGAAGGAAGGGTCAGGTGGGCATGGTTGACAGGGTGTCCTGTCAAGCCTGTCATGAAGAGTTTGTATTTTGGTGGTGAAATACTTGGAGAATACAGATGGGAGTTCTTCATTTGTGTATTTGGTTGGGAGAGGTAAATCTTTTCGTGTGCCAAGGAGATGATTCATGGTTGTAAAGAGTTCTTTTGAAGAAGAGGCATTCAGGATTTTGGTTTGGAAATAGCTTGTTTTTGCAGATGCAATGAGGGTGGATACTTTTGTTTTAGAGGCTTGGAAAAGTTGCCTATGTACAGTGAGTTTGGATTTGCGCCAGCGGCGCTCTGCTCTGCGGCTGGCACGTTTTGCACAGGCAATCTCATGAGTGAGCCAGGGGGTAGGGGGCTGTCAGGTAAAAGACGGGTTGTGGCTGGAGCATGAGTGTCCAGAAGATGGTGGAGAGTAGTGTAGAATTCATCGTCAAGGTTATGTGACTTTTCAGAAAGGAGACGGAAGGCATCAGATGAAAATGTGGAGAGGTCGATAGATTTGAGATTGCGTCGAGTCACTGTGCGCATGGTACGGGAAGGAGGAGGAATGTCAAAAGAACAGAGAAAATTTTGCAGAGTGGTCAGATGGAAGGGCTGAAGTTAAACGGGTAGAAAGAACTAAGCAGTTATCAGTAGCTGAATTGTGGTGATCACGAGAAATGATCCAGTCAAGAATGTGACCTTTTTGATGGGTTGGTTAAGAAATGTGTTGAGTCATATTGTGATTGGACAGAGAGTTGATGATATGTCTTGTGTCATAACGGTGAGTGTTGTCATAGTGGACATTGATGTCACCTAGAATGATGAGATTTCCAGGTAAGAGGCAGTAGTAATCAAGAAGTTGATCAAAGTCAGAGAGAAACATGGATGTGGTGAGCTTATTGGCAGAGCTAGGTGGAGGTCGATAGACACAGGAGAAGGTGATGGGGTGAGGGGTGGATTGGAAGGATACTTCAACGTGCTCGAAAGAAGGATGGGAGAAAGGCAGAGACTGCGAGAAAGATAGGCGGGAATGGAGTGAGTCATTGTAGAGGATGGCGATACCACCACCTCGGGATGAGCGATGGAAAGAAGCAAGCCTGTAACCACTCGGAGTGAGACTCGCATGTATAGGTTCATGACCAAGGGGGTTAAGCCATGTTTCGGTGATAAAAGCAATGTCAACATGCTCATCTGCGATAAAGGCAGCAATGACATCGGCTTTGCCATCAGTGCATGTTGACTGAGCGTTAAAAAGGCATCCTGTGAGCAATGCAGTGTTTGCTGGTGGATAGGGTGAGGGAGCGAAAGGGTTCATTTTTTTTTGCAACTTGTGGACAGGCTGCAGGAGTGACAGGATTATTCATTAAAGAATTATAGTTATTTGCTACTGTTTAATCACAGTCATCATAGTATTTGTAAATTTTTGAAATTTTACAGTCTTTCTTCCTCTGCATTGTTAGCAATATTGTAAGATCATGCATGTTATTATAGCAGTCAACTGTGCAGTCATTAAGATAGTGCATAGTCTGCATACTGAGTTCTCGGTGATTTTGTGTTGAGCCATCACATAAGTTTACCCTAATGCAAAGAAAAAGTAGGTCACTTGCTGGTTGTGTAGTATACATGCTGAAATAGGAATTTGTTTTATCAAATGTTGCCTGGTATGACCTGGATAGAGGGAAGTTTTTATCGAGTGTCTCCTGACTAATTTTGTATCATGTTACTGTTATCCCAGAATTTTTTTGTTTTGTTTTGTTTTTTAAGTTTTCAACCTTATATTCTTGAAATTTAAAAATAAGTTTAAAATATATGTGATGATAAGATATTTTTGTGCCGTGTATGTTTCAGTTACCTGTTCCACTATATTGCTGAAGTTGGATTTGTCTACCTCTGTATCACAGATGATGTGAGATGTTTTTTAATCATAATGTCGCTTTCTTTTAACCCTTTGCCACCTGCACCCTATCTACCAACTGCAAAAACTTAACCCTTTGACTCCCTCACCCTATCCACCAGCTTCCTGCAGGAAGCTGGTGGATAGGGTGAGGGAGTCAAAGGGTTAAGTTTTTGCTCTTCCAGCATGGTTGACAAAGAAGGATGCTGTTGGGCAGGCTGCAGGAATCAAAGGGTTAAATTGTTGTTTTTTTTCTTATTTTATTGTCTTCTCTTTTTCTTCTGCATTTTGTTGTTTTTGTTGTTGTTGTTGTTTTTGGAGGTGGTGTTGGTGGTCTTCTTCTTCGTCTTCTTCATCTTCTTCTTCTTCCTTGTCTTCTTTTTCTTTTTCTTCTTCTTCTTCTTCTTCTTCTTTGTCTTTTTTGTCTTCTTCTTCTTCTTCTTCTTCTTCTTCTTCTTCTTCTTCTTCTTCTTCTTCTTCGTCTTCTTCTTCTTCTTCTTCTTGGTATTTGATAATGTGATAGTTTGAATTTTTTTCATAAAATATATGTTTACGTACAGATTTTCAGTTAGTAGTTTAGTTGGGCTTGTTGCTGGTTGCAGCTGTACTTTAGTGTGGGGAATTTTCTTGATATTCATGGAGATTGGAGTTTGTTCAAGACGGATTCATCACACTCAGAGAAATCCATATACACACACACACCACCCAAATCTGCCAGCAATTACCTGCCAGACTCCCTGAGTCTGCGCAAAACTGTACACACTGGCATGGTCTTGACATTAGAAAGGGGGGATGGATATATGAAACTCTAAGCTGACATAACCAGAATGATGGAAATATTGTGATGGGCAGTAAAACAGGTCAGTTTTAATATATTGCAGGCAAAGATTGAACTCATGATATGTTGTGTTCAACTTCAAGGCTGTATGAAAAGAATCAACCACCCAATGTTTCTGTTAATAACTGTGTTTATGTCTTGTATATATATAGTTGTAACCAGTACATTTGGGGTTTTTCTGTCGTTTTTGTTGTTGTTGTTGTTGCTTTTGTTTTTAGCGACAGGCTACCTTGTTGTAAGCTAGCCATTTTAAAATATCCTTGTTCTAAGGTTATCATTTTGAATAAATGATATGGATTAACATCATAAACATGACCATTATCCCTGTAATGTGTGTGTGTGTGTGTGTGTGTGTGTGTGTCTGTGTGTGTGTCTGTGTGTGTGTGTGTGTGTGTGTGTGTGTGTCAGTGTCTGTGTGTGTGTCTGTGTGTGTCTTTGTGTTCATGCTTGAAATTTTGCTTGTTGTACCCTTTAACCCTTCCCGTACGTCGCCTAAAAACTCGCACGCCGTACATCGTGGGTGCACACACACCCATGGTTTTTTTATAGGCAGTGCAGTGAATAGTCCTCGCCGTACATCGTGGGTGCACACACACCCATGGTTTCTTTATAGGCAGTGTTGTGAATAGTCCTCGCCGTACATCGTGGGTGCACACACACCCATGGTTTCTTAAAAGGCAGTGCAGTGAATAGTCCTCGCCGTACATCGTGGGTGCACACACACCCATGGTTTCTTTATAGGCAGCGTTGTGAATAGTCCTCGCCGTACGTCGTGGGTGCACACACACCCATGGTTTCTTTATAGGCAATACAGAGAATATTCATTGGGTGCACACGTAAACACGTTTTTATCACCTGAAGATATTGCGTACAGTCAGTTTAGTGTGTGTGCATCGCTTTGGTGTATGCTTGCATGTGTGCTTGCATGTTAGCATGTGAGTTTGCGTGCATGAATGAATGTGTATTCTGTCTGTCTGTCTGTCTGTCTCTCTCTCTCTCCACCATCTCTCACTCTCAATGCTAAAAGAACAAGATTGATACGACAACAAAAGTGTTTATTGAACAAGCTTCAAAACAGGTTTTCACCTATTATCTTGAAATATATTACACAGGCACACGCACGCAAACACTATGATGTATAGAAGCACGTCCGCACAAAAATAAAATAAAATAAAATAAAATAAAAAAGGAATTTTATTGACAATGAAATTGAATAATACCACGGAGTGTATACAAAATTTTACGAAGTGGTAAAATATCAATGCCTTTCAGTGGCAACATCTTTACTGAAAACTGAAAACTTCTTTTCATTGGGATCACTGGCCATCCTGATTTGTGACCAAGAACCGTTTGTTGCAGCTGCTGAACATTCAAAGGAAGATGTCAGGTAAAAGTTGGAAGATGACCAAGTAGGAGGTGTCTCATTTGTTTACAACAGTGATGCACTCCACCAATGACATGGAATCGGCACACTGCTTGCAAACAATCACGGTGTGTTCTTTGCACACCCATGAGCAGCATGAGAAGCAAGACTTTCGGGATTTCCGATCAAGCTTCCAGCTGCATGAGCCACAGCGACCTTGACTCTGTTTTGGCTCTTTCTGCCCAATTTGTTTGCTGGTAGAAGGCCTCTGTGCTGATGCCGGTCTTTTTCTCTTGCCACCAGCACGGGCAATTTGTCGTTGGTCCAGTGAAGTTGCTACCTTCTGTTGAAGGTGTTGAACGTACATCTCCACTGTGTTTTTCAGGAGCTTTGGCATGTTCCTTGCACAAAGTCTCCTCTTCATATGGTCAAGTGACAGCTGTTCAGCGATCCGAAGGATGAACTGAGGCCTGGCGTCCTTTTTGGAAAGTAGATGGCCTGGAAACTTGATGCTCCACACAACACGGGCAGCAATGGTGCTGAGATCCACCGTGTTGTAAAAGAGCACCATTGGCCATCGTTTAGTGATGCGTTTGGTGGAATACGCATGGGCCATCTGATCAACAGAATCAACTGCCCCTTTTGTTGAGTTGTAGAAGCGAACGATGTCTGGCTTCTTCTTTGGGGCGTCAGGAGCTACTGCACAGTCATGGTGCATTGTGCTCATGACTACAACGTTTTTGTTTGCTTTCGTCTGATAGTTGACGATGGTGGTTTTGTCCTGAAAGAGGAAGGATGACGCATGCAGCTGCAGCCCTCTTTTGTTTTTGAAGGACTCAGGAAGAAATCGTTTGTTGGCGCGCACAGTACCAACAAACGTCAGCCCATTGTTCTGAAGACCATCAGCCAGCTCCTTGTCAGTGAAGAAATTGTCAGTGGTGACATTTCTCCCAGTGTTGAAGAAAGGAGCTGACAGGCGGAGGGCAACATTTCTCCCCAAGTTGACTTGTCTGTCAGCACCCAGTGGTCGCCCCAGATAGGGCTCTGCGACAAGGGGGAAATTGTTTTCAGTATCCGCTGCCCAAAAAATTTTTATTCCATACTTGTCAGACTTGGAAGGCAGGTACTGAATGAAGGAACATCTGCCACGGAATGGGACAAGTTGTTCATCAATGGTGATGAAAGGGCCAGGGATGTAGTGGTCTCTCAGGTTCTTAGTGAAGTCATCCCAAAAATCTCTGAAAGGAGCGAAAACATCTCGGCTCCTTCTGGCACTCCTGGTCTCTTTGTCATCGAACCTCAAAAAGTTCAGCAACTGCAAAAAACGGTTGCGGCTGAAGGATGCACGAACAAACCCACCACAATTTTGCACACGGCAGTAGTCTGTGAGTCTTGGATGATGCTACTACACTGTCTGGGAACACATGAGTCAGTTCTGTGCATTTGCTGTAACAACGTGTACACACTTAGTGATGTGTGCAGTCTTTGTTCCTTCTTTTAGAGTGTGGGTGTGTGTGCACCCACGACGTACGGCGCGCATAGTTTCTTCTTTAGGAGTATGGGTGTGTGTGCACCCACGACATACGGCGCGCATAGTTCCTTCTTTAGGAGTATGGGTGTGTGTGCACCCACGAGGTACGGGGAGGGATATACGATGTTTTTGTTGTTTGTTTACATGTTTACTATGAGACAGAATTGTGTCATTTTTTGTCAGCACACAGTCAGTCCCCTTACTAACAAAGTCATAAAATTTCAGCATGATTGCTTGAATAATATTTAAAAAATGAACCGATGAGTGAAAGTATGGGTGCACTTGCACCCACAGTGTACGGGAAGGGTTAACCTTGGATGAGTTGAAGATAAGGTAAAACAGTTTGTCTTTTTTAAGATGAAGTGAAAATGGCAAGTTGGCATAGAGAAAATTCTAAAATCATTCATTGTAAAAGTAGCATTTGTTCAAAATTAAACTCATCAAACTCCCTTTGCAGTGGTTAATATGTCTTTATTTTGTAAATACTTGAAACATTTGAATTTTTAAGTTGTATAAAGTATCATTTCTGTGGCTTATGAAATAAACATTCAAAGAAGTGTCCTTGTTTTTCTGTTTTCAGGATTTTGAGCGGTCAAAAGCATTCATGTTCTTGAATGAAATCAAGAGGAGGTATGTGTGTGTTCATTGTTATTGTACCTATCTTAGAAAATTGCTACTTTATGCATCTCACCTGTTGGCATCACTGGGTTCAATGTTGGCCGCTGCACACTTAGATACTACCATCTCCCTCCAGACCATTCTAACTTGACTTTTGTGGACAATTTCTTGAATATTTAGGCCACTGATATTGGTTATATTCTCGATGTATGAGATTGGGGGTCTGCCTTTCTTCCTTTTTGCCACTGTTTTTCTTTGAAAGATGGTTGCCTTGAGGTCCGTGTTCTTGCTGCGTGACACATGGGCAGTGTATTTTAGTCTTCTCTTGTTGATGTCTGCTAGTAGTTTTGTGGTGGTATCAAGTTCTTCTGGGGCACTTTCATTAGTTCTTCTGTCTGTCAATTTGACATGCAGTATTTTCCGATAGAACCACATCTCTGCTGCCTCAATTCTTCTGCAATCAGTTTTTCTCAGAGTCCAGGTTTTGCAGCCATAAATCATGATTGGCCAGATCAAACATTTTAAAAGTCTAACTTTCAGGCCATTTGGTATGCCCCTGTCTTTCCAGATATTGTTGAGTTCTACCATGTTTTGCTTTGCCATTCCAATTCTTATTTTGATGTCTTTGGAGCAGGTTCCATCATCAGTTTCTACAGAGCCAAGATACTTGAAATCCTTTATGTATTCTAAAGGATGCACGTGAAAGTTAGCCAACTGTGTACTCCTTTTATGTTGAATGGCTGCAGCACCCTACAGGATAGAATGCGTTGTTTGTTCTTGATATGGTGCACTAGACATGAATGTACAAAACTTGTTGGCAGGAAGTACATCTGATGTGCAAAGCAATTTCCCAGGAATCTGGTTTGAATTCATTTTCCTTGATCAGCTCTGCCAAGCCTTTCTTTGCAGATCTCTATCTATGGATTTGTTTTGTGTGTGTGTGTGTGTGTGTGTGTGCGCGCGCGCGAGAGTGTGAGTGTGTGTGTGTGTGTGGTGTGGTGTGTTGTGTTGTGTTGTGTTGTGTTTGTTCTATGTGTGTGTGTGTGTTGTGTATGGTGTGTGTATGTATGTATGTGTGTGTGTCTGTGTCTATGTTGTGTGTATGTGTGTCATTTATCTGCTTTCTGAACCGTTATTGTCAGATTGCAGATATTGAGATATATCAAATTGAACATATTGATAAAAAGAATAAAGGGTTATATTTAGTTTTGAGGTGTTGGTGAAGGTAAGCGTGGGGCTGTGAATACACGCATATATACATCACTTGTGTGTCATTGTCATTGTGTGCAGGTTTGAAATGCAGTATGGGGTAAGAGCGCAGTCTGCCTTGCCATACGCTATGAACAGCGAGTTCTCCAGAGTGTTGGCCACACAAATGGTATGATAGTGATTTTGATTTTTTGTTTTTATTGACTTCATGTTTTCTATTGGTAATTTGTTTGCCTCTGTCTCCACTTGTTTCTTTCTTCATATTTTGTTTAAAACTGGAGATGGGTCTTCTTATTGTTGCTGCTGTTGTTGTTGTTGTTGGCCTTCTTGTTCTCTGTCTCTCTCCCTGTGTCTCTGTCTTTCTGTCTGTCTGTCTGTCTGTCTCTCTTCTCTCTCTCTCTCTCTCTCTCTCTCTCTCTCTCTCTCTCTCTCTCTCTCTCTCTCTCTCTCTCTCTCTCTCTCTCTCTCTCTCTCTCCCCTCTCTTTCACCTATTATACAGACATTTGGTTTTATACTTGATGGTTATTAACCCATAGACTCCCTCACCCTATCCACTAGCATTGTGCATTGTTAACCATGCTAGCAAAGCAAAGCTTTAACCCTTTGACTCCCTTATCCTATCCACCAGTGTCTTCATGAAGCTGGTGGATAGGGTGAGGGAATCTGAGGGTTAATTTTTTTGCAGTTGGTGGATAGGATGCTGGAGTCAAAGGGTTAAAATAGTGCTGACTGTGGAGCCCTGAATGCCTCCATCCTGTTCATCATTGTTGAAACGGTGTGGCACAGGAGGTGTATGATTAACTTGAAGAATTCTTACTTTCAAAAGCATTGAGATTGTTCGCTGATTCTGCTGTACAGTCAACGCAAAACATGTAGCTTACCGATACCTGTAACCTGCAGAACGAACAGTCGGCGTGCGGTGGTTGCACTGTTGATTTTGTTGTTATTGACCTTTATGGATGAAGAGACTGTCATTCTCTGTCATGTCCCAATATCAGGACTGCTTGAAATTTCTTCTTTTCTGTCACTCACTTTGTATCTTCCTTTCTCTTTTGCTTTCTGTCATCTTTTCCTGTCATTTTTTTGCCTGCTGGTCCTGTCACCTGTATGTGTTCTATAAAGCCTTGCATACTTTCTCATAGGATTGGTAATTGGGTGTATATATATATATAATGTATATACTGACTGCATGTTTGGCTGTAAGGAAATGTGCTGTGTGGGAACAGTTTTAGGTAATTTGGGCCATTTTGTATGTACGCTTTAGTGTCCTGAGTAATGTTCATATTTGTATTCAGGTTTGTTGTTTTGAAATCCTCTGGTGATAAATTGGATGGAATGGTTAACGCCATATCCTTAGACTGTGTATGTGCATGCATTTATAATTATTTGTGCACTTAATTTTTTTTCCAGCTTTTTTTTCCAACAGGATGTTGTGTATGTTTTGAAATGGTTACAGCCCTGATATGGCTCTGTGCAGTGGGCTGGGCTTTAAACAGTAAGAATAAAGACTGTGTCTAGGTCACATGATATGAATACTGCTTGCCTGATATGATAGAACATGACTTTCATTTCACCCGGTGTAGATTTCAGTGGGAGATTGGAATTAAAAATATGAGTGGTGCCATTGTGACACTTGGTTATTTAGATTTTGCAGTTTCACCCTATGACCTTCACAATATATCCACCAGCTGCAAAAACTTAATCTTTTGACTCCCTCACCCTGTCCACCAGTTTCCTGCAAGAAGCTGGTGGATAGGGTGAGGGAGTCAAAGGTTAAGCTTTTGCTTTGTTAACAGGTTGGATTAAAGGTTGGAGGAAAAATGATAAACAACATTCAATACGCAGATGACACCGTGCTAATTGTAGAAAATGAAAGGGACCTACAAAACCTTGTGAATATACTAGAAATAGAAAGCAAAGGTAAGAGGTTGGAACTAAACAGCAGGAAGACTGAAATCATGGTGATCAGTGAAAAATATGAAATTCCCTCATGCAAAATAACAGCAAACGGCACAACCTTGAGACAGGTTGATAAGTTAGATTACCTGGGAACGATCACTTCACCAGATGGCAGATGCACATCAAAAATAGCCAGCAGAATTGGCAGAGCCAAAACAGCATTCAAGAAGATGAAAAACATTCTTACCAACAAATGCCTATCAATCAACATCAGGAAGAGAGTTCTTGAAAATTGTATAGAACCAATACTGTTATACAGTTGTGAGGCGTGGACAGTCAACAAGCAAAGCCAGAACAAGATTGAGGTGGCCGAGATGTGGTTTCTAAGAAGAATGTTGAAGTTCCATGGACAGCAAAGAAAACAAATGAGACAGTCTTGATGGAGGCAGACACAAGTAGATCTCTCATAAGGAAGATTAGGAAAAGACATGCAACATTTATAGGCCATTTTATGAGGAAGGGGGATTTGGAGCACCTGGTCACAACGGAAAAGCTGGAGGGAAAGAGAGCACCAGGTAGAAAATGCTGGACGGACTTGCAGAGTGACTGGGGATGAGGAGGGTGGGGGAGATGCTAGGGGCAACGAGAGATAGAGACAGATGGAAGTCCATGATCGCCAATGCCATGCGGCAGGGCACCTGATGATGATGATGATTGTGTTCAGATTTTCTGTTTGTTTCCTTTCCTCAGAGAATTGCTTCTGATGACAAAGGTGAACAGTTGTCAAAAGTCCAGGGTGAGGTGGATGAGCTGAAAGGAATAATGGTTCGAAACATCGGTTAGTTATTATTCCTTTTTCATATTAGAATTCATTGATAGTTGTGGTGTCTGTGAGATATGCGACAGATTGTATAGCACAAGTAACTGGAAATGAAATGGGTGTAAATTAATGTTCTATTGAGACTAACAGGTACCAAAAGTATTTGCAGCAGGTATCAGTATGTTTTGATTATAAAGTACCATTGTTGAGATAAACACATTGTGATTGACTTGTGCTCTACACAGAGCCTGTCATCTGACTTTTTTTTTCATGTTTGCAGTTTTTATGTTTGTTTCTCTGAATGTTTATTATATGCACAAGTGTGCTTTATGTGAGAATCTGGTGCATGTCAGGATGAATATTAAAGTTTCTTTTTTTCTGTGTTTCTTTCTTTCATCTGTGTGTGTGTGTTTGTGTGTGTGTGTGTGTGTGTGTGTGTGTGTGTGTGTGTGTGTGTGTGTGTGTGTGTGTGTGTGTGTGTGTGTGTGTGTGTGTATGTGTGTCATTGTATGTGTGTGTAGTGTGTGTGTGTGTGTGTGTGTGTGTGTGTGTGTGTGTGTGTGTGCCCATATGTGTGTTGGGGATGTGTGGGTGTGTGTGTGCGTGTGTGTGTGTGTGTGTGCACACGCGCACAAAATATTTTTGTTCATTTTGCTGAACAGACTTTACGTTATATTACCTTGATTTTGCAGATCAAATAGCTGACAGAGGGAAAGACTGGAGCTTCTTGTTGACAAAACAGAGGATCTCAATGCTCACGTAAGTGTGCAGAATGATTTCCCTAATCTTTCGTTAATTAGCTGATCTGTTAGTTTGTTTATTTATTTATGAATATGTTTGTTTATTCATTTAACTTACTTATATATTACATTGGTCAACACCATGAACTGGGAAGACATTTCCCACAACAGAGTAAGCTGGCGACAGTAGTGCATGCAGGGTACGATGACATTTGAACAGCGCAGAACTGCTGCTATTCAGTGGAAGGACTGGCAGAAGCAGAACCAAAAGCCACATGATCCTTTCCTATGCAGCCTGTGGAAGAACATATTCCTCCATAATAGGTCTTGTATTCCACATGATGACCACCAGCTGTTGTTCATGGAAGGACTGGCAGAAGCAGAACCGAAGACCGCAGGACCCCTTCCTATGCGGCGCCTGTGGAAGAACATGTTCCTCCAGGAAAGGTCTTGCATGGTTGCAACTTTTTCTGTTTGACGACGGAATCCATTTTTTCAAAAGAGTCAGAAACGGAAAATCCGTTTTTTGAAAAAGCTTCAGCGTATGCCCCCCAGACCCTCCATACGGGGCGCTGCCAGCCTCTGGACCCCTTTAAGATTTTTTTACTTTTTCTTAGTTGCACCCTTGGTCTTGTATTCCACATGATGACCCATACCAGCAATAAAAGGACCAGTATGCCTGCTCATCTGTCAGATCGACCAGTGAGTCCGCCATCAGTATTGTATTTTATTAAATTTATCAACTTATTCCTTCGCACAGTGTGTCTTTTGTTCCCTTGCAACATTGGTGTTATTCCAAAAAAATAAAATGGTCCTTACTGCAGTGGACTGCTGAGTTGACCTCTCTGCAGAACAGGATGAACCGTAGACAACACAGCAACTGACTGACTGTCTATAGTAAGAATCATTCAGATTCATGAAGTGGGGTGGATTTGAGTATTGCCATGTAATCTTCCAGTTTGCTTCCAACAAGGCATCACAGCATAAAATGTTTTGTCCTCGTTATTCAGATAAAAAATGAAGTCTGTTTTGCACACAAAGGGGTATGTTTTTTAAATCCCCTGTGTGATAAATTGGATGGAGTGGTCAACGCCAGGGGCATTTCCTTAGGTTATGAGCGCATATGCATTGATATGTGTAGGCCTAATTAATTTTCTGTTACTTTTTTTTCCTGTTGAAGTACTGTGTGTGCATTGTAATGGATATAGCCCTGATATGGCTTAACGCGGTCGGCTGGGCTTTAAGCAACAATAAGAATTAGCATAAGAATGAAGATATGGGATTGGACATTGTTAGAGAAGGTTTTCAAAAGTTTATTAAATCTGATCTTGACATATTTCTGTTTTCGACTGTTTGCAGGCTGTTAGTTTCAAGAAGACCAGCAGAAGTTTGGCACGTTCCATGTGGATGAAAAATATCAAGATCACCATCATCATTGTTATAGTTGTTATTGTAAGTCAGTATTTTCTTGTTTGTTTGTGTGTATGTGTGTGTGTGTATGTGTGTGTGTGTGTCTGTGTGTGTGTGTGTGTCTGTGTGTGTGTGTGTGTGTGTGTGTGTGTGTGTGTGTGTGTGTGTGTGTGTGTGTGTGTGTGTGCAGATATTACTATCTTAAATGTCTTGTCTCAGTGTCCATCTCTCGATCTCTCCTCTTTCTTAATCTCAGTTCCTTAGAAAACACTCTCACACTCTCTCTGTCTTTATTACAGTTAATACAGTTTATGTTTTTGTTTGTTTTGTTTTCTTTTGTTTGTTTGTTTTTTGGGGTGGTGGTGGTAGATTTTGGATGTAAAACACCTTGAATTTGATTCTGTTGGGTGAGAGTAAACCTTTCATCTTATTTTTTAGCCTTTCATCTGTTGGACAGAAATGGTGCATGCATTATTTTTTTCTGTACTGTTTCTCTCGTACTTTCTGTCTGTCTTCGTTTGCTCTCTCTGTCTCTCTTTTGCTCTCTCTGTTTTCTCTTCTTCTGTCTCTCTCTGTCTGTCTGTCTGTCTCTCTCTGTCTGTCTGTCTCTCTCTCTCTCTCTCTCTCTGTTTGTGTGTGTGTGTGTCTGTCTGTCTGTCTGTCCGCCTGTCTGTCTGTTTCGATGTTTTGCCAGGATTTTTCTCTTTGCTACCTGGGTTTTCTTCTCTTCTGATGAACTGCTTTGGGTATGCCAAATTTGGGGTTAGGTATTATACCCTGGTTGTGACACACACAAACACTCTCTCTCTCCTTCTCTCTCTCTTTCTCATTCTCTCTATCTCTGTCTCTCTCTCTCACACTCTCTTACACACAAACACAACACACACACACATACAGACAAACAAAGAAACAAAGGTGCCAAGAGCACAGTGTGTAATAAAAAATTAAAAAAGGCATTCCTCGATAATATTACTTCTAATGGTGATCTTCACAGAGTTGTTTGTAACTATTTTTGCAGGTTGTGCTCTATTTCATCATCTCAGCAGCCTGCGGTGGTCTGGACTGGCCTTGCACCCGCAAGTAAAACTGACCACAGTGGGGAAGTGTGAAAGACATGTAATATGATAAAAATATTATTGATTATTTCCTGACCACGCCATTTGAAACAGTGAGGGATATTTCACCTTCAGATTTGACATTGCTTTGTGCTAAAAATATAAAATTTTAATATAAAACCCATACATTAGGTAAGACCTCAAGACCTTTCCAAGACACAGGGCTGATGTGCGGGCTTAAGCCTTATGCCATGATCATTTTGGGATCTTTTCCATCACTTGGCATGAAAAGCATCGGTGTGTATGAAATTCATTCCGAATGGGGAGACGTTGTCTCAAGAAATAGAAACTGAAAGTGGTGCCAGGAGGGCTGAGAGTTTCTGGCAATGCCCGTCTATGTCAGGTTTGAAGGTGAAAGAATTCTCCATGCAATATGATTTTAGCGTTGCAAGTTATCTTTTGTGTGCCCTGTTTGATTACATCTTCGGGAGGCAGGAGTGCATTGACTGTTTTGTTTTAACTGTATCTCTCTCTCTCCTTGGTTACTTGGTTGTTTTGGTTGCCTGTTTCATTTTTCTTTCTTTCTTTTGTATTATTTACATTTTTTTCTTTCTTGCTCCCCCCCCCCCCCCCCCTTTTTTTTTTCTTTTAACCTTTAGTGTTTTTGTAGTAGTTCTTTTCCTTGTTTCATTTTTTTGTTTGTTTTGTTGTTGCTTTTTGTTTGTTTTTAGTCACCTTTCTTTATAGTTTAATTGTGTATTTCACATTTTATACCTTCTCTTCATTTTTTTTCCTGAAAGGGGTTGAATTACTAGTTATAAATTACGGAACAAGGGAAAGGTGAATAGGGGATATAGGGATTGTTTTGGTTCTTTTTCTGTGTATTTTGGGAAGGATTTTGTATTTATGTGATTCTTTCTTTGAGTGTGGTATGTTTCTTGCGCTGTTTTTCTATGGGTGGCTTGTATTGACATGTAGACTCCGTGGACTTGACCTGTGGACATTTTTGCTTTTATATTTATACCATTACCCTCTTCAAGTGCTATGACTGGCCACCTTTCGCTGCCTTTTTTTCCCATTCAAATGTATAGGTGTGTGTGTGTGTGTGTGTGTGTGTGTGTGTGTGTGTGTGTGTGAGTGTGTTTGTGTTTTTGTGTGTGTGTGTGAGTGTGTGTGTATGTGTTGTGTGAGTGTGTGTGTGTGTGTAGAAAGGGTATTTTTGTATGATGTGAGAAAAGAATTGCTGACGAAAATTTTCACCTGGCAATGTAGCCGCTTTGTTGAGTACATAGGTGGTAGTATTTTGTTGAAGGGTTTTGTTGTTGTTGTTGTTGTTTTTTTTTTTTGTTTTTTGTTTTGTTTTTTTTTGGGGGGGGGGGGGGGGGGGTATTTGTTTGTTTTTTCGGGGGAAGGGGGAAGAATTTTTTTTTTGGCATGTGTATGTATCACTGACATTATGTATCACTGTCAAAAGGCAATACTCATATAGGTCTCAAGCACCACATTTTCCTCCTCAATGATTAAAAGGAGTGCCTGTTTTAAATTATATGTGAGACTGCTTTTTGTAACCGATGTTTGTTTATGGACTATGTAAATGTGTACATGTCGTTGTTAGTACAAATTTTGGCTTAATTTGTATATTTATGTATGTTGTTATTTATACTACATATGTATATGCCATTAAACTTAATTGTTGATTGATCTGCATGAGCATTCTGTTGCATATTCATTTACATATAAATATATGTATACAGTGCTTTGCTAGTTTATTTCTCCATCATGACTGTAGAATGAATGTGTATAAGTGTGGTTGTTCATGGATGTGTTTGATTGGTTAATTCTGGTTTGTTTGTTTTTTGGGGGGGGGTGTTTGTTATTGTTTTATTTATTTATTTCTGTTGGGGGTTTTTTGTTTTTTTTTGGGGGGGGGGTGGGTGTGTGTGCTTAATTTACGCCTGGTACAGTCAGATTTGAAAGAGTGATTTTTTCATCATGTCTGCAGTGTTGTCTCTTTATGTATTCATTTCTTTATTAAGTTATTCATTTATTTATATATTTACTTATATGATATATTTATTTACTTACCATATTCCATTTTCATCCATTCATGTATCTATTTTACCCTTCGTGTGCACATGCCATGTTCCGTTCTGAATTGATTATTGAATTTTCACTTTGTTTGTCAATGCCATTATTGATTGAGCCCAATGTTTTGTTGTGATTGCTCCTACATGGTAGACTTGCATCCTGCTCAGTACGAAAATGAGATAAATTCACAGAAAGATTGATACGATGTGGGATGTGTTTGATAAAGGCAATGTGTCTGTACGTTTGGTGTGTGAATGAATATGTGTATTTGTGTGGGTGGGTGCGTGGGTGGGTTTCAGTGATAAATAAATGAAGAAGTAGAATTACTCATGAATTTGTCAAGTGTTTGTATTGGGGGGGGGAATGTAGCTGTGTAGATAATAAATAGTACTAATTCATCCGTACAGCACAAGCAATCCACGTCAGAGCATGTTCATTGCTCTTTACATAACATCAACAAGAAGAAAAGCAACAACAAAATGTGACCTCCCACCATGAAATCAGTCTTAACTCGCAATCAGTCGAACAGCACTAGGAGCTGAAAAGGTGACTGAGGGTCTATCTGGGCTGTTTTGACTTTTTCTCAAAATTGATTTCTGTAGACTATAATCTATCCCCCACAGAAATTTTTTTCTTGAAAAAACATTATTAATCAATTTGAAATGGTATTTTAACACACTGATCGCAGCAGAAAGAACGCAATTTCTTACCAAAAGTATCTCTTTTTGTCTCTTATTATGAACCGTAACCTGTATAGTACCCGCACATGTAATATACTGACGGAAAGCTCTTTGGTGCACCTTTCAGATAATGACAGTGAAAATTAGAAACAAACTGGGTCAAAGCCACCAAATAAAGAAATTTAAGGAAAATTTGTAGGAGAGCACACAAAAACTTTAGAGGCCGTTTTCTCAAAATGGCTGTCATACAACTTAATGACTTTAAACATACATAACTTCTACATTTTTTTTTTGAGTACAAGCTTTATTCAAGTACCAAAATAATCAGCAGAATGTACACTTTCCAGTGATATGTATATCTCAAAATGCTAGTTAAGACTGATTTTGTAGTGGGAGGACACAAATAGTAACAATTTTACCTAGTATCAACAAGAAGCAACAACGAAAACAAAAGCCAGAAATTTGGTTGGGGTGTGTGAGGGTCAGGGAAGGGGTTTGCCGTGTTGGCGCAATAATTCAATATTAACACAGTCGGATACCAGTGCAGTATAAACATAGTTAATTGAAAATCAGTATATCATATGGAATCAGAAATGGATAATAATGACACTAGTCCTTAGAAAATATATATGGAAGAAAAATGTATAACTCACTTGATAAATAGGCTTTTTATGCACACACACACACACATACACACACACACACACACACACACACACATACACACACACACACACACACACACACACACACACACACACAATACACACACACACCACACATACACACACACACACACACACACACACACAACACACACACACACACACACACACACACATATACACACACATACACACACACACACACACACACACACACACACACACACACATAGTGACCCACCCACATCAACTCCTTGCAGGGGGAGGGAAGACAGAGGGGAGGACATTACAGGTTCAATTCAGCAATGCTGCAACAACAGATAATACCATGAAATCAAGAACATGTACTAATACTAATAATGCGCAGAATATAAGAGGAAGAAAGACATAAAATTAAAATCATTTGATAATAACAGGTCTTTCAAATCTAAACACACACATGAACAAATCACACACACACACACACACCACGCACGCACACACACACACACACACCACACACACACACACACACACACACACACACACACCACACAGAGAAAGTGAGAAGGGTGATATTGGAGAGGAACAGGTGCTTCCAGCAAGAAAAACAGTCCCAAATCATTATTGAAAATGAAAACATAAAAGAAAGGGAAAAAAAAAGTGTAATCTTTTAACTTTGATGGTGCTCAATGTGTTTACTATTCTGTAATCATTATGTGGTTATGATTGATTTTGTAATCATTATGTGATCGAGTATAGATTTTTTTTTAATTGAAAGGCTTGATTGACTGATGTAATCAAGACAAAAATGAACATGAATCAATTTATTGATTTATTGATCTGCTTGGTTTTCTGATTTTTTCATTGATTTATTTACTGATATTAAAATTTTTGCTGCATCATCCAGTATAGTTGTTTATTCATTTTTATATGTTATTATTTTGCTGCACCATTTCTGTGTTGTCACAACTGCACTGATCATTCATCTCTCAGCACCTCCAGCTAACAAGGTTGAGGTCATCGTGAGTGCGTGGCATTAAGAAGCCACCGAATCTGGAACTGTTGTTGAAAATTTTGTGATACCGGTAATTTATAAGAGTGTGTAAGACGATTTTGTTGGTGATGTGAACTGCCTTTGTGGATAAAGCCGACGTGACAAGGCTGAATTCTATACATCCTCACATCGTTGGATAGAGCCCATGTGACAAGGCTGTATTCTACACATCCTTACATCATTGGATAGAGCCTATGTGACAAGGCTGTATTCTACACACACACATCATTGGATAGAGCCTATGTGGCAAGGCTGTATTCTACACATCCTCACATCACTGGATAGAGCCTATGTGACAAGGCTGTATTCTACACACCCTTACATCATTGGATAGAGCCTATATGACAAGGCTGTATTCTACACATCCTTACATCATTGGATAGAGCCTATGTGGCAAGGCTGTATTCTACACATCCTTACATCATTGGATAGAGCCTATGTGACAAGGATGTATTCTACACATCCTCACATCATTGGATAGAGCCTATATGACAAAGCTGTATTCTACACATCCTTACATCATACGTCCTAGTCTCCAGAGCACGCTAAGTGACACATCCATGAGGTGGATGAGACTTGGCTGTACTGTGTGATCCCAGTCTTCAGCTTGAACCCATAGCTCATTTCAACTCTGGGTAGGAGCCAGCAATGGCTGAAAAATTCCACAGTGATTTGGAATGATGGGATTTGATCTTCCAACATCCCAGTCATTAGTATTTTGCTCTGACTACATCACCATGATAACTATTTGATTGATTTTCTACAATGCAAAAAAAAAAGAAAAAAAGAAAAGCAGATATTGTACTCAGCATATAAAACTAAACAGGATATTTCCTATTCTAGAATGTATTTTCAAAGTTGGTTGGTCAGTTTCTTTCTTTTTTTAAAATTTGTTTACTGATTTTTTAAAAATTAATATAATGATATCCTTGGTTTTTCAACATTTCCGTTGTACAATGTGTTCTTGATTTGAATAAAATGTGTGCATGATATGCCAAATGACAGACTAAGATTGTGAGATTTTGTGACTGTCAGGTTTATTCTGTATCTAGTTGGTGGCATTCTCAAAGTGAAGCCGGAAAGAAAATATTTATGAAATCCACACAGTGTATGGAATGTAAATGGACAATGAACTGGCATCTCTTAACCTTCTGTTGCACTGTTTATTCACTGAATATCTTTCGTTTTCAATTCTCGTCTGTCTGTCTAAAAAGAACAGCAATGGGTTTGGGTTAATCAGCCTCACATAACTGGAGAGAGGGCATTTCTGGTGGGGTTTTTTTGTTGTTGTTGGTTTTTTTTTTGGGGGGGGGGGGTGTTTATTTTTTTTATTTTTTTTGTCTGTAAAAGGGGAAATTGTTTGACATTGACCAGATATTGGGGGGGGGGGGGGGGGGTGAGTTTGACAAAACTGTATAAACAGGATTTTCTCGGCTCTTCATGGGGGAATTTTTTAAATATCTTGGTCAGAGCTATGAGACTGTTCAGAAGCCTCGACAAAATGCCTAAAATCAATTGTTTCTTTAGGAAAGTGTGTCACTAGCACTTTCTCAGGAACTTCTCAGAGTAATTATAATCATCTCTCTTTTGTGGCAGTCTTCTATTATCCTCAGTGCATACACACACGCGCACGCACACACATACATGCACTGCACATGCACACACATGCACATGCACATGCACACACACACATGCACACCCACACACATGAAGTGGAGTAATGTTTATGTTCTGAGAGACAATGGAACAAATTAGGAAAAGTGTGTGTGTGTGTAAGTGTGTGTGTGTTTGCATGTAAGTGTGTGTGTGTGTATGTGTGTGTGTGTGTGTAAGCTAGTGTGTAAGTGTGTGTGTATGTGTAAGTGTGTGTGGTGTGTGGTCCATATATTCATGTATGCTTATTGAGATTGTATTTATATAAATGTCTTTAACCCTTTGACTCCTGCACCCTGTCCACCAGCATCCTACATTGCCAACCATGCTAGCAAAGCAAAAACTTAACCATTTGATTCCCTGACCCTATCCAGCAGCTTCCTGCAGGAAGTCAAAGGGTTATGAAGATGTTGTGATTTAACTTCTTCTCTTACATTATTTACAAAATACTGAACACAATTCTTTTTGTTCTGTTCTTAGTCATCATCATTGTCATCATCAAATTCTTCTTCTTCCTCTTCTGCTTCTTCTTCTTCTGTTATTACCATCAAATTCTTCTTTTTCTTCTCCTACTTTTTTCTTCTTCTTCAGCTGTCATTATCAAATTCTTCTTTTTCTGTTGTTTTAAGTTTTGTTTAAAACCCAGCTGACTGCATAATAGAGCCATATCAGGGCTATAACTGCTTCTTCTTCCTCTTTTGTATTTCTTCATACTATTATTGTTATTGACATCAAATCACTATCAGTTATTGTCGTGAGTGTAACACATTTTTTTTCATACTGTCTCCTTCATCACCACCACCACTATATATTGATGTTTATATCTATCAGTGCTTTGTCTATCTGATTAACTGTAGTGTTCCCCTTTTTTTTGCATGTAGACCCATTGCATGCTTACATTAAAAAAAAGGTCAGAATGACATTTCACACACACACACACACACACCACACACACACACACACACACACTGGTCCAAAAAGACGAGAGGTACTGAATTTCAAGATTTTTTTCTTTCAACACACAAACATAATTAATGACAGCTATTACTTGTCATAAAACAAGACTCTGCATACAGCATTTTGTGTCAGGTTACATGTATATAGAATTCTGAAATTTCCAAGTGAGGATATGAGAAAAAGAGGGGTTTTCTTGTTTTGTTTTTTTTACTGCACTTTAATGCCCAGCTTAGCAAACTGTTTTGACATCAATGATTGAATTGAATCGCATGCAAAACCTTTTTTTTTCTGTATGTGTGTGTGTGTGTGTGTATGTGTGTGTGTGTGTGTGTGTGTGTTTAGACAAAGGAACTGATGGACTCTTCTGTCGATCCAATGGATGAGTGGGCAAATGGTACTTTATTTCATGATACATGTCTTCATGCCTATCACAAGAAATATTTAAAGTGTGGAAAGGGCTTGCAATCCTCTCCCCACTCTCATAGTTCCACAAGTACAGTGACTGCCACATAGTAAACAGCCTCATGAGGTACAGTGCAACACACACACACACACACACACACACACACACACACACACAGAATCATAAATGTTATAGTCAATACCTACAAGTGTTTTGTTTTCCATTTCAGCACTATCTCACCATGTTGTTATCAATGTTATGATGATGGTATTATTTTTTAATGATATTGTGTAGTACTCTTAAGGCTTCTATTTGGGACTTGAGAATCAAATCACATTATCAATGTATACAATGTCTTGGACTCCTCACTTGCACATGGATTGCGCAAGAACTGGGCCCCATTATCACCATCATCTTCTTCTTCTTCATCATCCTCTTCTCCCTTAATTCCATGAAGCTTCATTGGGGCACTGCAAGAAAGACCTATTCACCAGATTCTTCCATCAGTTGTTTGCTGAAGTCTGGGTCTCTGCAAAGGATTTCTCTATCCATCTTGCAATGTTGTCAGTTCATCCTCTGTGTGTGTGTGTGTGTGGGGGGGGGGGTTGTTGTTTTTTGTTTGTTTTTCTGCCTTCCCTTCCAGCTCTCTCCCTCAACAGTTTCTTGAATGACTGATTTAACAAGGTCACTGAATCTTGTTACATGGCTATACCAGTGTAGTTCTTTTCTTAACTGATGTCAGATCTTCATACAATTCATTAAGCTTATTGAGGGTTTGGAGCACTTGTTCATTGGCGATGTGATCTGTGTAGCTGATGTTTAGTGTCTTACAGGAACACCTCATTTCCATGGCTTGGCTTTATCTTTTCAAATCTGCTTCACATGCATAGAGGAAGATGGAATATGCCACTGTTTGCAAGAGCCTGATCTTGGGTTTCATGGACATGTTCATGTCCTTCCATACAAGCTTCAGCCTGGACAGGATTTCTAGTTTGGATCCTTCATTACTTGTGATGAATGCCAGGTAAATGAATCTGAACAAGTCATAGTTGGTCCATGGACAATATATAAGTAGTGGTAGTAGTGTTGTGGTTAGCCATCAACTTGGTCTGCTTGGCGCTGATTTTTATGCCATATTTGTCAATGTTTCATCTAGTCTTTTAGCAAGTTTGGTGGATTCTTGATCACAGCATGCCAGGTCGACCGGTCATCAGCAAAGGTTTGTGATGGTTCTTCCTCAGTGCTGACTGTGCTGACAGTGATCAAGTACATCAGACATGATGCGTTCCAGGATTATATTGAAAAATGTGGGAGACAGAAGGCATCCTTGTCAAACTCCACGCTCCAAAAGTACACTGTGCAAGTACCACACTGGTTGCTTTGGAGTATAGTTGCTGGATTATGTTGACTAGCTCTTCCCCCATTGTTAATTAAATTTCTTGATTGTGGCCCAAAGTGCCTCTTACAAGACTCGATCAAATGTCCTATATATACAGTTTCTCAATAACAGGCTGATAAAACAACACAGCACATTTCTATGTATAGTACAGGACAATGCAATAGATTGCATGATAAGTGATTTGGTACAATCTAAATGATTGATTGTATATGGATGCCTCTCTCTCTCTGTTTTTGTTTTTGTTTTGTTTTTTCTCTCTTCTCCCAGATAGGTAAATGATAATGGTAAAATGTTTCGGTCATATGTTTATCTTTCCTGCAATGAATATTTCAATGAAGCAAAGCATTGTGATATAATGATGATGACTGTCTAATCAAGGTGTTATACTTTTGGGTTACAAGATAATTGTGAATTTTTAACAATTCTTGTTTTGTAATTGTCATTTGTATTGCATTCTGCATTTTCATTCATTAAAGAAATATAAAAGATAGTGGAGACTCTGTTGTGTGTGTGTGTGTGTGTGTGTGTGTGTGTGTGTGTGTGCATATGTGCGCATGTGTGTGTGTGTACATATGTGTGTGTGTGTGCATGTGTGTGTGTGTGTGCATGTGTGTGTGTGTGTATGTGCGCACTGTGTGTGTGTGTGTGTGAAAATTCACAAACCAGCCACAGTCCACACTTGGATGTTTAAGAACACATACAAAAATAAAAGCAATAACGACTACTAAAAATTGTTAAAGAAAATCAATCAGAAACTAAGAATACCATATTTTTTCAGCTATACTAATACTTACTAGATACCTGATTCTGTACAGTGCATAGATCTACCAAATGAAACAAATTTTAAAACATTTTACTTCAGCAGTTTCCTACAAAACAGTTTTAAAAATTCAAAAGATTTAAAACGAACAGTTTTATGAACTCTCACAGGCTGAAGATGAAAAAAAAAAAAATGGACCTATGAAATAACAAGCTGACACCACCAGAATGATAAAAACATTAAAGTAGGCAGCAAACATGCCAGTTCTTTTAAATCTGAATGTTGCAGGCTGGGACTGAGTTCCCGATATCAGATCCTGAGACCATGGCTGTATCTAAACAGGAAGAGAGAGGCCTCAGTATGCCTGACTAGACGTTGCTGCCATGGTAGTATCCCTTCAGAACTCTTTAAGTCTGCAAACTGATATTCTGCGGGTGCTAATGAGGGCCAGGGTTCACAACTCCTGTATATTGCCAGTGTGTGTGTGCATATGTGTGCATGTGTCAGGTCTTTCTGAACACTGTCTCTTGAGTCCTCCGTAAGTGATATGGGAAATCGAAATGATCAGAAAGTTGACAAACCTGTCATACGCTTTACACTGTGACTAATTGTTATTAACTGTAGACGTTAGCAACAAAATCAAAATGTAGCCTATTTCCTCTGTTACTGCCAAATGTGGGTATAAATCCCTTCGAAAGTTACAAACCCCCTAAGACACCCTTTGCCATCTTTCTACCGCATTTTGTTCACAGCAAGTCATATACATGTTCCCTGCAATGCAATCTGATCCAGAAAGTCTTGCCTCAGTACAAAATGAAACCGAAAATATGTCAATATTGAATATATAAGGCCTAAATGACAAAAAGTGTGAAAGCAAAACCTGAAGAAAGCAAAGAAAAAAGACCAGATAACACACTCATGAATACACACACATGTGCGTACAGAAGAGAAGACTAAATAACACACACACACATGCGCGTACAGAAGAGAAGACTAAATAACACACACACACACACACACACACACACACACACACACACACACACACACATTTCCACATTCATCACTCATTAATTTAGGCTAATGGTTAGTTAATTTAGTAAGTTTTAAAGTCCTACCACTCTCAGAGTATATGAGGACTAGCGAAAAAATTGTTTGAAGAAGCCTTAAAAAAAATTTTGAGCACTGCGAGAAACCGATGCTTTTTTCGGTTCTCTGATCCACCCTGGATGGCAATCGAATGGGTGAATGAATGAGCCCACTCATTAATGGTTTACGGTGCCGAGACCAAACGTTCCCACGAACCTGGAAGTGATCAAACGTAGTTTCCGGTTTCAAAACGAGGCAATTGTGTCATGTGAAGACGATCCAAAACAAAATGGGTTGTTGTTTCAGCTCGGAAGACGACAAAGACTCTGGGGTAAAATCGATTTCTTATTTTGCTAATACTACAGTGCGTATGTTTGTGTAACGATAGGCATTTTAATGAATGTGCTTTTTGGATTACCTTCGTTGGTTCACAGCCTATCAAACCAATCAAAAACAGATGTAGGCGGCTAGGCCTACAGTTGATAGTGAAATCTTATCTACTCCTCTAGACTACACACTAGATCTAGTGAATTTTAATTCAGCATGATAGATTTTCCATATTTTCACTAATTTTATGAGCACACTGGATGTTGAAAAGAAAGGAACAGTTTGAAATAAAGATCTAGTCGCATACACTCGCACGTGAGCTCATGCACACACACTGACACAGTGACACACACAAACACTCAGGTCAGTCGCGCTCACAGAATGAGAAACACACACACCACACACACACACACACACACACACACACACACACACACACACACACACATACATGATGTAGACAAACACGTTTTTTGTTTAGCTTAAACATAATTTTTGTTTGTGTGATTTGTTAATTCTGCCACTGATGGGATCTTGTGATGATCTCATTTTCATTTCAAGAAAATAGAAAATTTAACCACTATCACTAACACCAATGTAAGTGGTAGTTCTAATGGCAGTGCTGAAGTGGTGGCAGTATATGACTACTAGAGATCTATAGTAGAACTGGTAGAAGTAGGGGTGCAATTTAGATCTTTTTCACTTTTTTCCCCCAAGTAATAACAGATTAAAAGTGAAAATGTTTATGAATACTTGAGCAGAGTAGTATTATAAGAACTATGATGTTTTCATATTTTATGTCTTAATTTAAGTTAAGAACTATGATGTTTTAATATTTTATATCTTAACTTAAGTAAACTTCACACTTACACACAGTCACAGGATAAGTGTTTGTTTAATATGTCAGTCCAGATAGCAGTAAGCTGTCTTTTCATATTGTTGTTATCTTAAAATTCCTTCAGGCTAAGTTTTGTGGCTTTTTCTATAAAATTTCATTTTTGATATTAGAATGGACAAGATCGACATGCATAACATATTTTATAATTAAATTTAAAGACAGAAACTGAGAAAGAACATAAAATGATTGAAATCATTACAGAAGATGTAGACTTGTATTATGTTGGTTCTGTTTATTTATTTGTTCTTAGTACTTTTATATAAATTTAATTTATTAAAGGCGAGATATCAGGGAGGTTTGGTTGGTGTAGCAGCCGATTACACATCACTCATCCACTCACTCCCTGTCATTTCAAATTTTCCTGCACCGAATGTGCACATGCATGAATCATGCCCATGGAATTTGAATTTTTTGTGCATTCTCCATTCTACTAAAATACCACCTTGCTTGAATGGGTACATGATTAAAGGAGAAGCAGCAAAGGAGAGGAAATGGGTTCTGGCCAGGTATGCTGACCTAAAGGCCCTTCCACTTGACTTCTGTACTACCTCAAGATTATATGGGAGAACCTGAGTTACCTTTATCCAAGTGTTATAAACTACATATATCTTTAATTGCTGTAAGATGAACTTAGTTTCAATTAACGCAAAATACCCATGTAAAAATATGGTCCTAATTTTGCATAGATTTTTTTTCTTTAACTTTAGAAATAACTGAACAGTGTAGTTCTAAAATAAACTGTTTGAAATTTGAATAATCTTGACTTAGAGTTAGAGCTTTAGGCTTCTATCTTTTTCAGTTGTTTCATGTAGCAGAGAGAGAGAGAGTGAGTGACCAATCAGTACTCTGTTTTTTACAGAGCAATTCTCTTGTAATGATTTATACTAGTTTAGTAATTACTATAGAACAGAAGCACACAAGGGACAAAATGATTTGTCTTCTCTTTGATTGTGCCTGAAGTGGATAGTATGGTAATTCAAATTTCTTAGCTTGATCTTGATATTGAATTAGAAATGGAAAAATGATGGGAAATGCAGAATGCATCATATATGACACTCTGAGTCTGACCAGAGATATATTATTAATTTAATTAACAGTTAAGTTGACATTGAAGATCTGTAAAAGAACTTAAAAAATTCTGCTTTGATTAATTAACTCTTTTGGCTCTTGCTCTCTGGCCATCAGCATCCTGCAATGCCAACCAAGCTAGAATAGCAAAAATTTAACACTTTGTAAGTTTGTTTCCCTCACCGTGTCCACCAGCTTTTTGCAGGAAGCTGGTCGATAGGGTTAGGGAGTCAAAGGGTTAAGTTTTTGCAGTTGGTGGATAGAGTGTGAGAATCTAAGGGTTAATTTCTGTTTCTTGTACATTATTGTTTTGTTGTCATTTGTATTATTGATAATGATATTGAAACAACCTCAAGAGTTTTCCAGTACTTAGGATAAATTTATACACATGCTTATACTAGTGAAAGTTAGACAGGCTTATGCCATGATTATCTTGGATCCTTTTCCATTACAGGGCAATTGCAGCATTAGTGCATATTAGTTACTATGGATTTGAATTTATTGTGAGAAAACTGAAACTGGAATTGTATTTTTTGTAGTTCCCAGAGCCAGATGAACGCACTCGTTTACTGGACCCAGCTCATGGCAGCTCAAGCACACCAACACTTGGGTAAGAAAAAAAAGCAAACATTTATGCCCAGCACGATCTGTTTATGATATATCATTATATGTGTGTGTGTATACGTGCTTGTGTCAATGTGTGTGTGCGCCTATGTGTGAGTGTATGTAGCAATGCCGTGCGAACCGAAACGCGACGTCAAATTTGTGGTACCAAAAACTGGGCAAAAACGGGGGCCGGCCGCAATTTTCATCCTTATTTTTTTTCTTATATGAATCAGAAATGAATAAAGATTTGAATGATGCCATTTTATGTACTTACAGCGAAAATGGAATTAGTTATTTGATGAGAAAGTCGAAAATCCGCGTTTCGGGCGTAATCGCGGATATGGTATGCGTTTAGAATCAAAGTTTGTTTGGGGTGCTTCACTATTTCGGTCGTACCAATCACATTGTAATTTTGCAACCAATGAGAATCAATGTAACAAAATGATATATCCCAACAAGAGCTATGTGTGCCAGTTTCGAATCGAGATCGACGCTTCCAAAGTTTTGCTTTTTTTCATCGGAAAAGTTTGCAGGCAAGTCGCCATTTTTGGAACTTCTCGTCGGCGGAATTCGATTTTGCATACTTTTTTCTATGTGCATGTGTAATATGAAATCAATTTGATGTAAAATACGGCCGTACGCCAACTTTTTACATGAGGATCTGTTCCAGATCAGTAGCAAAACAACGTCGGAATGTGCCGACGCCACAGGCCTACTACCGGCGTAACAGAACGCTGTGCAAGTTTCAGCTCGGCAAGTTTTACGTTGTCGGACAAAGACTAGATCTAGATCTAGCAATCAACAGATGAAGTTCTGTTTTATCTGTGACATTGTATTTTTGAAGAAAAGGACAACTGCGTTTGAACTCGATTCGGAGTTGTCAGCCGAAGCTAGGTTCGTCAATCATTTCCTCCCCGAGATCATCATGCTATTTGCATGTCGCAGTGTAGATCTGCTCACCCCACGACGGGCGAGCTTACTACTAAAAATACTATGTGCTCGACGTGCTTCGCCGGGCCGTGGAAAATGGGTTTGCCCAAACAGAGGGGTGCGCATACCCGCCTCCCCAACTCTCTCTCTCTCTCTCTCTCTCTCTCTCTCTCTCTCTCTCTCTCTCTCTCTCTCTCTCAAATAAATGAATGAATGAATAAGTCTAAATTTTTTTTTTTAAAATCAAAACAATTCTGTGCAAGTTATTGTACTTTCCTTGACATGAATCTCTCTCTCTCTCTCCTCTCTCTCTCTCTTCTCTCTCTCTCTCTCTCTCTCTCTCTCTCTCAGAGAACAAGAAATGAATAAATAAGTAAATAGGCCACAATACATTCATATCCAAGTTGTTAACAGGCATGATCCTCTCTCTCTCTCCATCTCCTCTCTCTCTCTCTCTCTCTCTCTCTCTCTCTCTCTCACAACTCTCTCTGACAACACGCACACACACTAACACACACAGAGATTTAGAATGTCACAAAACAAAATCTTCTGTTCATTGTTATAATATTCTTCATTTAGGTTTTGAAACTGAATAGAAGGCTATGAGTTGTATTATTTGTAAAGTAGGCCATCCATTAGCTTATGTAGTTTCAATTTGTAGTCAATATCTGAAAAGGATAGGCCAATTGTCATTAATTTGTTTTAAAGGGAAGATTGCATCTTATTTAATAGTAGCCTGTTGTTATTGATTTGTATTAAAGGGCAAGAGTACACCGGAAATACTTAGCAGGATTGCTCTGCTTTGGTGGATTTTTACAAGTAATATGCTAAAAATCAAAGTCGCGAGTTTGGGCTTAATGTTAAAGTAATGTTAATGTGAAGACTATGCATTATGGTTTCCTTTCCTTTCCAATCTCTCAATGAATAGTATATATTATGCAGAAATTCATACATTTCTCTATTGTAGGAGTTAAGTGACCTGTTCCTGAATGGTGAGTGGTCCCATATCCTTCCTGAAGTTTATAATAATAATAATAATAATTACAATATTTATATAGCGCAAAATCTTGATAAAATCAAATCTAAGCGCTGAAGCAGACACACACGCAGGCACGCACGCTCGCACACACACGCCATGCACACATACAGACACACACACACACACACACACACACACACACACACACACACACACACACACACACACCACACACACGCATGGCTATAAATGGGGAGAAAGAATAAAAGCAATAAAAGCAAGAATAAAAGCAATGGAAAATTATAGAGAGCATAGCATACAATTATATATTATAACCATGTGATTCCCTCCGAGCGGAGACAGGCTGCAGAGGGGAGGGTTGAGTGAGGTTAGGATTTTATGCAGGAGAGAAAAGGTGAGTTTTGAGAGCGGACTTGAAGGAGACAAAAGTAGGTTGCTGACGGACTGAGAGAGGAAGTTTGTTCCAGGAGAGTGGACCAGAAACAGAGAAGGCTCGTGGACCATAGGTATTGAGCTTAGTGCGTGGAAAGCGAAGAGTCAGAGGATCAGAGGCAGAGCGGAGGGTACGTGAGGGAACATAGATCTCAAGTAGGCTTGACAGGTAATCGGGGGCTGCGTTATTGAGGCTTTTGTAGCACATGGTGTCTAGTTTGTACTGTATGCGCTTTGATACAGGGAGCCAGTGAAGTTGTGCCAGGAGAGGAGATATGTGGTCAGCTTTTTTCTTTTTGAGTACAAGGCGTGCAGCATTGTTTTGAATGCGCTGTAGGATGTGAATGGTGGAGGCAGGAAGACCAGACAGGAGTGAATTGCAATAGTCAATGCGAGACATTATGAAGGAGAGAACGAGTTTTGCAGTTGTTTCGACAGAGAGATACTTCCTGATCAGCTTTATACGATGGAGATGATAGTAGCAGGATCTGGCAGTTTGAGAAACAAAGTTGTTCATGGAGAGGGTAGAGTCAATGCAGACACCAAGGTTTTTAGCTTTGGACGCTGGCTGTGCTAAGTGTTCGGGGACTTGACTCATCCACAGACAGTTTAGTCTTATTTTTTAAAGACTGATGTATAAAATAAAAATCAAATGTAACGTACATAAATCTTGTCTGTTATGTTTTTCTCTGTGTGTGTATATATGTGTATGTGTGTATGTGTGTGCATGTGTATGTGTGTGTGTTTAGTTTTTAGTAGAATTTTGATCGGATGATATTTTTGGACAGACTGCAGCATAAAAGCATGCAGTAATTTTTAATATTTCAATTATTTAAGTGATTCCAGAAGTCATTGATTCTCAGATGTCCTTTTATATGTACAGAAACTGATGAAATATTAAAAGTTATTCATGACTACTGAAGTAGCGAGTCGTGACTTTTTTGGTTTAATTTGCAGTAATAAGACACTTGAACGATGAGCAAAATGATTTTATATCTATCTCTTGAAATGATTGTTTTGTTTCTAGCTTCATTTTTGTCTGTTATTAATACAATATGGGCAATTATTAATGAAACACTGATAAAACATCCAAAATATCACATGTTTCCTGTAATAAGACAAAAATGGCTCATCACAGAGTTCCAATAATGGTTTTATTCGATTCGGCACGCCAAAATACATCAACAACCAAAATTTCATGACTTTTGATCTGGTCTGTCTCTCACAATTACAAAATAAATGTCATTTCCAGCAAAATCAGCATACCATGCCATTTGATGAGTTTGTTCTGTGACACTTGTCCTTCTTTGTCCCACTAAAACGTGGTACAAAATGTAGGAAATTTTTGACGCTTCAAATTGGAATATCTCATGAACTATTAGTCCGATTTGAAAAATTTAAATTGCTTTTTACTCAGAATAACAATATCTTCAAAACCATATAAATTTTTTAACTCAAAACCCAATTTCAATTTTTCATGCGGCATTGCTAGTGAATGTGTGTGTGTGTGTGTGTGTGTGTGTTTGTGTGTGTGTGTGTGTAGTATCATGGTATCTATTTAAGTGTGTGTTCTACAAAAATGCAGTTTATATTGTATGAATTCTTGTCTAAACTTGAATAAAAAAAAAAAAATATGTCCAGGTCTGCAGCATTTAAATTGTTATGTAAAGTGATTGGTTCAGGTAGTGAACAGTGTATTCGACAACCTGTAAACTGTAAAGTCACTCAAGCAAAACTTGAATCTGTGCAGCCTACATTTTATTCGACTGTGAGTGGGTACCTGTCTTTCTTTAGAGTTGAGGAAAATAAAAGCACTGAGGAAGAGGAAATGAAATGAATGTTGCTGTAGTGTTATTGCTGGCCTAGTAGTAGTTGAGGTCTCTGTCACTTCCTCCCCTATGATCTGACTTCTGAGGGTTATGAGATCAACTTTTACATTTACTGTACTGATACAGTTGCTAGCATTGTCTGATGGTTATGTTACTTTGTAAAGTATGTTGCAATAACAGCAGCTGTTCTCTTTCACTGTCAGTGTCACTCATCAGGTCATAGTTGGATATATTTACCTATTCCCAGTCTAGGGAATGGGTCACTTTTTCTGTGTCTGTGTGTCTGCTGCTTGTCTGCCTGCCTCTCTCTCTCTCTCTGTCTGTCTCTCTCTCTCTCTCTCTCTCTCTCTCTCTCTCTCTCTTTTCTCTCTACATACACACACACACACACACACATAGTGACACACACACACACACACACACTCACAGAGTCACTCCGTCTGTCTGTCTCTCTGTCTTTGTCTGTCTGTCTGTCTCTCTCTCTCTGTGTCTCTCTGTCTCTCTCTGTCTCTGTCTGTCTGTCTCTCTCTGTCTGTCTCTCTCTCTCTCTCTCTCTCTCTCTCTCTCTCTCTCTCTCTCTCTCTCTCTCTCTTCTCTCTCTCTCTCTCTCTCTCTCTCTCTCTCTCTCCCAGGGTTCAGTTTTGGGTCCTATCTTACTTGGTTACTGTTGGTGTCAATAGATACCTGTGACTTAAGTTACACATAACATCAAACTCAAACTCTGTTGAATGACAACAAATGCTTGCTGATATTGATAACACTTAAGTCCTTCAAGGAACAGATTTTTCTAATCCAACTGTCTTAAAAGCCAAGTTTCAGAATGGTGTAATGCAAACAATTCGCAGATCAATCCTGCAAAAACAAAACCATTGGTAATAACAATTCGCCAGAAATACAGATTTTCAAAACTACATCTTCAATTAACTTTAGATTATGTAAATATAGATCACGTTTCTAAGCACCATGTACTTGATGTATACATCTATAAAAAAAAAAAAAAATGACTTGGGAAGTCCACATTCATCATCTTAGTAAAACTGTGTTTGTTCTGAGTAATTATCATATTTTATCAGCCCTGAAGGTAAAAAAAGAATAAGTACTATACTGTGAATATCAAATCCCATCATATCAGTAACATGGGATGGTAGCAGTGACGCTCTATCAAAAAACATGAATTCCCCACACAGAAGAGCAGGAAAGCTTCTAGTAACTGACAGTTCTCTAACCATAGACCAGAAATTTTTTTTTTAAAAAGTGGGAATAGTGTCACTCAAAAATCAACTTTGCTACAACAAAAGCACACAAATGTACAAAATCAAGCACAAATGCACCCGGGAATATTTTAACAAAACAATTTACCCTACACCAAACCCCTTACACAAATTCAAGACGTAACCTTTATCTTCCAAGACCAATGGTAGACATATTCAAAGCAAGCATCTCTTATTTGGGTAGGTATATCAGGAATACACTTCAACATCGAGTCGTGCACATCACTAAACCGCTTCAGAGGAAAGCTATACAAATAGATATGATCTGCTTGAAAGATCATAAGTAATCATTCTAATTAAAAATTCTTTTCTGTATCTGCATACACTTGCCAGTAAAACGTTTAGTCAGCCATTTCTATCACACGTTTACACTAATTGTCTTTCTACAGTAAAAAAAACCCTAAATCTCTTCTCTTTACTTCCTATTGATATAATTTGATATTTTTGCTCTATTTCTGATTTATTTGACTTTTGTATGAGTTGCAGTCACCTATTTTCATCAAAGTGTTAAAGTAGACACGCTATCTCCCTCCTGGCTTTTTGTTATTTCTTTATTGCTTCTTTCACTTCCTTCTTCTCACATACTTGTTTCTGTGTTAGTATGTTCGTGTTTGATAATGTACATTGTTCTCGTTAGGGATGGGCATATACTGCTTCACGTGTATCTGCCTTTATCTTGTGCTCTTGTACTGTTTTAGTGCACTTGATTGATTGACATACATATGGAACGTGCTATTTTATCAGAACTACTTTTTATGCTGTATACGACATGGCAAATGTTACTTGTAATCTAAGTTCATTATATGGTAGGTTGACATGTCCTTCCCACCCCCTTCACTTGGTTATTATCAAATTTTTGAATTCCACACACCACCCACCAACTTCAAAAACTTAACCCTTTGACTCCCTTACCCTATCCACCAGCTTCCTGCAGGGTAAGGAAGTCAAAGGGTTAAGTTTTTGCTTTGCTAGCATGGTTGACAATAGAGGAGTCGAATGGTTAATGCTCCCTTCAAATCCTTCTTTTCTTTTGATTCTATGTATGTATGTTTTTTTATATATGATAATTGATATTAAAACAATTACTTCTAGCAGTTTTGTCATATATTGTCTTTATTGTTGTGATTGAACTTTTTTACTGTTAAGGATCGACATGCATTTTATTCATATGTATATGTCTTTGTCTCTCATGCTTTTTAAATTATAAAATACACGATCCATTGGCGCATGGAACACTCAGCATATTACCACAACTCGTTTTATAAAATATTTATCTTGTAGTGTGTGTGTGTGTGTGTGTGTGTGTGTGTGTGTGTGTGTGTGTGTTAAATGCTGATATTTTATGTGTATAGTAGCAAGGACTAGCTCTAAGACAGGTGCAGTGGAACCTAAAGTTTCTATCTTAAAATTTAAGTAATAAAGTGTTCTGAAGTCTGAACTCTCTCTCTCTCACCCTCTCTCTCTCTCTCTCCCTCCCTCCCTCCCTCTCTCTCTTTCTCTCTCTCCCCTCTCTCTCTTTCTCTTTCTCTGTCTCTGTTTCTTTCTCTCTTTCTCTCTCTCTCTCTTCTCTCTCTCTCTCTCTCTCTCTCTCTCTCTCTCTCTCTCTCTCTCTCTCTCTCAGTCACTGTCTCTCTTGCCTTTCTGCTTGTATATTTTTTGGGTTTTTTTCATGTCCTTCTATCCCTCTGTTCACTTATTCTATTCTATTTTTTGTTGGTTTTTTTTGTTGTTGTTTACTTGCTAATTTTGTATTTAAACATAGAGTAGATGACGAGAAGGATCAGAGCTTTACATTTAAAAATTAAAGTGATGCTTATCAAAGAAAACCATGTTCACACAGAAATCGTGATATGTTGCTGCAGAGTCAGTATATTCCCATCTTCATGGGGTATGGTTGACAATGCAGGATGCTGGTGAACAGGGTGCAGGAGTCAAAGGGTTGGTGTTACCTCCTCATGTATCTTATTCTTAATTTAATTAAGAGTGCAGACCTGCTAAGTCTGTAAATGTTACCAGTTGCTGTGGTTTAGTGCTTAGTGCAACGGACTACCGACTGGAACAGAAGATTGTGGGTTCGAATTCCCATCAGTCGCTTCAAAAATCGTTATCGTTTTGTTTTGTTTTTGCTCTAACTCTAAGTGGATCTTAACCAGAGTTGAGCATGCGATTGACTCATTAGGAAGGCTGGGACTACTCAGTCGAATCTCATCCACTTCATATATGTGTCATTTAGGATGTTGCTGAAAGTTTCTGACCAACACAGTAGGTAAAAGTGTCTCTTGGGGCTAATTGATGTCGAGATATATTGTGGTAACAAGTGTTGAGTACAGCTCTGTGACACAGTCTCAGTCCTAAATGGAACTCCATCCTCATGGTCATCAGTCGTCATCGCATTGTAAAACCATGCCAGTTTCTGTGTCCATTAAGGTGGCATAAAAAATAGGGGGTTGGGGGCAAGCACAAAGGTAATCTAAGTGCAGTGATCTTGGGGGGGGGGGGGGGGGGGGAGCCTGTAAGTGTTCAGTCATTGTACTCATTTCACAGTTAAAAAACAATGTATTTTTTTCTCTGCTATGGGGAGCAGCAACCAGGAAGACCAGCAGTACAGGCAAGAAAATGACAAAGGTGATGAGCAGTCCGTCATGGCCAGAATTCTGCACCAGAACTCGTGCATGGTCATCGATGTGGCGGCCAATGACACCCCATTGAGCAGCATGAGTATCATGATCGGGCACGCATGTACAAGTAGGTCCATCGTGTGTGTGTGTGTATGCGTGTTGTGTGTGTGTGTGTTTGTGTGTGTGTGTGTGTGTGTGTGTGTGTGTGTGTGTGTGTGTGTGTGTGTGTGTGTGTGATTTCTGGCTTAGTCGTTTATGATGTGTGTTTACTGAATATTTGATACATGTGATAATGTATATAGTGTTGCATTCAGAACAGAAGGATGATGTGACACAGTGATTCTTTTAACCCATATATATAGATTTATATATGTTTATCATTATGGGTTAAAACAATCCCTTAGGAGATACGCTACCACAGTTTGAATAGTGATCAAAGAAGGAAATGGGAAATAGAAACTTTATGAATACTCATTGTTTCTCTTGTGTGTGTGTGTGTGTGTGTGTGTGTGTGTGTGTGTGTGTTGTGTGTGTGTTGTGTATGTGTGTGTGTGTGTGTGTGTGTGTGTTTGTGCTGGCTTGCTGGCTGGCTGTCTGTGCGCGTATGTCACAGTCAGAATTATAATATAACGAGAAATTTGATTTTCACATGCATGTAGACGAGACTTTAGTGAACTGTGTTGCCTCACAGAAAAAGAAATGATAACATTGGGATTAAATGCAGCTGTATAACCTCCAGTCATTTTTGCTTTGAAAAAATCAAAAATGAATAATGATAAATAAAAATTTTTTAAATAAAAAAGGTGGGATGGGAATCTGAAACTACCTTTCGTGATTAGGAGTAGAATGCGTACTTGTTTGTTTAGATTGTTATGTCTGTTAGAAAGAGGAAATTTGATGCTCCTTGTTTCGAAAGTAGAAATGAATACATAGACCCTACAGCAAGATTGTGTACACATGCATGCATGCACACACTTGCACTCAAACACAAACACAGAGAAAGACAGAGAGAGAGAGGGAAACAAGATGATTTGTAGAATTTGTTTGTAGCAATAATACATTAGGTTCCTTTATGTATTGTATCTATGCCTTACTCGGACGACCCAAATCACACGTATGTGTTATTATGTTGACTTTGACAATATCATAATTGACCAGTCACTCTGCATTCTGTCCCCTCATCTGTTTATTTTTCGTTTTCTTTATGAGTTTTCTTGCAAATTTTGATTCTTCCCTTAGATTAGAATGTGTGAAACTATAACAAGTATTACTGTGTATTGTGAAAAAAAGTGGTAAAAGGAACTCAAGAAATGAGGAGGGAAAAAATGGGGGAGGCATTAATTAATTATATTGCAGGCCATCTATACCATTATTCTACACTAATAGGATCATCAATTGATGGAATTCAGCCATATGTGGACAAAAGTAAATAAAAAAAAAAATAATAATAGCTACTCCAAACAGATTTTGAGATTTACCTATAGATTTTTGAAACTATTACCAATAAACAGATCTTTTTATTGTGATTCTAATGATACCAACAGCATTTCTGTATCTCAATTAGGGGGAAAGTTGCGAATTTTTAAGATTTAATTTTCACGCGCATTTCTGCGCCAAAGCGCAAATCAGCAAAACTGTCATTTTCAGCAGGCTATACAACAGAACTGATGGGTATTTTCTGATCAGTTTTGCATTTTTCTTGACATTCCTGATGCATAGATGATGTTTGATTTTTTTCAGGTAGTTCTTATACAGGGAAAGTGATAAAATTTGCTATCAAAAACCAGAAATATCAGGGGTTTTGCCAATGCCCAACTGATACAAAGTATAACACAAAAGCATGCCGGAGACACATTTTCATAACTTTGCTTTCCATTGACTCATTGAGCTAGAAAAATGCTTTTGGTATCACTGGATTCAGCAAAAAAAGACACACTCAACCAGCACACTTTCAAAACTGTAAAAATGAAAAAATACACATTTATTTGACATTGATTAATAATTTTCTTAATACTCACAAATCGCAAAACTCAGTCACCCATCTGGATAGTGTTTTGACTTCAAGTGCCAGTCAATATCTAAAGCAGCAGATGATCAATATCACAATTACATGTAGCATGGCTGTCATTGTTCCAGTCCATTGATCATCCATGTAATGAATGTGTGTGGACTAAAAGTAAAAAGCCTCAAAATTTCCATTAACGGTACACAGGATTCATCACAACATGGCAAGGTGACGCTGTTGTAGCCACTGCACGTTAGATGGATAAACCAGTCTCAGGTGGACTTGCTGTAGCTTCAACTAAGTAACATTTTTGTTCTGCACTTGGGAATTCACTGAAACAGAATAAATGTGAGCAGACTAGACAACAGTTCTGGCTACTGTGCTCTGAAGTAATAACTAGTCTGAGTCTTAACTGACAAAGTGTGATATACGGTAACTAGCTGAGATCTGTCACTTGCAATTAACAGGTTAGAATCCCAGGAATCAACAAGTGATACTTGGTGCATTTGCAATAACATGGATGGTTGCACATATGTCAGCCATACCGCTTGCTTTGTGGCATTTGCTTACTCGCAGTAGACGGATGACACTTTTGTGTATGCAGCGGTGATTTCCTCCACATCATCTGCTCGCCAGATTTGACTATCATTGCTAACTGGAAGACAATCAAAGTCCCAGTAGAAAACATGTGTGTTTTCACAAATATCCTCCCGTGAAGGCCAAGCAGAAACAGTCCGTGTGACCCCTGACCTGTTCAGGTACCGGACTGACGCCCAGCTGCCATTCTCCTTTAACTCCAACACCTGTCCAATATAGAATCTTTCTACAAAATAAACAGCCATCCACTGGCCCTGCTTGGTGAACTGAAATAGGGCTGCTTCAAGTTCAACAGTGTCTTCATTCATGTCAGCAGCAGATATATCTCCTTCAGGATGAGTTGCAGTAGCAGAATAGGCAGCCACAAGACAGTCTGCAGAAGGGATAGGTCTTTCTGTGAGGAGATGGTGTTGAAGAACTAGCCTAAGATCATCCAAAAACCCTGTCAGTTTTAGACAGCCTTTTTTTATTTGCTGACAACCCATGTAATCCTAGAGGCAGAATTGCAGTACTGTTTTGAATACTTCTTTCCTTCCAACTGAAGTCTTCTTAACTGCAGCAGGAGACGGTTAGTCACGCGTACAGCTGGCAACAATGGTGGTCTTCCCTTCCAGACAGAAAGCTTCTCCTCAGTCGGTTATAGGTTTCATCAGCTGAAAACAGCCACATTTCCTGTTGTTATTGTTCTCTAAGTCATGTTTCTATGTCAACCAGTTTGCAGACAAATTCAGTAATTGTCAGTATTGTCACATCGCTAATTTTCAGCTTACAAGTTGAATCAATAAGAGAATGTGTTTGTTTGTTATTCATTTACTGGCAACAAATTTTGTGATTACACATTTATTTCACAGTGCACATTCATATAATTGTAAGAAATTCTGAACAAAATGTGAGTATAGATCTAATTATATACGTAGGCCTATAAATTTTTGTTTTGTTGAAGCTTAACTGATTCATCTGATGAAAGTGCGACCACATTGGAAGAACTGTAAAACCGAAAGTTCTGCACAAGCTCAGGTCATGTGACCAAATAAAAACCCTTCAATCCTTGAAATGAATGCTTTTCTTTACTAAATATATGAATGAAATAAGTGAAAAGTCTCCTTTCTCGTAATACTTTTATCATGAAGGTGAGTTAGCACCAATAAATTTAAATAAGTCAGTCATTTTTTGGACCAGCCCACAACGTCGAGTTTGTGTTGTTGGCACGATTCCACACCATCTTGTTTCAAACAGCGTCGGCTCATAAAAAGTTCACAGAACAACAAAATATTCATAAAATCAAAAACAATAAAGAACTAACTTACCAACATGCGCGAACAGTTGACCTGACTGCGATACTGAAGCAGTCGGTGTCACATTTCGGTCACTACTGGTGACCGACAATTCAGCGTGCGCGTCGGCCATGGCGGCTAACAATGTTCACGACGAGCGGTACACTTCGGTCTTTTTGATCGCTTGCCGCTTCGCGTGGAAATGATAATGAAACAACATTTTGGACAAATATTGTAGAGGGAAGTCTGATGTATTATGAGCGTGGGCAATCAGGTCTGTACAGTAGAAATTCTATTTTGAACATTTTATTGCTTGAATTTTTACACATTGACAAGCATGGATCGTGACGAAACAGGCATGAAATAAGGATCTGGATGTCTTCTTTCATTTCATTGGGCGATCTTTTTAGATCTAGCCACTCGCGCGATGCGACAGAGCAGTAAGTAAGGGTAGTGTAAACAGAAGGCAATCGGCGTTATGTCATGACAGCTGGCCAAACTCGCTAGGGTAGGGTGAATGAACATGTAATAAAACATATAAAAAATGAGTATTAGTCTAAACAAGTACATCATTCAAACAACGAAACACCAATCCTTTTATTGCAGTAGATTTTATTACATTTTCTTTCACACATTGCAAAATATGACGAGTTGAAAAACACCAAAAAATAGGTCAAATCTGCAGACTTCCCCCTGACGCACGCTGTTTGGAGTAGCTAATAATAATAATAATAAAAAGTGGTGATCATTGGGTATTGGAAACTATAACAAATATAGTTATGTATTGTAAAAATGTGGTTATAGGAGTTTAAGAAATGAAGAAGGGGCAGGCATTCATTTTGCAGGCTGTGTTTGTACAGTAATTCTACACTTGAATGTCTTGTTTTGTACTGTGCTGTATGTGGGCAAATGTAAAAGAAAATAGGATCATTGGTTGATAGAATTCGGCCGTATGTTGACAAAAGACTAAAAAAAATTTTGAAAAGGGATCATTGGGTAATGGAACTCTGCCATATGTGGACAAATGTGAGAAAAAGTTGGATCGTTGGATAACGTGAATATTCCTCTTGCCTTTGAACAGCTCAAAGTTAAAGACGGTGATAGCAACCTCAACCAGGCGAGCATCATATAAAGTGACACTTCCAAACGGCATCACCTCTCCCCAGTCTGTGTTGTCTGCCCCACCGATTTCACCAGCTGAAATTCAGTTGGTAAGTAAAACTTGTTTTGTTGTTAAATGGGTGTAACTGAGCAATTAAAAGGGTCTCACAACACGAAAGAAAAAGAAGGAAGTAATGCGGGTACGTTGATTTTGTGCTGCACTGGCAGTGATGTATGTGTCTGGTCTATCTTAAAAATATGCCTGTTTTTTAGTTACCATATCTTGACCTGGGATTGAAATGGTGACTAAAAAGATGAATGAAACTGTAATGAAGATGGTAATGGGTGTTTTAGTGCTTGGATTGTCTTTCATTCATGTTTTTACAAGACTTATTTGAAATAGTGATGAGCTGTATTACAGACAGAAAACAGATAACTTCTTACAGTGGTGCTGAAGAAATGAAGTGGAATTTCATGTCGGCAAGACAGTGTGATGGGTTTTAGACTGTAGGAGGGGAGGCAACCAGCATGGGTCAGTTGTCTTCAAGGGAACAGATGTGGCCCGTTCTCACAGAATCGTCCCTAAGTCACGTAGGCTGAGCTGTGCTAAAGGCACAGAAAGATGATCAGGGGTAATATGGTGAAAATCGGTACTTTGGCATTCGAGGAGAAGATGTGCATTCAGTCATTATTCATTGTTGAAAGGTGAGAAGTAAGATGTGCATTCAGTCATTTCTCATTCACTTGTTTTGAAAGGTGAGAAGTAAGATGTGCATTCAGTCATTTCTCATTCACTTGTTTTGAAAGGTGAGAGTAAGATGTGCATTCAGTCATTTCTCATTCACTTGTTTTGAAAGGTGAGGAGTAAGATGTGCATTCAGTCATTTCTCATTCACTTGTTTTGAAAGGTGGGATAGATGTGCATTCTTCTTTCTATTATTGTTTGAAAGGTGGAGTAGATGTGCATTCAGTCATTTCTCATTCACTTGTTTTGAAAGGTGAGGAGTAAGATGTGCATTCAGTCATTTCTCATTCACTTGTTTTGAAGGTGAGGAGTAAGATGTGCATTCTATCATTTCTCATTCACTTGTTTTGAAAGGTGAGGAGTAAGATGTGCATTCTATCATTTCTCATTCACTTGTTTTGAAAGGTGAGGAGTAAGATGTGCATTCTATCATTTCTCATTCACTTGTTTTGAAAGGTGAGGAGTAAGATGTGCATTCATCATTTCTCATTCACTTGTTTTGAAAGGTGAGGAGTAAGATGTGCATTCTATCATTTCTCATTCACTTGTTTTGAAAGGTGAGGAGTAAGATGTGCATTCAGTCATTTCTCATTCACTTGTTTTGAAAGGTGAGGAGTAAGATGTGCATTCTATCATTTCTCATTCACTTGTTTTGAAGGGAAGATATTTTGATGTTACAAAAGATGATTATAGTGCTGACTTTGTTGTTTTTGATACATGTGGTCATATTACCCTGAAATTGACAGTTAAACCGGCAGAAGACACCAAAATTGATTGAATGCATGAAAACTGCATATTTTTTGTGTACATATTAAAAAGTTATAAGCAAATTTCATTGAGATTTTGTACATGTTGCTAGGACTTGAGTCTGTTGTCTGATCAAAATCTTCAAAACTTTCAAGTTGGCTGACCCTGAATTTACAGGCTGTGAAACATACATCTCCATCAGTTTTTATGGTAAATAAATAAAATTGGTATCATTATTAACTATAGGATCTATGAACCAGGAAAAACACAAAAGAAAAAAGAATAAGAGCGCGTATTTAATACAATAAGACAAATTTTTCGACCAACTGGCCCTTGTCAAGCGTAAGATCACAAACACACACCAGGTACAAAAATTAGGAGAAAAAGACTCAAACTTCCCTGCTGCTCCTTCCAGTGTGAGAAAAGGATCTATACTTTTTTCTGGAATGCAAAATTAAAAATGTACAAAATACAACTTATGGGTGAATTTATGAGAACGAGTGAAAAATATTAAACAGGTAGATTATTACAGAAAACTTGGCATTGTTTCTTTTTTTTGTGTGTGTGCGGGTTTTTGTTTTTGTTTTTGTCTTTTACAAAAATGTGTAAGCAGGAACAGAACACAGGTGCTTTCTTCAGATGGGCTCATACATGTGTTTTTCTGCCAAGCAAAACTTGGGTCTTTTAATGTCAAGCAGGACCTTTTACAGACATTGTGGTCCTGAACTGCATGTAGTGTCCTGACTTCTGGACTTACCTGCTTGGTGGCATTGTTTAAAAAATACACAGACATTCATTTGATAAGGTTATCACGAAAGTGGGAAGTCACACAACTCACTGGATATGGGAAAGGCTATCTCCAGTTCAGTAGTGGGGTGACTGTCTCCAGCCCAGCAGGTCACAGGTGGTGGACAGCAGATGGCTTTCAGATATATGGAAGCTAGATGCAAAACAATCCAGGCTTGAGTGTATGTGAAATAATCCATTCTCGTGTGCACAAGTAAGCAGCCCCAGACTAGCTAGTAATGGTTACAGTCAGTACAGGGTGAGGTGACACATGGCAACACTACACCTAAAAAAATCCTGTGTCCTTTGACAGAGCTGTTGGTCAGATAAGGCAATTAAGGGAGCCTAAAAAGCACTAAGAATGTTGAGAGTTCCATGGACAGCAAGGAAAACAAACGAGATAGTCTTGATGGAAGCAGACACAAGTAGATCATTCATAAGGAGGATTGGGAAGGGACAGGCAGCATTTGTAGGCCATTTTATGAGGAAAGGGGATTTGGAGCACCTGGTCACGGCGGGAAAGCTGGAGGGAAGGAGAGCACCAGGTAGACCCAGGGAGAAAATACTAGACGGACTTACAGAGTGGCTGAGGACAAGGAGGGTGGAGGAGATGCTTGAGGCAACTAGAGATAGAGACAGATGGAAGTCCATGATCGCAAAGCCATGCGGCAGGGCACCTGATGATGATGGAAAAGCACTAGCTCCCTGTGTTCACAAGGTAGGTCTTAATCATCCAGGCCTGCAGGCGCCATCTAATAAACTATGGTACCATGCAAGAAAAACCACCAAAAATCAAAAGTTTGTGCATTCTGAGTCGTTCAGGATTGAAAAAAAATATTAACAAGAATTATTTTCTTTATTTAAGATGAATTATCTTCCAGTGTAGCCTACAGAGCATGGTCAGTGCAGACACCTGTTACTTTTTCCTGGAGAACTGGAGGAAATCTTTGCTCTTATTTTTAGCCTTAATCGGATAGACAAAAATGTTACATGAATTGATTAATCTTTTAAAAAAAGAAGAAAAAAAAAAGGATGTATTTTTCAGAATTACTGAGTCAAGTTTCTGATTTTACAGATATGCAACACCGCCGAAAAGATGAGCAAGGCCATGAGAGATGTGCACATCCAGCATCGAGAAGATCTAGTTGTCTCTTTTGGTGTCCCTGTGCCATGATGTCGACTGCCTGCCTTCTTCGTTCTGTGTGGATGTGTTTCATGATTGGAATGAAGTTTGACAGGGAATGATTAACTGAATGCTGTGACTTTTGTCAGTTGTCATGTATGACTGGTAATGAAGAGGACCTGTTGTAGGGAGATGGGGGTGTTGGTGTGAAAGAAGAGATGATGATGAAGTATTTGTACAACCTTTGCATGTTCTTTGCATTTACGGTGTTATTATGTAGCTTCGTAGTTGATGCGACATTAAAATATCTTTTTTTGTTTTCTCTGAATAAAGCTTCGTAGGTGAAATATATATTACGATAATATAATTTATGTCAGTGTGTCTTGTGATATTGTGGATTAAGATACATTCATATTGTATATCATTTGTTAATGTCTGTGAAATCTTGGACTAGGACATGCCAGTTTTTTTGTTTTTTTTTTAGAGGTAAGCTTTACTCATATATTAGCTTGTACAGAGACGCAAGTTTTGTTTGTTAGGTATTAGTGAGATAATTAATATCTGTCAAAGATAATGGATATCTGTGACCCAGCATGGGAAAACCCAACTGAAGACACAACCAGCCAGTCACAGCTACAGCTAAAAATAGCTGGATGGGGTCAGAGTTGGGTCAGCTGAGATGGTTCCTTATTTTTGAGTCTTTAATGTCTACTCCTCAATTTCCTGAAGTGTTACTGTCTTATGACTGAAAGCACCCTAACAAGCAAGTGTCTGAAAAGATTTCTTTTTTTCAAAAGTTTATGAATGACTACTTTTCTTATCAAAAAGACATGAACAAAGTTCAAATACATCTAGAAGAAAACAATAATAGATTAATTATTTCTGTATGTTTTTACATGATTGTTTTCAAACTTTGAAATTTTGAGATTTATTGAAAACATGACAATGAACATTACGCTCATTAGCCTGGTTCTCTCATGCTGGCTTACTTGTAAGTATTACTAATACTGAATGAATACGTTTTTGCTGGAGAATTGCTTTTTGCTTGCAATAATTGTGTGTCTTGCCAGATGTTAACCTAAGAATGAATCCACTTACTGTTGGTTTTTGTCTCTGATCACATCATTTGAAAACTGTGAAAGGGGAGGGTGTTGTGTGTGTGTGTGTGTGTGAAGTGATTAACATTTCAGAATGTTGTGAAAGGGCTTTATAAAGAACATAAACATGATCTACCTTTCAAACATGATGAGTTTGAGCAGGAGTGGTAGCTTGTCATCAGATTCACAGGACTTAGTCCTAGATTCAAATCGTTTCATTCCCTTGCCCTATCCCCCATTTTCTGGAGAGAGTTGGCGGATGGGGATGAGAGAATGAAAAGGTTAAATCTTGCCTTTGCTTCCATCCTTTTCCTTGTTGTCTGCATGGCGCTGATGCCTTTTTGTGCTAGTTTTACTTTGTTGGATAGTTGAGTTATGTTGTCGTCAGGCTCATGCTGTTTTTGAATCACACGATTCTCTCTCACTACTCTTTTCTTGTCTTTCTTTGGGTACTTCGGAGTGACATTTCTGTGAGGGAAGATTGTTAAGACTTTTTTTTTCCCCTGCCTTATGCTTTGTACTGCCTCAGTGTTACTGCTGCTCATTTTGACTCTTATACATACTTCTGAACCCAGTGAAACTTAGATCACCATGAAAGCAGAGTATGAAGGGCCATAAAATCTAAACAATATCTTGTAACAATGCTAAGATGATAATGAGAAAGAGGATGATGCCATGCAGTTTTGTTTTGGGTTGAGGCTATAATATATCACTGTGTCCGCTGTGCCCAAGAGGTACAGATGCATGTGGTTTTAGTCAAAATAGTCAAGCAAAACCCTTGATGATGTATCTCAAAAGTGGATGAGAATTGACTCTGTGGCCCCTTGTCTTCCCAATGAGCCTACAGCATGCTCGGATCTGGGTAGGAGTTGCATTAGGCTGAAAATTCTAAATGTTATGAACTGATTGGGGTTCAAACCTCTTATCTCCCAGTCATCAGTCTGATACTCGACCCATTGCACCACAGTGAGTGGTAGCAAGTCAGATGTATGTTACATTTCCAGTCCAGACCTACTATGGAACTTTCGCTTGGTTGTTTTTTTTCGATGCAGGTATTCAGATGAAAATAACCGATCGTTTCATGCTTGAACGCTGCTTATAGTAGGTTGTAAATGAGCTTCACCTTGTGTTTTGAAGCTGTTGACTGCGCATGTACCCTCTCAAAAAGGAAATAATTACCCAGAAGTACCCATTAGCAATAGCAGGTTTGAAAATACTCCATATAGAAAATTGGCAACATGAATCCTTGTTTATAAATCATGACATAAATTGCTTGTGATCAATATGTTTATATAATGATTGTTTCCACTATTGCATAGACTAACCTCGGAAGGCTTTGATTATGATACAGGGCTTTTTCTTCCCATATGTTGTATGCCTTTCATGAATAGTATATATATATTTTTTTTTAATTTCTAGACATAAGCAATAAAGGAGTCATAGTCAAAAGTCAAATACCAGTCAATGGCCCATTGTCTATCCATGAATTGTAATAATGACATTCACAGTGAGTAATATCATTTCATTTATTTCTCTAGACATCAGTTTGCTGTTGCGTACAGCAAACATTAACTCTCTCACTGCTGAATCCTGTCCACTAGTTTTTACTGCAGGAAGCTGGTAGGCGAGCTCCCCTATGTTGACAGCAGAGGGGCATCCAGGAGTCATGACCTGGATGCAGCCCGGCCCCCTTAGAGTGTCGGGAGTTAACAGCCGAAACTCTTGCTTGACGGGGGTGTTCTCTGAGGACCTTCTCCTATCCGGCTCTCCCCAGTTTCTTACTACTGCTAGGGAGACTGCAGGAGTGAAAGGGCTGAACAGAATTGATAGTGATGCCATGATTTGTGGTTCATCTTGTTGTTTTTGAGTTCATTTTGTTTCATGGTCATTTTGTGTAGGGCACATGGCTTGGTGCTAAAGGGACATGGCCATGTAAGGTATGTACTGGACAAAATGAAGTGCTTTCAGAGCAGTTATTTTAATTTGTAGATGATTATGAAAGTTCACATTCCCTGACATGAACATCTCATGAGAAAATTGGTGCTGAAGATTACTTTAAAATATTCAGAAATGTATGGATTTTCATCAGTTACTGCATTCTGCTTCAGATCTGAGGTGAAATGCAGTGAGGCCAAGTCATTGGGAACGGAAAACTTGAAAGGATTATTTCCCTTATCCATACTTTTTTTTTTTTTTTTTTTTTTTTTTTTTTAAGAAACAAAAACTTTCTAACCTGATCCTTTGTGGGGGTTTTTTAATGTTTTTTTGTTTTGTTTTGTTTTGTTTTGTTTTTTGCAGAAAAACTTTTTTTTTCTCAGTGATAGACATCTATTTTGTCCTTTTATTTTGTTATAAAAAGTCTTATTACAAAAATTATCACAAAAGTATTAAACTGATTTTTTTTTTTTAAATTGAAATCTGCTTGTGTTCATACCAGTGTTTTGCAGAAAATGGCAGACACGGTATTGAGCACCTTTCAGAGCTTCATTCCGATAGAGGGATTCCGTCAGTGAAAGTGTTTGGTGTCTGCCAAAGTGTTTTGACAAGAAAGTGTTTGGTGTTCAGTATTCTTAATGCTGTGTAAGTTCCATGACCATATTATGCAGTAAATTGGATTGTTTGTTATTGAATGGGTGTGTACAATTTGAGCTGTATCTGCCATCTTTATTCCGCTTGGGATACTCCATTCTGGCCTGTCACCCTTGAGTTCAAAATATATTTGGATTATGAGGGCAGTTCCATCATGAATGCAATTGTTGATTCGGTCTTTCATTTCTGAGTTTAATGTTATGTTTGGTAAGCTTCGTAACAGAGTTTATTTTAGCAAGCTAACCATTCTTGTTTTGTCTTGCCCATGGTCATGCCATTGGGAGGGTTTGTAAAGAAAAATAAGATCTAGCCACGCAACCAGTCACTCTTTTTATGTGTCTTCATGCAAACTTTGCATTTAACTCACAGCTTGAAAATTTGACCACATCAAAAGTTTTAAGTTGTTAGGCGAGTCATTTGACTCGGATATATTTGAGTGCGTATATAGCAAGGAAATTCTCAATAAAAAATTTTCATCGTCCTGGTTACTGTTATCCATGGATCATGCTTGGGGTTATACCTTTATATTCACTTTAATTACAGTCTACATCATGTAAAGATCAGTACATCATGTAAAGATCAGTCTGTGCACAGCCAAGGAATCCTTTCCAATGTATTTCCAACTTTTCATACATGAACTCTTCTCAGATGTCTTGGATCAGTCCGAGTCATTCTGAGAAGATCTCCATGATGTCTTCATCTTCTGCTTTTTCTTCCCCGCAAGCCACCCTGCCCTTTTCATTTTGAAGTGAGTCTGAACAAAAAATATGTATGAAGGCGTTCTTGTGCTCAAGTATTATTTTTAGTGTTTGTATTGTTATGTTTCACTCAGTCATAATGCGCAAGCTTCAAGACAATAGATAATCAACAACCTCTGTGTTGAGGGAAAAGCTGAACATTTTCACCACTCTGGTGAACATGTGACTCTCAATACGTGCATATCATGGTCATCCATACTTATAGAAAGCAGGATATCATTGATTGAAATTGATTTTTGTTGCAGTTCTTCATTTATGTTGTTATTGCTGTTGTCACCCCTCCCCCCACACCACCTATTGACATCAGCATGGCTTGTTGTATGTATTGTATTTATATAAACAGCAAAACCACCATGTACCATTCTCCGGTCCTGTTGAAAGTCATAAAAATGAATAAGTAGAACAAAATCTGTCGAGTCAGAGGACACAAAAGAGGGGTGAAGAGGCCTAGTGCCCTCAACCTATCCATTATCCATTATTCATCATTGTCAGGAATGGATGATTGAAACATGGATTGTTTACTTCTGATGTTATAAATTACGGCTGTCAGTGAAATCTACCCTTAACAGACCATTTGTATGTAGTGTATATTTACAATTTTTTGTCCACGTCAGCTTTTGAACTGTGTAATTATGTGGAAAAGAAATTTCTACACAAATTAAGGAAAAATCTCGTAGTCACAAAAGAGCTAGTCAGCATGTGTATTGCTTATTTCTTTCGTCGCATATGACCAAAGTGGAGTATGCAGAGGTTTAGTGTATTGCTTATTTCTTTATTCACTTATAAGTCACTTATAACCAGAATGGGATATTCAGACGTTTCTTCTTTTGGATGAAATTTAACATTTGAATCTGTTCAAGAAGGATTTGTTTTGTTCGGACAATACCACTTGTTCAGCATCCAAATTTGCCAGCAATTATTTTTATGCGTAGGCTGCAACACTTTCGTGCACCAGAATGATTGAATTTCGACATTTGTATTTGATGAGGTTTTTTTTTTTTAGTAGTCTACAGTTAAAGCTGTCAACATTTTCAGGATTTGCATGCAGGAGTTTTGATATTTTGTTTTTTGTTGTTTTGTTTAGTTTCCATAAGTCACTGCACAAAGACTTACAGAATCTTAACATGCATAATTAATATTTTGCATTTGTATACTGCAAATGAGCTTCAGGCACTAGCACGTATCAATATCTGTTGACCTGGGAAACCTTAAGAATCTCTACCCTTTTCCCATCAGGCAGTATACAAACAGATTCAGACCCAAACCTTGCAATTGGAAGACAAATGATCTGCTGGTGACAGTCTGGCAAAACTCTGTGTTGGCAAGGTCTTGAAATACCTTTGTAGAAGTGGGGAAGAGGAAAAGATTCTAAGCTTATGCCAGAATATCTAGAACCGTTCAGATTGGCAGTTAAAATCTGTCTGGAATTGGGTTAGGTAACTCATGGCATGGTAAAGATAACCGTTATTACATAGCCCTCAGATCGTATAGAAGTGAAGTGTTAGAGACGCAGTATTTTCTCAGTGGCTAGCTTTATTAGGGCAGTGCTCATGTTCTCTCTGTCAATGCTTTACCTTTCCCAGTCTGGAGAAAGGTATTCAGTTATGATCAGATAGACAAAGAGACTGCGTGCACAAAGTTTCTTCTCGTACCAGTTATCAAACTCGTGCAAATCAGCGCAGGCATGTTGAAAGGAAAGGGGTCAAATTCTTTGAATAGACAGTAAACACAACATATGAGAATGTTGTATGGTTAAAGTCTTTGCAGATGAGATGATTACTGGCAGAAATACCCTGGTGATGTAATATTTTTGACTACTTAAACAAAATTGAAAAAAATATTTGAAACTTACGCTTTTCAACAGATGAACTTTTAACAAAATTGAAAAAAATAAGTATTCAACTCCTAAAAAAAAAAAGGACTTTTTTGATAAAGTTTGAAACTTATGCTTTCCGGATGATCACTATTCAAGTATTAATATTCATGCTTTTTGTACTGACAGTTTGATGCTGAAAAATGGCATCCAACAGGGTGTTAAGAATTTGTTTCTTTGCGATTCATAACTGGACAGTCGCCCACAATTATGAAACAATATTTACATTACTAAATACCATGGATATAATGACTGACAGGTATCGGCTTTGCTTTCTGCTTGGGAAATCTTAATGTGGTAGACCTCGAGAGCATTTGGCATGAAACCCATCTTATATCTGTTGGCTCTACTCTTTCTTTTCAGCTTCGAAAATCACTTACTGAAGAAGCGTAGCTCAATACCATTGTGTTGTAAGGAGGGGAATGAAGAGTGGTAACTTTCTGCTGTCCTAAAACAGATTCTGATTTCTAGGAAAAATGGATAAAAATTGCAGCTTTACCTTCAGTGTATTTTTGACCGTCGATATGCTGGCATCAGCAAATGTCAGCGAAGAGTTAAGTGTTTGAGATCCATAATATGTAGTGATTAATGTATGCCATTTGACTGTTGAATTAGTTTTAATGAAATTTGCAAGTACAGGAATAGATTTGGAAGTGGTTGTCATGTAATCTTTCACTGAATTCATCTTCATCTGTTTCCTCCTTCTGTGATACAATTTGTATATATGTGTAGGTTTCTGTACATTTTGTGTCATTATTCTAATGTGAATCATTCTTTTGCCAAATTAAGCTTTTCAATATCTGTCAAGTTGGATTATAACTTTATAACAAGTAAGGTGTATTAGAAACGATCTTGATTGACCTGCTGCCCCCCAACTCCCCAGCCCTTGAACAGTTTGGTTCAGTTTTATGTCAGCTTCTATCGTTGGTGATATGGCCAACCACAATAAGGCACCCAGGGAACTAAGACTTATCAAATCATACACTGACATGATGATTTGTGTGAAGCTGGACAGTAAGAATGCCAGGTGGATGCAGTAGCATACCCAGGGTTTGGAGACATCTTTTGAAATGTTAATCCAGTGCTCAGCCAGCTGAGTAATTGAGGCCTGCACCCACAACTTACCCTCTTTTATGTTTATACGACTGTACTCACCTACTCCACTGTGTTTTTGCTTTTCTCTTTCTATCTCCCTCAAACCCACCTCACCCTCCTTTTCTCAACGTAGGTTGCCTGCCTCTTGAGGTATGGTCCATTTTCAGAACTACAAATGTAACTAGAAAACTGGCAGTTATGAAGGTTTGATTCTCCTAATCATGCATTACTTTTACCAGCAGCTTGTCAGAAACTGTATTCAGCGATTCATTAATTAATCATACCTGAAGTTGTTGTGCACAGTTCATGATATGCATCGCTCATTAAACTTTGTTCTCATCCAAAACGGATTTTCTGTTTGTCATTATGTATGTGTGTTGTTCATGGTTGTATGCTGGACTATCTTTCACCTGGTGATTAAACTGGGCATGCACATGTACATATTAACCTTTAGTGCACTACACAAGCCATTCGGGGATGGCAGATATTCACTCCTATCACTGCCTGAACCCTTTGACTCCTGCACCCTGTTTCCCAGCATCAGGCATTGACAACCATGCTGTCAAAGCAAAAGCTTAACCCTTTGACTTCCTCACCCTATCCACCAACTTCCTGCAGGAAGTTGTTGGATAGGGTGAGGGAGTCAAAGGGTTAATCGCTGAAAATGAATATTGATCATGTATCTTGATCTTGTGTAGGTTCATGAACATTGATCATGTATCTTGATCTTGTGTAGGTTCATGAACATTGATCATGCTTCTTGATCTTATTGGGGGTTCATGAACATTGATCATGTATCTTGATCTTGTGAAGGTTCATGAACATTGATCAAGTATCTTGATCTTCTGAAGGTTCATGAACATTGATCATGTCTTGATCTTGTGAAGGTTCTTGAACATTGATCATTTGTCTTGATCTTCTGAAGGTTCTTGTACATTGATCATGTGTCTTGATCTTGTGAAGGTTCATGAACATTGATCATGTGTCTTGATCTTCTGAAGGTTCATGAACATTGATCATGTGTCTTGATCTTCTGAAGGTTCTTGAACATTGATCATGTGTCTTGATCTTCTGAAGGTTCTCCCCCACCCCCGTGGGAATGCTGGGGGCTCTTTCAGTATAAATAGTATCCCCACCTTCTGGAAATTGTGTGCTAGAAATGTCTTTTCTGTCACTCTCCTTGTTTCCGCTTTGTTCCTTTGCTTTATGTCATTTCTACCTATCATTTTCTGCCTTACTGGTCTATTCACCTGTTTAGTCTTTTGTACTTTTTCTTAGGAGTGATAATTGGGTAAGCCTACATACATGTATTAAGTGCATTTTCTGGCTCTAGGGAGGTGAGGTATGCGGAAGCAATTTATTTATAGGTAATTTATACCTGTTTTTATATATGTTTTGGTGTCCTTAGGTATCTTTCTATTTGTATTCAGGTGTGTTTTTTAAATCCCCTGTGCGATAAATTGGACGGAGTGGTCAACGGCAGGTCATGTCCTTATATTATGTGCGCATATGCATTGAATTGATATGTGTGCTTAAGTTTCCTTCCGTTTTTTTTTTTTTTTTTTTTTTTTTCCTGTTGAAGTTTTGTATGTTTTGAAGCGGTTATAGCCCTGATTACACAGGTTATAGCACAGGATTACTGGCAGACAACATTACAGGCTCTAGGAGGATCCTGTACAGGGTAGACCGGGTTGGAAAGGCAGCTGGGCTGGACTTAAATTCAAAGAAGACAAAGGTTATGCATGTTGCAGGCAAATATAACACTAGACAGGACCAGATCATGCTAAACCAAGTCCCTCTAGAAAATGTCAAGGACTTTAGATATTTAGGTTCAGTCAAGACACACGATGGAACATGCTCAAAAGACATAAAGATGAGAATTGGAATGGCCAAGAACAGTATGGTTCAATTGAACAATATTTGGAAAGACCACAGCATAACAGTAGACCTTAAGATAAAACTCTTAAAATGTCTTGTCTGGCCAGTGATGTTATACGGCTGCGAGGCATGGACAATGAAGAAAGAGGATGAGAGACGAGTGGAAGCAGCAGAGCTGTGGTTTTACCGAAGACTGCTGAGGGTCAAATGGACGGATAGGCGCTCAAATGAAAGCATACTGAATGAGTTGGGTACTACACGCAAGCTCCTAGTACTCATACAACGGAGGAAACTGAAATATGTTGGACACGCAATCCGTAATGAGAGAACAGACTTGATGTCCACTGTCCTCCAAGGTAAAGTGGAAGGAAAGAGAAACAGAGGACGGCCACCTGCATCACTTGCTAGAAACATCACAAACATCAGTGGCAAGAAACTCCAGGAGGTGGTCAGACTTAGCCAAGATCGAGAGTGCTGGAGGCAACTTGTGAGGACATCATGTGCAGCGGCCAACACTGTTCCCGGTGACGCCGACAGGTGAGACAGGTGAGATAGCCCTGCAATTAGTTTTTCTCAGACTCCAGCTTTCGCAGCCATAAATCATGACTGGCGAGATCAAACATTTTAAAAGTCTAATTTTCAGGCCATTTTTAAAACGATTTAGCTTAGATACATAGGTATCGTCATCATAGCTGCCTTTCACATCCTTGGATCCTCTCTCCCCAGTAGCCATTGAGTTCTGGTCTTCCCTGGGGGTCTCAAAAGACATAGAGCTAAGAACTTGATACCACTAGAAAACTACTAGCAGACATCAACAAGAGAAGACATAAATACATCGGCCATGTGTCACGCAAGAAGAACACAAACCTCATGGGAACCATCTTACAAGGACAAACAGTGGCAAAAAGGAAGAAAGGCTGACCCCCAATCTCATACATCGAGAATAAACCAATATCATGGCCTAAATGTTCAAGAAATTGTCCACAAAAGTCAAGACAGAGCGGCCTGGAGGGAGATGGTGGTGTCTAGGCGTGCAGCGTCAGCATCGAACCCGGTGACCCGACAGGTGAGACAGGTGAGATCTGTTTCATCTCTTTTTAATCGTCATGGAACTACTTGCATAATGCTTCATAACAATGACAGGGATTCAGATGTTTAGGTTTCATGATATTTTCTGTAAGTTTGGTGAGTTCCATATTAACGTAACTGCTCATGTTTTGTATGGCTTATAAGGGTTGATATGGCACCCTACTGCCTTGTAGGTTGTCATGGGAACGACAAAGGCTAGTAGAGAAACCGTAAACAAACCGATGGAAGGCAACGGGACACCACCATCGTACTTTCCCAAGATATCATGGCCAGTGAATTCCAAAAGCTGGAGGAGAAAGAGAGCCCCAGGGAGAAAATATTGGACGGACTTGCAGAGTGGCTGAAGACATAGAGGGTGGAAGAGATGCTTGAGGCAACAAAGGATAGAAACAGATGGAAGGCAAGGACAGAAACAGATGAAGCCTGATCGCCAACGCCATGTGGCAAGGCACTTGATGATGATGATGAGTGGCACACAGAACCATGTCTCTGGTGTGACCACATCGTCTTAATGTGGTTCACTTTTTTTTTTCAACGAAGACTTCAGAAAGGCAAGAAGGCTGTTTGGTCTTTAAGGGCTGAGACCTGGGAAATCCACCTGTCTCCAATGTTTTTAACAAAGGCAGGCGGGCAATGCCCTGCTGTTCACGGTTTTCAACTGCCGTGGGATCTTTATCCTGCACAGCCAGAAGGCACACGGGTCTGACTCGTTTTTCGTCCCCTTCCGAAGGACTAGACGTTCAGTTCGATTTTCCGGCCAAACTGAGGAGAAAAGTCGAGCCCTCTACGGGGAGCGAACCATGGAACTTCGAGTTTAGTTATTGGCAGGCGAATGTCTGAACCATTCTGCCACTCTTCTCCTTGTTGTGAATGTGGCGTGCACAGCGAAAGACATCCTGGACTGTGAATGTAAGCGTCATATTTTGTTTGTCGACTTTGCACATTCTTACCTACTTTACAGAAATGAATTTTCAGAGGAGGGTTGTCAGTACACGGAATATTACTCAAAACGACGTGGCTAAGGTGTTGTGAACCAACATTTTTCTCTCTTCTCTGCCACCTTTCACCTGTGTGATGATCTATAACTGCACGCCTGTGGCAACATTAAAAACATCAGTGGAGAAAACTGAAGACCAGTTTGCTGTCACAGACAGACAGCAGAGAGAGAGAGACAAAACAGACAGACGGACAGACGGAAGGACAGACAAAGACAGATAGACAGCAGACAGAGAGAGACAGATGGACAGACAAACAGAGAGAGAGAGAGAAAGAAAGAAAGAGAGACATACATACAGACAGAGACAGGCAGATAGACAGACAGACAGAGAGAGACGAAGAGAAACAGACAGAGAGAGACAAAGACAGAAAGGGAGAACAGACAGGCATGCAGACAGACAAACAAGCAGAAAGAGTGAGAAAAGAAAAGAAACAGAGAAAGAGACAGAGACAGAAGTTAAATCCATCACTCTTGACAGCTGTCGTTGTGTCTGTCTCTGCCCTGTCTTGTCTTCACTTTACCGCATGATCATTGCAGTACTTGGTTGACAACATTCTTTTAACGTGGGATCAACTTTGCTGATGCATCAACTGATCGAAAAGCAATGTTTTAGTTGATGCACATTGCTACTATATGTATAAAAAGCATCCCCACCTTCAGGAAATTCTGTGCTAGAATTTTTTTTTTTTTTTTTTTTGTGCTCTACTTGTGCCTTGTTCCTTTGCTTTCTGTCATTTCTTCCTATCATTTTTTCTGCCTTGCTGGTCCATTCACCTGTATGTGTTCAATATAGTCTTTTAGGATTATAATCGGTTACATGTATTAAGTGCATTTTTGGCTCTAAGGAAATCAGATATGCGGAAACAGTGTTAGGTAGTTTAGGGCCAGTTTTATTATATGTTAAATGTGCTTAGTTATGTTTACATTTGTATTGTTATGTTTTTTATATCATCTGTGTGATAGATTGGACGGAGTGGTCAACACCAGGGCATCTCCTTAGATTATGTGCACGAATGCATTGATATGTTGTTTAATTTTTTTTTCTTTGGTTTAATTCTTTACACACTGTTTACATTTTTTTCTATATTATTTTTGTTCACTCCCACGGTTGTGTGCAGGCAGCACCTCTGAGAGGTGAGAGAATATAAGATGTTTTTGATGCTATTGTTTCTTTAAATACAACATACACAGACAGATTCACAAGAGAGAGAGAAGGAAAGAGATAGAGACACAGAGAGAGACAGAGAGAATGTGTGTGTGTGTGAGAGAGAGAGAGAAAGAGAGAGAGAGAATGTGTGTGTGTGTGCGAGTGCGTGCTGCGTGTGTGTGGTGTGTGTATGTGTGTGTGTGTGTGTGTGTGTGTGTGTGAAAAATTGAAAAACAAAATAAAGGCCCTATATCAATGCAGTATGAAAATGGTCAGTTCGTCAAGAATAAAAGCAGATAGTAACATGAAATTAGAAATAGGTAATAGTACCACGAGTCAATAAAGAATAATATAAAGAAAAACAAGGTATGAATCATTCGATATTTTATGCAGTTCTTTTACACACACACACACACACACACACACACACACACACACATACACACACACACACACACACACACACACAATCACTCACATACACACACACACACACACTCACTCACATACACACACACACACACACAAACACACACTCACTCACTCACTCACACTCACACATACACCCATTCACACACATACGCACACTCACACACACACACACACACACACACACACACACACACACACACACACACACACACACACACACACACACACACACACACAGATCAGTTTCTGAGAAAAGCTTTGTTCTGATACATTTGTGGAAAGTAAGTAGACATTTACATCGTCCAAAAGACACTGGAAGAGAGTCCCAGGTTGTTGAAGGCAGAAAAGAGAAAGATTTTTCCCTGCAAGTAGTCGACAGAGAACATAGGAACTATCAAGAGAAAAAGCTTCTTGAAATCAGTGTGCTTTGGAAGGACTGTGGAACAGGAAGAGTCTGATATATTATTATGCTGGCATAGTTTTCAAACTGAAAGAAAAACATGACAACTTTAACCAGAAAAAAACACGAAAAAAAGAATAAGAACGCGTATTTAATACAACAGGACAGGACAGGCGCTAATTTTCTGTCCAGTGTGAGAAAAGGAATACACTGAGTCAGTTTATTCTTTTCCTCACATTGGACAGAACAGCAGCAAAGTTTCAGTCTTTTTCTCCTAATTTTTGTATCTGATGTTTTCTTTGTTTGTGATCTTACGTTTGACAAAGGCCAGTTGGTTGAAAATTTGCGCCTGACTTGTCTTGTTGTAGGCCTATGCGTTCTTATTCTTTTTGCGTTTTTTTTTTTTTTTTTTTTTTTTCTTTTTTTATCATCCGGTTCTTGTTTGCTTGAACGCAGGCAGTCACACTTGTTTTGGATGACAACGTTTTAGGCCTACTCAATCCGTCCTTTCACTGGAAGTCAATGTAGTTTTCGGAAGAACACTTTTGGACTGCATCGTCTGCTCTCCCATAGGACAAGTCGAGATGCACTGTTTAAATAAGAATGACCGAGTAACTCCGGGTGGCTTTGCCCTGAGAAACCTGACCACCTAGTACGCGCGGGTTCGATTTCAGGAGGAAGACAAATTTCTATTTAAAAAAAAAAAAAGACTGGTGACAGCAGAGGGGTATCCAGGAGTCATGACCTGGGTGCGGCCCGACCCACTTAAGAGTGTTAGGAGTTAAGGGCCAAAACATTTGCTTAAAAGGGGGGTTTCTCCTCTAAGGACTTTCCGCTGTCCCAGCATTCCCCAGAGGTTGTTTTTTTTTTATTACTGAGAATGAGGTAATGGTTGTGATAGTGTGGCGATGGTAGTGTGGGTGTGGGCAGTGGAGAGCTGAAAGCAACACGAGAGAGAGCCAGGTTGACTTTTATCATACATGAATCGGCCTGTCAGTTTTTCTAGTACGCACATGTACATGCAGAACAAAGACAACAGTCTGCTCTGAATTGCACATTCGTGTTTGTTTGTTTGTTTTGTTTTGTAATACTTTTATGTTTGTTTTGTTTTGTTTTTCGGTTTTTTGTTGTTTGTTGTTGTTGTTGTTTGTTGTTGTTGTTGATGTTGTTGTTGTTGTTTTGTTTGTCCTTTTTTGTCACGCACTCAAGATACACAGTTGATGGAAGCACAGCTTCAAGGCTTCCGTTCTGTCAGCTGCCGCCATCTTCAGTAGACCTACCATCTTCCCTTCTCCCACTCCACATGGCCATGTTACCAACCTCTTTTGGTCAAAGCGTAATGTTGATAAAGCAAGGGTCGTGGGTTTAATCCTCATGTGGTCCACAATGTTTTTCCTTTTTTTTTCTTTATCACTGACTGCTTTTTTTTTTTTTTTTTTTTTTTTGATAGAGCTGTGAACTCAAGATTTTTCTGTCTCGAAGTTCAAACCCCATACCACGATTTAAAATGTAGTTTGTTCGCGGCCTATCTTAATGCTCCAATCACTCTGGTGGTGTCAGGTCTTCACAAGCCCCCCCCCCCTTCCCCCCCAACATTACAACACCTTGCCAGGGCATAGGATTTTGCACCAGGCTTAAGGAACCTGCCAGGTAAAGGCTGATATGCCTGAGGTGGAGTGTATATAGAATCGTCCCACCGCGATGGTTTTCTCTTGAGTAAACTACAGAGGAAAGGGGAATTAGAACACCTTGTCACAACAGGAAAGCTGAAGGGATAGAGAACACAAGGAAGACCCAGGGAGAAAATATTGGACGGATTTGCAGTGTGGCTGAGGACAAAAGTGTGGAAGATGTGCTTGTGGTGACAAGGGATAGATGCATATGGAAGGCTATGATCGCCAACGCCATGCGGCAGGGCACATGATGATGATGATGATGATGAAACTACAGATTCTCTACTTCCTTCACACACACACACACACACACACACACACACACACACACACACACACACACACACACACACACACACACACACCTCATCAGTCTAATGTCGCCAAACCCAAAATGTGACGTTTGGAAGGCAAGTGCAGACTTCTGACTTGTTGGTTGGAATAGTGCCCCTTCGAACAGGAAACTGAGGATGAAGTGTAATACCTCGGTTACTTCCCTTCTACCCTTTAACCCTTTTCCTACCAAGAAAATAGGTCACTGTACTAACTATTGACCAAGTATTGTTAGGAGAGAGAAAGGCCGGAGGGGGTATTGTCAGAAAACAAGGTATATCTTTCGTCTCAAACGTCGTGTAAAGGCAGAAAGGAAATGATAAGAGTATACTCCCTTTGCCGGAAAAGGATTCACGTCAGGAATGCAGTCATTTTCTATTTGTGACCCCCCACCACGAAATCAGTCTTAACTCGCAGTCAGTCTAACAGCACTAGGAGCTGAAAAGGTTACTGAGGGTCTATCTGGGGTGTTTTGACTTTTTCTCAACATTGATTTCTGTAGACTATAATCTATCCCCCACAGACATTTTTTTTTCTTGAAAAAATATTATTAATCAATCTAAAATGGTACTTTAATGCACTGATCGCAGCAGAAAGAACGCAATTTCCTACCAAAAGTATCTATTTTTGTCTCTTATTATGAACCATAACCTGTACAGTACCCGCACATGTAATATTCTACAGAAAGCTCTTTGGTGCACCTTTCAGATAATGACAGCGAAAATAAGAAACAAACTGGGTCAAAGCCACCAAATAAAGAAATTTAAGGAAAATGTGTAGGAGAGCACACAAAAACTTTAGAGGCCGTTTTCTCAAAATGGCCATCATACAACTTAATGGCTTTAAACATACATAACTTCTGCATTTATTTGAGTACAAGCTTTATTCAAGTACCAAAATAATCAGCAGAATGTACACTTTCCAGTGATATGTATATCTCAAAATGCCCAAAATGCTAGTTAAGACTGATTTCGTGGCGGGAAGTCACATTTATATACTCGAAACTGAAACTACGGTTCAGGACACGAAATCCTCGTGACGCGGTCCACGGAGAGAGAAAGCTGAGTCACGAGGATCTCGTGACACGGTACGGAATGTGTTAATATCAGAAGTGTTAAAAAGGAGATAATACCCCGTATTAATTAATTAGACGCGAATCCTCCTTCGGACAATAAATGCAGATGCCTTCGGAGGATAGATGCGTTAATGTGCACAGTTTCAATTCGGTTGTACAGAAGAATTTTGCACATGATCAAGAACACAGACCGTTCCTGATTACACGAAAACATTTTTTCGAACGTCATGTAGGCCTACCTATTCACACATGCAGTCAGTCATATCAGTCTTATTGTGTAGATTTTTTTTTTTTTTTTTTTTTTTTTGCACTTAGTCCTGTTGCGATATTCTTCAGAGCCATTTTATTTCTTCCTTTTGTTTTTATTTCATTTTTATCTCATTTTATTTCTTTCAATTTTTCCTTTCAAGAACGATATTTCATCAAAATATGCACGCACATACACACACTTGATTGCCGATTAGTCTGCACGATTCAGTATTGCATAGAGACATGTCGATTGTCATGACTATGTATGCTTGCCATTATCACATCCATCAAGCCATTCTTTACAAAGAATATAGTGGATATCCAGCAACTTCCGCTTTTCCGCTCAAACGAGAGGGAGCATCCCCTCGAAAACCGAGATAAGGGGACTAATTTTGGAACGAGTTAATTTACTTCCCTTGCAGCGTTTAGCTGGCTTCGGTCATGTGTTCTTGGTACTTTCAAACTTCAGTGACAAACTTCTTTTAAATTATGATTACTATCATTATTTCTAATCACGGTAGTTTTCTTGAAAACACCATGAATGGCACCTGGGTACACACTAAAACCAGATGAACCTGGGAAGACGAATAATGAAAACCTTGTGGCAATATTGTTATATCATCACTATCATCATCACTATTATAATCATTATGATGATGATGATTGTTGTTGTTATGATTATAACTGTTAACCATTCTAGTATTGATGATAAAGATTGTTGTTGCTGCTATGGTTATAACTGTTAACCATTCTTGTATAAGCTATTCTCCAAATTCAGTGAGACTCACAGCACATCACAAATGATCAGACTTTTTTTTAGTTTGAGGAGCACGGAGAACTCAAGTTGTTAGGACAGCTGACCAAACTCCATTCAGTTGTTGCACAGTCTGCATGTTTGGCATGCGTGCATGTGGGCATCAGTTTCCCGTTTCCCGCTAGACTCTGACATGACTTACAAGATCTTGGACATGCATACCCGATATTCTGCATACGTATACACTCTAGGGGGGTTTAGGCACTGGCAGGTCTGCTGACATGTTGATCTGGCAGAGGTATTAAGGCGGATCAAACCCAGGATGTTCCGACTAGAAGTCCGACGCTTACCCACCTGATTATCGCACCCATCTCTACTTCGTCAAGACACATCTCTACGCGTGTACCAATGACGGGTAGATTTTACAGTTCATTCCGTTTTCAACACAAAAGAGATGACAGGTAAAAATGTAGATATTGCAGTGACTTGCTGAGAATGACATTGATGAAATGGTTGAGGATATTGCAGTGACCTGCTGAGAATGACATTGATGAAATGGTTGTGGATATTGCAGTGACTTGCTGAGAATGACATTGATGAAATGGTTGAGGATATTGCAGTGACTTGCTGAGAATGACATTGATGAAATGGTTGAGGATATTGCAGTGACTTGCTGAGCATGACATTGATGAAATGGTTGAGGATATTGCAGTGACTTGCTGAGCATGACATTGATGAAATGGTTGAGGATATTGCAGTGACTTGCTGAGAATGACATTGATGAAATGGTTGTGGATATTGCAGTGACTTGCTGAGAATGACATTGATGAAATGGTTGAGGATATTGCAGTGACTTGCTGAGAATGACATTGATGAAATGGTTGAGGATATTGCAGTGACTTGCTGAGCATGACATTGATGAAATGGTTGAGGATATTGCAGTGACTTGCTGAGCATGACATTGATGAAATGGTTGAGGATATTGCAGTGACTTGCTGAACATGACATTGATGAAATGGTTGAGGATATTACAGTGACTTGCTGAGCATGATACTGATGAAATGGTTGAGGATATTGCAGTGACTTGCTGAGCATGATACTGATGAAATGGTTGAGGATATTGCAGTCAAAAGCAGATCTTGACTGAACTGGTTGACTTAGCATATTACATCGACACAATCTTACATCGACACAGTCTTAAGAGGTAGAAAAAATCGTGCCCAAATATGTACAGCTCATGTCTGGACAACAATAGCGAGGGTATCAGCCAATATAGTTATGAGTGCTGTGAGAGCTTAGAGACGGTCATCAGTCAGCGATGAAAATAAAATGAACAAACCACATATTTAGGCATGAACAGTGCAGAAAATGCCATCCTTGATCTGTAGTTTACAGGAGGTTAGCTCTGTTTTTGGCAGGTTGACTGGGGAGGTTGTGGTATGACCAAGGCATCAGATATCACCACAGAGATTTGCTGTATACAGGAAAATTAATAGTCTTGAGATACCTGCTGTAGTGGTGTCAGACATGGACTACATACTGACGGCACATTTAACAGTTGAAATTGTTGCGTCCAAGATGCCAGATGCGCAACATCACATGGCACGATCGACAGTCCAAACTTGAGGTTCTGAGGAGAAGTGCCTTTTCAAGTATGCAGTTTCTAATCATCAAATGCCAGTTTTGGTTGACAAAACAGAATGTCCGTGCGGATGACAGCTGCATCGAAAAGATGCTCCTGTATGGAGTGCTGAGGCAAGGATCCTGAGACGATAAAGGGCCATTAAAGCAATATAAAGATACTTAGATGCCAACCTGATAAGCTGTGGCGCTAACACCATCAACTAAGAAGACACTACCTGCATCTAAATAATCTGGCGACAGCAAGCATATGAACAGCACAGAACATGTGCTAATCAACAGAAGGAGGACCAGCAAAAGCATAACAACCTAAGGATGCAGGACAACTTCCCACGCAGCACATGTGGAAGAACATGTGTTTCCAGAATTGGTCCTGTATCCCACACGAAGAATCACACCATACCAGGTAAATAACAGACCTGCATGCTCACTCGTCCGTCAGATCAATGTGACGGTCTCTCACCTAAGACTTAAGTACACAATCTTTGGTAAGTGAACCTGCCCCAGAATCAAGTAAGATTTTTGCTATAAATTGTATGTGTCGTTAAGTAAAGGGTAAAGTTGACTTATACTAATTCCATTTGTTTAATGCAATTATAATAATTCACACATTTGTTTAACGCAAAACAGTCGATGTCAAAGCATCAAAGCAATGCTCGTTGTGCTGTTTACAGAAATAGACCATAATAACAACAACTACAACAACAACAGCAAAATAACCACCCACCCACCCAGAAAAGGTATGGTGGGTCGGCATTGAGTACATATAATAATGCATGGTCAGTTAATGAAGAATGACTTTCCTTCGTTTTCTTTTGTCTGTCCACTTGTATCATTAAAGAGTTTGCAGTGAGAAACAACTTTTGGTCAGCAGCAAAACTGAAAAGTCGGAAACGGAGAAATGCCATGTGACATAACAGTCCCTTTCATGCCACTGATCCAGCGTCTTCCTTTGTGTGGCTCTCACTTTTAAATCCTGATGTCGTTTTGTTATATGGTTGTCAAACCACTGGCAAAGTTGCATATAGGACATGACCAAACGATTTAATTCTCTGTTGATGAATAAGATGGTCGACTGATGTTGTTCCCGCCATTTTTCTGAACTTAACGTTTCTGATCATGTCAAGCTTGATCATGCTGACATCTTTCCTCAAAGAACGCATATCACACAGGTGGTAATTTCGTGCTCCAGGAATCTGGTCAGGGTCCAGGCCTGGCACTAGTATGTTAGGGTGGGGATGAAAATGGAATATTGATAAGCTTGGTTCTTGTGTTGCTAGAACTGTTGGGATGTCTCAGAGTGGGACAGGTTAATAGCTGGTATTGTCTGCTTTACGGAGTTTGGTTTCAAATCTCTCTGTTAAGTCTTCCATCGAGTTATTTGAATTCATTCCCTTGTCTGAGCGTAATGTCCTTAATGTTGATGCTAAAGTTGCCATGTGTTCAGTTGACCTTCGCTGTGTCGGTTTTGCTGCTGCTCTTTTATGCAGGCTAGTTTAGTTCTTTTGACAGAGCTGTGGATTAATCCTTTGACTCCTGCAACCTGTTCACCAACATCCTGCACTGTCAATCATGATAGCAAAGCAAAAACTTAACCCTTCGATTCCCGCACCCTATCCACTAGCTTCCTGCAGGAAGCTGACATATAAGGTGAGGGAATCAAAGGGTTAAATTTTTGCAGTTGGTGGATAGGATAAGGGAGTCAAAGGGTTAAGTTTTTGCAGTTGGTGGATAGAGTGCGGGAGTCAAAGGGTTAAACATGTGATATCTTAAGTTAATCCCAGCCCACAACATTAAAAAACTAGCCTGTTCACACTGCCCATCTTAATGTTTCTTTCACGCAAAAGTAAAGACGTTTGCACCAAGGAGAGAAAGAAGAATGTTGAGACAAAAAGAAATATGCAACTGTTATATTATGAATACACGTGACTACTCGACAAACTCAGAAAGTGAGTGAATCTCTTGACTCCCTCACCAAAACAAAAAACAAAAAAACAAAACAAAAAATCCAGCATCCGGAATTGTCAGACATGACAGCAAAGCAAGCAAAACATTAACCCTGTCACTCACTCACCCTATTCACCAGCTTCCTGCAGGAAGCTCGTGGATAGGTTGAGGGAGTTAAAGAGTTAAGTTTTTGCAGCTCCTTGATGGACAGAGTGCAGGAGTCAACGGGCTCAAGAGCTGACACACAAGCTGTTTTGCCCGTAAAGTTGAGGAGAATGATTGAACCTGTGCGCTCAGACTGTCAGTGTAGAACAGACGCCGTGCAACACGATCCTTTTGAAACGAATGTGAGATGTAGGTCTTTGTAAGTTCCGTTGTTTTGCTTATCAGGTCTCGGGAGCAAAGGCAAAGAAATCACATAATTGCCGTCTCCTGATAATGTTTGTTATGTAATTTTTGCATGGGTTGTTCTAAAGAACATCATTAACTTGATACAATTTTATCAAACACTTCGTCTTCGAATCGGCGAGTTCTACGGCTTTACTAGAAGACACTACTTGCGAAATGTGTGTTGGTTCAATACTACTCGTTCACTGGCTGAAGGATGCCAGCTGTCCATTTGGAATAGGTCTACATCACGATCTATTCCGAACGGCCGGGTAGAACCTGATGCCTGGCTCTGTTTGAGACCTACGTTTACTATGACAGAGGATCCGTTTCGGGAGTGCTTCACCCCGTCCTCTCAAAACGTACAGTCTAAACGACTTGTGTGTCAGCAACTTACGAAGAATAAGGGAAGGGTACTGTATATGGAGCACACGGGGACAACACGCTAAGTTTCAGTTTCAGTTTCTCAAGATGACGTCTCCGCGCTCATAACGAATTCCATATGCACTAACGTCACAGGTGCCACGTGTATGGTGACCGTGGCACATGCCTTAAGCCTGCACATAAACCCATGAGCTCGCCAAGACTGGCATAAAGCGAGTGAGAAAAAGAATGGGGGGGGGGGGAGGGGGGGAGAGTTGGAATGCGGCTCATTGGTCTTATCTAATAGTTACGTGTATTTATAATACAGTTACCTATTCCTGTTTGTCTCAACAATTTCCCTATACAGGTAACTCGTACGTGCCATGTAGGTCCAGCCAGGTGCACCGAGCAGTAGCAAGCCACCTGTCCATGCTCCAGTCCACTCGTAAGATAGCTTGTTGTTGGTTAACTGCCGTGTCATAGATAACTGCGGTATACTTGTTCAAGTCAGCCTGCTTCTCTGTGATATTTCCATCAGTCTGGTTGTGTCAGAGTGGTGTTTTCAACACACACACTCACACAACACAACACACACACACACACACACACAACACACACTACACGATGACTACCACACACACACACATACCACACACACCACACAACACAACACAACACACACACACCACACACACAACACTCACACACACACAAACACAACACACACCACACACACATACTCACACACACACACACCACACACACAAATACACACGCACAACAAACACACACACACACAAACACTCACAGACACACACACACACACGCACACACACACACACACACACACACCACATACACACCACGATGACTACCACACACACACACACATACACACCACATACACACCACAATGACCACCACATCACACACACATACACAACACACACACTTTCTCCCCATTTCAAGACCTTGCCAGTTCCTAAGATTTCGTGCCAGCTTAGACAGCCTGCAAGATGACTGTTGGCAGATTCAGGTGGAGTGCACATGAAATTATCTAAGTGCAATAAAACCCTGTTGGAAAACACAAAAAAACAAAAACTGAAAGCTTATTTTCATGTTATGTCATATTTTTCACAAATGGTTTTCAGGATGGTTGTGTGTTCTGCACCATTTTTCCTTCATGTGTTAGGCTTTGATCCTCTGCAAACAACACATCGTCATGAGACTCTGAATTTGAGTTTGCTTCATTCGTGATTTTGTCCATATGAGCAGGATTGAGGCAACCGAGATGTGGTTTCTCAGAAGAATGTTGAGAGTTCCATGGACAGCAAAGAAACCAAACAAGAGTCTTGATGGAGGCAGACACAAGTGATCACTCATACGGAAGACTAGGAAAAGACAAGCAACATTTATAGGCCATTTTATGAGGAAGGGGGATTTGGAGCACCTGGTCACAACGGGGAAGCTGGAGGGAAAGAGAGCACCAGGTAGACCCAGGGAGAGAATGCTGGACGGACTTGCAGGGTGGCTGGGGATGAGGGGGGGGGGGAGATGCTGGGGGCAACGAGAGATAGACATGGTTGGAAGTCCATGGTCGCCAACGTCATGCGGCTGGGCACCTGATGATGATGATGATGATGAGCTATAAACTCTAATGCTCATACCTAGTGGTGATGACACATATAAAAGTCTCACTCTGGATGTGACTTCAAGCCAGTCAAAGAGTCCTGATATTGTGGGGACGGCACTTATGCTGTTTGTATAACGGAAGGTGGGAACAGACTGTCTATCATACAGACTCTGGAGAAGCTATGGTAAGCCTAGCAAGCTGGTAGTGGATCATATTATTGCTAAAGAAAACGGAGAGAGAACTAGGAGAAAAAAATGGGAATAACAACAGATAAGGAAAGAACTTTAGAAATAGGCAATTGAACTACTAGTCTACAAAGAATCAGTAAAACACAAAAAATGTATAACTCACTTGATAAATGCAAGTCTTTCACACACACACACACACACACACACAGAGAGAGAGAGAGAGAGAGAGAGAGAGAGAGAGCAGACAGACAGACAGACAGACAGAAAAACACAGACATGCACACCACGATGACCACCACATCAAACACACACACACAACACACACACACACACGCACACATAGAGAGAGAAACAGACAGACAGACAGACCGACATGCACACCACGATGACCACCACACACACACACACACACACACACACACACAACACACACACCACACATATACACACAGAGATTAGTTTCTCAATGAACCGACCTCAAAAAGTTATACTTGTCTTAGGGCAAGCATTATGAGGACGATATCAAAAACCTGTCTCTTGCGTGCTCTACCTTCCCCGTCGCTGACAAACGAAATGTACCTTCTAAGATGGGGATAGGAGCACAGGATGCAAAAGCGATGTGTTTTCATGCCAGAGAATAAACCTAGTCACCAAATTTGGCAACCATTTGGCAGACAAGCTCAATATCTAATCCTCGGTTTTTGAGGGCGAGGACTCGAGCAGCTATGCTAATCCATACCCCAGCCGTGCTGTTAACATTTTATTCACATTACTATGAGTTATCAATGTCCACTCCCAAGTACTTCAATACCGGAAAAAAAATGTGACTGAATCAGAAAGCCAAACGACTGAATCATTGATGAAAGTGTTTGACTTGTGCTCCAAAGCAAACAACTCAAGTCATTTTTATTACTATTATTATAGGGTTGAATCATTTCCCTATTTCCAGTCACACTGCAGGTTCACACCTACGCTAACATCTGCAGCGTCCAATCATTTCAACAGTGTGTCAGAGGAAAGGGGTAATCCCTTGCCCTGTCAGTTAAGTTCCTTCCTTTGGTATTTTGTGTCTGAGTATATATACAATTGTTAAACGCCACACGATCATCTTTTCGAGAACTGGAGTCAGTCAACACTCGTCTAGAATTTTCAAGGAAAAACCCGAGGGCTTGCAACAGTTGTTCTCTTCTCACCTTCATAACTAGACCACAGACGAGTAACAGGGACGCCACACGCTCGCGTCCCATTGTAAAAACCGTCACTGACCAAACACACGCTTGATGACAAGGCATTACTTTTTATCAGTTTGCTGACAACCCTGTCTGTTATCAGTATACGGTGGAAGGCAGCAAATCAGAACGACACTCAGCACAAGCACACACACACACACACGACTGCACAGCTAGCTAGCTAGCTATCTTTTGACTTGTCAACGACACAATTTACCGCTCAAACGTCGGAGCGACTTGCCGGTTGAAGTTCAACATGGAGGACCGCGGCCGTGCACCTGTGCAACTCTTGCCATTTTGTGTCGTTCTCTTGTCTTTGCTGGGAGCGCCGAGTCCAGCGAAAGGTAAGTGCGAGCCACTTTGTCTTTGTCGTCTTCTTTGAACCAAGCGTATATATAATACGTTGTTGTGCGCTTACCTTCTTCCTGTGCGTGGGTTGTCTTCTGGCCTTGGCAAGGTATAAATTGCTCGTTGGATGTGATTTGAATTCGTAATGACATAGCCGGCCGGTGGTTTCATTTCCGGTTTTGCGCCGGTGCAAGAAAACTGCTACGTTTTGCATTTTGGGATCACATTTTGTGTCAGAATCAGAAAAAATACTTCATTATGTAAAAAACAAAACAAAAACAAAGAAAAACAAAAACAAAAAACAGTTTGATGGGTGCCAAAAGCATGTGGCATGCAAAGCACAAACAAAAATCCCCAAAGACGTTTATATTTTGCTGTGTAAATTAATAGCAATAAAATCACGCACAAAGTGTATAAAACTGATAACAAAACAATGATGAAAGAAAAAAAAAAGTACATTATTCTTTGATAAACGTTCTGAGAAAGCAGAGAGAGAGAGAGAGAGGGAGAGAGAGGGGGGGGGGAGGTTTTCATAGTGGTGGGTCCATTTGAGAAACTGTCAGCATCAATAAAAGCAGACCACACATTACAATCAAGGCCAGTTCGCACTGATGGAAATAAACGAAAAACAAAACCAAACAACACCATCAGTTCTCCATCATAATTATTGTAAAACTGATAACATTGTTTTATTATTTTTTTCGTTTGAACTATTTGTAGTAGATGTTGGGGGGGGGGGGGGTGTGATATGGTGAAATTATGCTAGGAATGTAAAGAAATTGTTGTTAAATCATTTCAAGCAGTACAGAGAGACTCCTGTTAGGGTATACAGAAACAACCCCCCCCCCCCCCTTTTTCTCTGAATCAGTCGACTCATTTTGGTGATAAAATGCTCTTCGTCGTGAGTCATGTGAACTGTCACATCTGTTTCTGGAGGATTGACTGTGTCCTTCTGTTATCGTTGTATCACGCGATTGACTGAGTCATGCTGTCCTTCATAACCTGAGAAAAAGACTTTAAGAGCAAGCAAGCAAGCAAACAATCGCCTAAAAATGACAAAGAAAACTGAAAATAAAATCGTGCTATCATTTTTTTTTTCGTGGGGTGGGGTGGGGGGTGGGGGCATATCCTCACACCCAATGCCTCCCCACCCATCCCCCACCCCACCCCAGCCACACACACACACACAGAATGCACACACACACAAATATATCCGCTTACACAACACATATGGGCACACACATATATTCACACATGTACACACATCAGAGAGAGAAGAGAGAGAGAGAGAGAGAGAGAGGTTGGGGAAAGAGGATCGAGAGATAGAGAGAAAGACACTCGCACTGAATGGCAAAGTGAATGAGTATCTCTCAAAAATGCAATTCATTAAGTTGTTAAGAAAAGGAGCAAGAGAAATATTATGATGACCGCACTCTCTCTCTCTCTCTCTCTCTCTCTCTCTCTCTCTCTCTGCGTCTCTGTCTCTCTGTCTGTCTGTCTGTCTGTCTGTCTCTCTCTGTCTTTTCTCTCTCTCTCTCTCACACACACACACACACACACGACACACACACACACACACACAAACATACATAAACACACACGCACGCGGGCGCACACACGCACGCACGCACGCACGCAGGAAAGCTGCATCGTATCCGTTTACAGTATTTATATTTTACAACAAGAGTTATTGCTGTGTTAGTGCGTTCACAATGTTGTCACGAACAGTGACACATGGCATCATTAAAAAAAAAGATATTTCAAAATGTATAACCTTCTTCCCTCTCTCTCTCTCTCTGTCTGTCTATCTGTCTTTCTTTCTCGCTCTCTCTCTCTGTCTGTCTGTCTGTCTCTCTCAGTCTCTCTCTGTGTCTCTCTTTGTGTTTATGTGTGTGTGTTTGTGGGTATGTGTGTGTGTTTGTGTGTGTGTCGGTGTGTGTGTATGTGCGTGTGTGTGCGCGCGCGCGCGTGTGTATGTATGTATGTGTGTGTATGAGTGTGTGTGCGCGCGCGCGCGCGTGTGTGTGTGTGTGTGTGTGTGTGTGTGAGTGTGTGTGTGTGTGTGTATGTGTGTGCGTACGTGTGTGTGTGCGCGCGCGCTTGTGTGTGTGTGTGTGCGTGTGCGCGTGCGTGTGTGTGTGTGTGTGCGCGTGCGTGTGTGTGTGTGTGTGCGCGTGCGTGCGTGTGTGTGTGTGCGCATGCGTGCGTGTGTGTGTGTGTGTTAGTGTGTGTGTGTTGTGTGTGTGTGTGTGTGTGTGTGTGAGAGAGAGAGAGAGAGGACTACATGTAACGTTATGTAGACCCATGTGTAGATGCATACATATATACACACAAACATATGGTTGTGGGTTAACATCGTCCTCTGCTTTCGATTGTAGGCGAGTGTCCTCTGTGTACGTATGTACCTGCATGCGTCTGTGGGTTATCGCCCTTCCTGTGTACGTGCTTACTGATTATACATCATTCCTTTTATGCACGTTTTCATTTCCTTACATCCTTCGTTTTCATTTCCTTACATCCTTCCTCGCGTATATATGCGTGTATACAGATTTCTGACTGCAAACAGATCATGAAAATGTGGGTTTCGTAGTTCAAACTGGAAAGATTACAGGAACCAGAAGAACAAGCAAACCAAAAAGCTTGTCTTGTCTTGTTGTATTGAATACGCGTCCTTTTTGGTTTGCTTGTTCTTCTGGTTCCTGTTTGCTTGGACGCCAGCAGTCGCACTTCTTTTGGATCTGGAAAGATTACAGATTTCAAAATACAGGTTTCGTTTTTTCTAATGAATTAATAACAGACTTTAAACCGTATGGGTTACACTACATATTTTGAAATGTATGTATGGGTTACACTACATATTTTGAAATGTCTGTATGGGTTACGCTACATATTTTGAAATGTCTGTATGGGTTACAACACATATTTTAAAATCTCTATGGGTTACACTACATATTTTAAAATGTCTGTATGGGTTACAACACATATTTTAAAATGTCTGTTTGGGTTACACTACATATTTTAAAATGTCTGTATGGGTTACACTACATATTTTAAAATGTCTGTATGGGTTACACTACATATTTTGAAATGTCTGTATGGGTTACACCACATATTTTGAAATGTCTGTATGGGTTACACTACATATTTTAAAATGTCTGTATGGGTTATAACACATATTTTAAAATGTCTGTATGGATTACAACACATATTTTTAAATGTCTGTATGGGTTACACTACATATTTTGAAATGTCTGTATGGGTTACACTACATATTTTAAAATGTCTGTATGGGTTACAACACATATTTTAAAATGTCTATGGGTTACAACACATATTTTGAAATGTCTGTATGGGTTACACTACATATTTTGAAATGTCTGTATGGGTTGCGCTACATATTTTAAAATGTCAGTGTGGGTTTACGGCACATATTTTAAAATGTATTGATTGCATATTTCAGAATGTAGCTATTATTTACTGAAAAGCATGATTTATGCTACCAGTTTCAACCTATGTAAACCTGTTACTGTAAAGATAATGTCGATATAATGTGCTAGCTTTAGATTTCAGATTGTAGGCTACAGATTTCAACATGTACAATCTGAAACAAGTGTGACTGCCTGCGTTCAAGCAAACAGGAACCAGAAAAAAAAAAACACGAAAGAAGAATATGAATGCGTATTTAATACAACAAAATAAGACAGAAGCAAATTTCCGGCCAACTGACCTTTGTCAAGCATAAGATTACAAACAAACAAATATGTGTAAATGCGTACATATATACACACAAACGTATGGTTGTGGGTTAACATCGTCCTCTGCTTTCGATTGTAGGCGAGTGTCCTCTGTGTACAATGTGCTAGCTTTACAATGTGCTAGCTTTCGAGCCGTACAAGATTAGTTAAAGCGACAGCCCAAGCAGAATACGCACAAGCTCACAGGGAAGTGAAGAAGAGTGTGAAGAAAGACAAGAGAGACTACATAGACAGCCTGGCTGAAGAAGCAGAACAAGCAGCGTACCACGGGAACATGAAGGAGCTGTATATAACCACCAAGAAGCTTGCAGGCAAGTACAACAGACCAGAACGACCAGTCAAGGACAAGCTAGGACAGACCATCACAGACACAGATCAGCAGCTTGAGAGATGGGCGGAGCATTTTGAGGAACTTCTCAATAGGTCAGCTCCACAAAACCCTCCAAATATCGCAGAAGCAGACAATGATATAGAGATATGCTGCGACCCACCAACAAAAGACGAAATCATCCGCGCCATCAAGAAGATGAAAAATGGCAAGGCAGCCGGCCCAGATGGAATTCCAGCAGAAGCTCTCAAGACAGACGTAGAGACAACAGCCGACCTTCTACTACCGCTTTTTGAGAAGATCTGGGAACAGGAAAAAGTACCAATAGATTGGAAAGACGGACACATCATCAAACTGCCCAAAAAGGGAGACCTCAGCATCTGCGAGAACTACAGAGGCATCACACTCCTATCAGTGCCAGGAAAAGTGTTCAACAGGATTCTGTTGGAGAGGATGAGGGACGCAGTGGACGTCAGGCTCCGAGACCACCAGGCAGGCTTCAGGCAGGACAGATCCTGCACAGACCAGATTGTCACGCTACGCATCATCGTCGAGCAGTCCCTGGAGTGGAACTCCTCATTGTACATCAACTTTGTAGACTTCCTCAAGGCTTTTGACAGTCTGCACCGTGACACCCTGTGGCAACTCCTCCGACACTATGGAATCCCAGCCAAACTGACACGAATCATCAAAGAGTCATATGAAGGGATGGCATGTCGGGTCGTTCACGGAGGCCAGCTGACGCGTCGCTTTGATGTAAGGACCGGCGTACGTCAAGGATGCCTGCTGTCACCATTCCTGTTCCTCCTCGCCATCGATTGGGTGATGAGACGGACAACAGATGGACAGAGGAATGGCATCCAGTGGACCCTATGGACTCAGTTGGACGATTTGGACTTTGCCGATGACCTCGCTCTGCTCTCCCACAAACAGCAACAGATGCAGAACAAGACTTCAAGCCTGGCCTCCCATGCGTCCCAAGTCGGCCTTCACGTCCACCCCAACAAGACCAAAATTCTGAAAATCAATGCTTCCAGCACAGAGGCAGTGAAGTTGGGAGACAACAACCTGGAGGAGGTCGAGACCTTCACTTACCTTGGGAGTGTAGTCAATCAGCAGGGAGGAACAGATGCAGACGTGAAGACCCGCATCGGAAAGGCAAGAGCATCCTTCTTGGCCCTCAAGAACATCTGGCGATCCCACATGATCACACCCCGCACTAAAATCCGCCTGTTCAACTCAAACATCAAATCAGTTCTTTTGTATGGAGCAGAAACGTGGAGAACAACTAAGACCACTACTAGAAGAGTCCAGACATTCATAAACTCGTGCCTACGCAAGATACTGAAGATCCACTGGCCAGTTACCATCAGTAACACAGACCTCTGGCAGAGAACTAACCAAGTGCCAGTGGAAGAAGAAATCAGAAGAAGGAGATGGCGATGGATAGGGCACACCCTGAGGAAACCATCAACCAACATCACCCGCCAGGCCCTGACCTGGAACCCTCAAGGGAAGAGAAAGAGAGGCCGACCAAAAAACACCTGGAGAAGAGAACTGAAGGCGGACGCCAAGCAGACCGGCTACTCCTGGCGAGAACTTGAGCAAATAGCCCAGGATCGTGGACGATGGCGGGCGGTTGTGGATGGCCTATGCCCCTCCTGGGGCTCAAGGCCTAAGTAAGTAAGTAAGTAAGTCCTCTGTGTACGTGTGTACCTGCATGCGTCTGTGGGTTATCGCCCTTCCTGTGTACGTGCTTACTGATTATACATCATTGCTTTTATGCACGTTTTCATTTCCTTACATTCTTCCTCACGTATGCATGCGTGTATACAGATTTCTGACTGCAGACAGATTATGAAAATATGGGTTTCGTTGTTCAAACTGAAAAGATTACAACATAAAACATTGAAAAGTAGCTTGTTTGTGAAAGATCCTTTGGAGTAATATAAGCACAACGTTTCGAGCCCCAGGCTCTTTATCAAGTGAATGAAAAGTGGTAAATGAAAGTGACGTGGTAAATAAAAGTGACGTGGAAGACGTGGAAATAAAAATGACAGAGCAGTACTGGTTGGGGGTGGGGTGGGGAAGAAGAGGGGAAAACAGTAGGGATTAGTGGGACAAGGAGAGGGCCCAGGCACCACTACGTGTCGGCAGTTCGGGTGTTCAGGCCCACCGGCTGGACTGTTCCCAATCGGTGGATGATGCAGTTTTCCATGTATTTTCTGTATTGTCGGTCTCTGGTGTTTTGCCACACTGCTGAAATTTGTGCATGGACGTAGCTGTGTTGAAGGCTATTGAAATGTTGGCCTATTGGATTGTTGTAGTTCAGTTTCATGGATCTTAAATGTTCCACAAAACGGTCATCCAATGAGCGGTATGTCTCACCCACATACAGTTTGGAGCACACTGAGCATGACAGGATGTAAACAATGTTGGTTGATTTGCAGTTGAAGCTTGATTTAATGTTGAAGCTGCTTGATGGTCCAGAGGCTGAAATGGAAGTGTTGATGAATGTTTTGTTTTTTACCCTAAAGACCCAGCGGTCACATTTTGTTTTTACCTTCAGTGGAAAGATTACAGATTTGAATATACAGGTTTTGTTTTTCTAGTGATTTAATAACAGATTTCAAACCGTATGGGTTACACTACATATTTTGAAATGTCCGTGTGGGTTAGAACACATTTTAAAATATATTCATTGCATATTTCAGAATGTAGCTATTGTTTACTGAAAAGCGTGATTTATGCTACCAGTTTCAACCTATGTAAACCTGTTACGGTAAAGATAATGTCGATATAATATGCCAGCTTCAGATTCCAAATTATAGGCTACAGATTTCAACATGTACAATCTGGCTTTGTATTTAAATTAAATCTATAGGGTTTTCATGTTTAAAAGTTTTGTCTCCATATTTCAAAGTGTGGGAAACGTATTTTAAATTGTGCCGAATTAAGATTTTAATGATGATTGCTACATATCTCAAATTATGTAGGCTTTATAATAATATATGTCAAAATTTATGCTACATAGTCAATGTATACAAGTCACATATTTCAGTCAATATATGCTACACATTTCACACTATCTAGACAACATGTATCAGACAAAAAAGTTACATGTGTCAAACATTAAATAGGCTACACACTTCACACTGTATAGGCCACTCATTTTATACTAGAGAGGCTATATTTCAGACTATATAGGCTACATGTTTCAACTATATAGGCTACATGTTTCACACTATATAGGCTAACATGTTTCAGACTATATAGGTTACGTAGTGTACATGTTTCAGACTATATACATTTTACGTACTTTGCATGTTTCAGACTATATAGGCTGAGGAGTCAAACCGGTTGTTTTTTTGTTTTTTTTTGTTTTGCTTTGCTAGCATGGTCGACGATTCAGGATGCTGGTGGACAGTATGTGGGAGTCAAGGGGTTAAATCTGTGCCCTACGCAGTTTAATACTATTTGTCCTTCTTCTTTTCTGTTCTTTGTCCTCACTCCGTCTGAAACATGTATACTACTCGCCTCTACAGTCTTAAACATGTAAACTACGTAACTTGTGTAGTCTGAAACAGATAAACTATGCAGCCTACAATCAAATCGGAAACATGTAAACTACGTAGCCTATATTGTCGGAAACATGTAAACTACGTAACCTATATAGTCTGAAATATGTCAAATATGTAGCTTATGTAGTTTGAAACATGTAAAGTACGTAGTATAGGTAGTCTGAAACATGTCAACTACGTAACATATATAGTCTGAAATATGTCAAATATATAGCCTACATAGTTCGAACATGTAGAGTACGTAGTATATGTAGTCTGAAACATGTACACTACATAACCTATATAGTCTGAAATACGTCATATATATATATATAGCCTAATTAGTCTGAAACATGTAAATGCTATTGCTGTTCATTTTCGTATTCAGCAAAACGTATTGAAACAAAATATTGTAAGAAATGTCAAGTGTATTTGCGGTGAACAATTCACACTGTTTCACTGTTTATTTCACTGCAAATTGCTACGTTCTTTTTTTTACCAAAAATGTTTACACAAGAAAACTATACTGAAACTCATTTTAAAGAAGTAACTTCGGATCAATCTTTGTCAGTTAAAATTTCAAAATCATTGGTTCACAGTCCTGTTAATGCATTACTTTAAGTTTATGAAGTTTGTACTTTAGCGTTAAATTTTCCCTTCACATTGTTGATGTTAATTGTTAGTGTATAAATTGTTAGTGTTAAGTTCTTGTTCCATTTTTATATTCTCTCATCTACTTATGTCTCTTACTCTTGTCTCCCCTCTGCCCCCAGTCCAACCTGCCCAACTCTCATCCTCCATTCCCCCCCCCCCCCCCCCCCCCCGTTTTATATCACTCATAGTGAAAAGACGTTAAATCATAAAACGAACCAATCAGCAGGGACGCGTGGGCACAGCAGATAACAAAGGGAGATGACACAGAGTCGAGTCATAACAGGATTTACCCGCCGTTGTAGAACAACGATGAGAGACTGAAACGTGTGTCACTCCAGTCTGATTGACTTGAGCCATTGACTGATCAAAATCACTTCCCTACCACTTTATTGTTTTATCACGTAGGCCGCGTCCTTCTGTTATTTCAACACAACGACAGCGGCCAAAGAGTGCGGAAGGTGTGTTTGCGGCGATAGGGATAGATTCATATGGAGGGCCATGATCGCCAACGCTATGCGGCAGGGCACTTGATGATGATGATGATGATGATGATGCAGATGCAGAGTGATGATGATGATGCGAGTAGTGTATTCACCAGGCCACAGACTACTCACTAAGGCGGTGGGGATGT
>CM060310.1:22439487-22461987 GCA_030674185.1 Monoplex corrugatus
TCCATTCACCTGGACGTGTTCTACAAAGCCTTACATTCTGTGTCGTAAGATTGGTTATTGGGTACATGTATTACGTGCATATTTTGGCTCTAGAGAAATGTGATATGCAGAAGCAATGTCAGGTAATTTAGGCCCTTTCATGTATATTTTAGTGTCCTTAGTTATGTTTATTTTCGTAATCAGATTTTTTTGTTTTAATCCTCTGGAGTTATCTGAGTGTGGTGGATCCGTAATAACTCTTTGACTCCCGGCCGCACCCTGTCCACACGCATCCATTGCAAACCATTCTAGCTAGGCAAAAAACTTGATCTTTTGATTCCTTTATTCTATCCAAGAAGCTGGTGAACAGGATGAGAGAGTCAAAGGATTATGTGTTTTTTGCTTTTGGTGGGTAGGGTGCAGGAATCAAAGGGTTAAAAAAAATTCCAAACTTCTACTGTTGCAAAGGAGAAAACCCAACCGTCCCCCTCTTGAGTCTGATGATACGTGCCTGTATTTAGTCTCTCTCTCTCTCTCTCTCTCTCTCTGTCTCTGACTGACATATTTATACAAGTTCACACGTAACTAGAATGACAGATTTATACAGATTCACAGGTAACTGTAATGACAGATTTATACAGGTTCAGAGGTAACTCTAAAGACTGACAGATTTATACAAGTTCACAGGTAACTAGAATGACAGATTTATACAGGTTCACAGGTAATTCTAATGACAGATTTATAAAGGTTCACAGGTAACTGTAATGACAGATTTATACAGGTTCACAGGTGACTATCATGACAGATTTATACAGGTTCACGTGTAACTCTAATGACAGATTTATACAGGTTCAGAGGTAACTCTAATGACAGATTTATACAGGTTCACAGGTAACTCTAATGACAGATTTATACAGTTTCACAGGCAACTTTAATGACAGATTTATACAGGTTCACAGGTAAATATAACGACACATTTATGTAGGTTCACAGGTAACTAGAATGACAGATTTATACAGGTTCACAGATGGTAACTCTAATGACAGATTTATACAGGTTCACAGGTGGTAACTATAATGACAGATTTATACAGGTTCACAGGTGGTAACTCTAATGACAGATTTATACAGGTTCACAGGTAACTCTAATGACAGATTTATTATACAGGTTCACAGGTAACTCTAATGACATATTTATTATACAGGTAACTCTAATGACAGATTTATACAGGTAAGTCTAATAACAGATCTATACAGGTTCACAGGTAACTCTTATGACAGATTTATACAGGTTCACATGTAACTCTAATAACAGATTTATACAGGTTCACAGGTAACTTTAATGACAGATTTATACAGGTTCACAGGTAAATATAACGACAGATTTATACAGGTTCACAGGTAACTAGAATGACTGACAGATTTATACAGGTTCACAGGTAACTATAACGACACATTTATACAGGTTCATAGGTAACTATAACGACACATTTATACAGGTTCACAGGTAACTATAATGACTGACAGATTTATACAGGTTCAACAGTTATAGCATGACAGTGTTGTGCTATCTGTCGAGGTGTTTGAGGAATGTAACTTCAGGAGAGGCAGTGTAAAAACGCTGGTGTTGAAGGAACAGAATGCTTGCAGTCTCAGCAGAATCGTTATCTCAGTTGGTCAGTCGCGAGTGTTTTGAGAAAGAAAGAGAGAGAGAGAGAGAGAGAGAGAGAGAGAGAGAGAGAGAGAGAGAGAGAGAGAGAAACAGACAGATAGATAGACAGAGAGAGAGTGAGACAGACAGACAGAGAGTGAGAGAGAGAGACAGACAGACAGACAGACAGAGGAGAGAGAGAGAGAGAGAGAGAGACAGACAGACAGGATGGGGCAGAGAGAGACAGAGAGACAGACATAGACAGACAGGCAGACAGAGACAGACAGACAGACCCACACACACACTGACGCACAGACACACAGAGTACGTGTGTGCATATGTGCGCGCGTGTGTGTGTGTGTGTTGATTGTTGTTGTGTGTTGTTGTTGTGTGTGTATGTGTGCGTGAATGCTTGTGTATGTGCGTGTGCTTGCATGCGTGTGCGTGTGTGTGTGTGTGTGTGCATGCCCGCATGAGTGTGAAAATGTGATACAACCTTCTACATTAAACATCTACCCTTTATTTTAACAGTGAGAGAGAAAGAATGTGTGTGCGCGTGTGTGTATGTGTGTGTGAGTGTGAGTATTTTGTGCTTGTGTGTGTATGTGAAAGAGTGAGGAGAGAGAGAGAGAGAGAGAGAGCGTGTGTGTGTGCGTGTGTGTGCCTGCCTGCGTGTTTATGTGCGTGTGTTTGTGTGCGTGCTTGAGTATGTGTATGTATGTGTGTGTGTGTGCCTGCATGCGTGTGTATGTGTGTGTGTTTGTGTGCATGTGTATGTGTTTGTGTTTGTGTGCATGTGTATGTGTGTGTGTGTTTGTGTGCATGTGTATGCATGTGTGTGTGTACATGCAAATCTAATGTAAACCTTCCGCTCACAGAGCATATCCTTTGTTGTTTATAAGACACACACACACACACACACACACACACACACACACACACACACACACACACACACACAATAGGCAGACAGACAGACACACACGCACACACATACACACGCGCGCGCGCGTGCACGCACGAACACACACATATACACAGAGAAAAATACACACATACACACGCACACACACACACACACACACGCACACACACACACACACACACACACACACACACACACACACACACACACACACACACACACACACACAGAGGAGATACAATCAACCAACCAACCAACCAATCTACCGACCAATCTACCAGCCAACCAAACAGCCAAGCTACAAACTGATCTACCATCCGACCAATCCGTTTACTCTTTGACTCCCGCAAGATGTCCACCAGCCTCCGGCATTGTCAACCATGCTAGCAAAGCAAAAACTTAACCCCTTGACTCAGTCACCTGTCCACCAGCATCCGGCATTGTCAACCATGCTAGCAAAGCAAAAACTTAACCCCTTGACTCAGTCACCCTATCCACCAGCTTCCTGCAGGAAGCTGGTGGATAGGGTGACAAGAGTCAAAGGGTTAAGTTTTTTTTGCAGTTGGTGGATAGGTTGCTGGAGATCAAAAGGTTAACAATTTTAGAGTAAGCCAAGGAAGGTGAGCTAATCCCTATTTTGTGAAGGCCAAGTTTTTTTTAACCTGAAATAGGATAACAAACAGTTGCGCTGAAAACGTCGGCCGGATCGCCGATGAAAGCTACGCAATAAGTAGCTTTTTTTTGTCACTGAGAGACAGGTTCAGCCAGATAGCCGTTAGGATAACAAACTCATATCAGTGCTTCGATATCATGTATGTCTATTCGATAACGAATAGCGAAATGTTAAGTTTTGTTGAGAACATGTTAGTACTCTTCGATACAAAGCATGCGCTAACATGCGCGTATGTGTCCGGAACAAAAAGACAAAACAAAAACAAAGACAACACACACACGCGCTACGCACAGACACACACACGCACAGACACACACACACAGACACACACAACAGACACACACACACAGAACACACACACAACACACAACACACACACACACACACACACACACACACACACACACACACACACACCACACACACACACACACACACACACACCACAGAAAAAGAGACAGAGAGACAGACAGAAACAGACAGACAGAGACAGAAATCGACAGACAGACAGTCAGACAGAAAACACACAGACACACACAGACACATGCACAGAGGCACAAACACAGACTCACACACACACACACACCCCACACACACACACACACACACACACACACACACACACACACACACACACACAGAAAGAGAGAGAGAGAGAGAGGAGAGAGAGCCAGACAGAGGCAGACAGAGACAAAGACAGAGAGAACGACAGACAGACAGATAGACAGAAAGCATACAGACACACAGATGCGCGCGCGCGCGCGCACACACACACACATACACACATACACACACACACTCTCTCTCTCTCACACAGAGAGAGAGAGAGAGAGACAGACAGACAGAAGACAGAGACAGAGAGCGTGACAGACAGACAGACAGACAGTCAGACAGAAAACACATACACAGAAACACATACACACACAGAGGCGCAAATACACACAGACACAGACACAGACGCATAACACAGACACACACAGACACACAGGCACACAACACACAGAGACACACACACACACACACACACACACACACACACACACACACACACACACACACACACACACAGAGGCAGACAGACAGAAACCAAAAGCTTATCTACCGCCTGTGGCGTTATAGAGGCCTCTTGATAACGTTATGTTGGGGACAAAAATATTCCCAACATCAGTCAACCAGCCTCTCCCACCAACGCTTCCACCACTACAACACTCACTACCACCTTTTGCTGTGACTGATAACGTTGATCGCTGTAAAGGGGCAGGGACGGGAGGATGAGTCGGGAGAGGGAAGGGAAAAAACACAAATATTCAACAATAATCTCTCTTAATCAACAAACAGGTTAATAAGTTTAAATATCTGGGAACGATCATCTCACCAGAAGGCAGATGCATAGCCAGCAGATCGGCCAAGCCCAAACAGCACTCAAGAAGATGAAAAGCGTTCTTACCAAGAAATGTCTATCAATTAACATCAGGAGGAGAGCTCTTGATTGTTATATAGAACCGATAATATTATACGGTTATGAGGCGTGGACAGTCAACAAGCCAAGCCAGAACAAGATTGAGGCAGCCCAGATGTGGTTTCCAAGAAGAATGTTGAGAGTTCCATGGACAGCAAAGAAAACAAACGAGACAGTCTTGATGGAGGCAGACACAAGAAGATCATTCATAAGGAAGATTAGGAAAAGACAGGCAATATTTATAGAGCCATTTTATGAGGAAAGGGGAATTAGAGCACATGGTCACAACAGGAAAAGCTGGAGGGAAAGAGAGCACCGGGTAGACCCAGGGAAAAAATATTGGACGGACTTGCGGAGTGGCTGAAAACAGAGAGGGTGGAAGATGTGTTTGCGGCAACAAGGGATAGATGAATATGGAGGACCATAATCGCCAACGCCATGTGGCAGGGCACTTGATGATGATGATGAACCTTCAATCGACCGCACACCTCCTACTTTAACAACATCCCTGATGACTGTGGTCTGGGGATCCAGGAAGCCGCCCACAATCTCGTGACCTGGAGAAGACTCGTGACCTCAAGAGCAGCTTCTACCGCCGGTCCCGGCTGGGGAGAAAGGTGAAAGATGAAAGGTTCATCTACAAAAAAAACATTACCGAAAATCCCTTCTTTAATTTTTTTTTATTTCACAAGGTCACTGTGACCCACGCAGATATTCAATAATAGGATCTCTTAATGTACGAAAAGTGTTACAGAAATTCCCGATTTTGTACTGTGCAAGGTTACTGCGATTCCGAAGAACCTTCAAAGGAAGGATTTTTACATTTAGGACATTGATAGATGGACTGTCACAATAGAAAACAGGACTACTGAGCCGATCAATAACCATCTGTTGTAAGAAAAAGAACAACAAAAAAAAATGAAATGCTTGTTTTTGACACAAGCATTTTTCAATGCTTATCTCCTTGCAGATGAGAAACTAAAAAGGATCTCGATTTTTTTGTAGTTGTGTAAGACAAAAGCACAAGATAAAGTTTTAGATATGATAGATATACAGCTAGCTAGCTAAGTAGATAGATAGATAGACATTCAGACAGAACGATAGGTAGATAAATAGATATGCAGACTGCTGAATAGATAGATAGATGGACAGACAGACTGACAGGTAGATAGCTAGATAAATAGATAGACAGATAGATAGATGGATAGATAAGTAGGTAGTTAGGTAGATAGATAGAAAATAGATAGATAGATAGATAGATAGATTATATCTAGATAGATAGATAGACAGGTATAATATACACACACGCATGTACAGATACACACACACAAACATACATATATATATATGTATGTATATTTATGTTTGTGTGTGATATATGCGTGTGTGTGTGTGATGTGTGTGTGTGTGTGTGTGTGGTGTGTGTGTATGTGTGTGTGTTGTGTTGTGTATGTGTGTGTTGTTGTGTGTGTGTGTGATTTTGGTGGTGTGTGATGTGTGTGTGGGTGTGTGTGTGTGTGGTGTGTGTGTGTGTGTGTGTGTGTGTGTGTGTGTGTGTGTGTGTGTGTGTGTTGTGTGGTGTTTATGTTTGTACCAGCTGTTAAAGAATTACAGGAATAGAATGTTGTAAAAATTTATATCACTCATTTCAAAACATACAGACTGATAGACAATGACAAAAAACGTGAAATACACATAATCATTTGGAACCATAGTAATATATTAAGTATCAGGAACCATAGAAAAAAAAAAGAAGAGCGAAATAATATTTTGTAAATACAAACATAACTATTCACAGACACAGAAACATGCGCGTGCCACATGCACGTACACCCGCCCAGCCCCCACCCCAACCCAACCCACCCACCCACACACATAAATACACAGAGGCATATACGCACGCATATAGACACTCACTCACACATACACATGGCCGGATGCTGAGCGTGCGTAAACTCATCCTGGTAGGCGTGTGACCTTTGACCCAAACGGTCATCTTCTCTGTGTCTCGCCAACGCAAGCACACGTGCACACACACACACACACACACATACACACACACACACACGCACGCACGCACGCACGCACGCATAGACACACACACACACGCACACACACGCACGCATAGGCACACGCACACACACACACACACACACACACACACACACACACACACACACACACGCTCACAAGCACACACACAGAGGCGCGCACACACACACACACACACACAAAAACACACACACACACACACACACATAGACAGGCACACACAGACACACAGACACACACACAGACACACATACACACACACACACACACACACTCACACACACACACACAGAGGCACACACACACGCAACAAACACATACACACACACAACACACACACACCCACATACACACACACACGCACGCACAGGCCACACACACACACACACACACACACACACACACACACACACACGCACATACACACACACGCACGCACAGGCACACACATACACACACACACACACACACACACACACACACACACACACACACACACACGAAACACATCATACAGAATGGTGAAAGGAACACGGTCTCCCAAAGTCCAACCCCTCGTCCACGTCGTGGGAAACGGAAACAGGTCAAGCTGGCTAACGGGGCTCTGGTGAAGCTGTGACTGGCCTAGCAAGCCGACAGTGGATTCTTCAACCGCTAAGAAAACTAAAAGGAGATACAAACGGACGGATACCAACGGAAAAAGACCTCGCAATGGAAACGGACATCGAGATAGGAATAGCGACTACACTGGAACATGGAACATCTGCGGCCTAACAGACAAGGAACCAGAAATTGTGGAATTCATGACCAAAAGAAAGATCTCCATCCTGGGCATTTCAGACACTAGGAAGAAAGGAGAAGGAACGAAAGAAATCCATTCAAACTTTGTTCTCATCTGGAGTGGTGTCAGGAAAGACCAGAGAGCAACGCATGGTGTGGGATTCATCCTACACCCAGACATAGCAAAGAATCTCATGAGTACAGAATACATATCAGAAAGATTGATTAAAATCGGTGTAAGAAAGTCCAACAAAATCGTCTACTATATCCAAGCATATGCACCGTGTAACGATTCGTACTCAGAAGAGGAGAAAGACTCATTCTATCAAGAGCTCTCCGACCTCATCAACAGCACCCCTGACAAAGAGGACCTGTATGTCATGGGGGATTTCAACGGCAGAGTTGGTGAGAGAAGAAACCCGTGGACAAAACATCTTGGACCCCACAGTGACCACAGAACACCTTGCAATTACAACGGGAACCACGTGCTGGAACTATGTGCAGAGCATGATCTGATCATCACCAACACCTTTTTCCAACATCGAGCCTCCCAAATTTACACCTGGTACAAATGGAACGACCTCAGCATCTCGTCTCAAATCGACTTCATACTTGCAAGATCTAGAACACGTTACGCCATCAAAGACTCAAAAGCCATCCCCAATGCCAACCTTGACACTGACCACAGGCCTGTCATTCTGGCCTCCAGTACTCAGAAGGAGAAAATAACAACTGCTAGGAAGAACCAGCCTGAAAAGATCAACCTCCTCAAACTGGAAGAGAAAGAAGTGCAAGAACAGATTGAAAGTGCTATCAAGGTGAAACTTGACCCCATTGATACAACCCCCCTCATCATGGAACAAGCCTGGGACACCTTCAAGCCAGCTCTCTTGAACACCTTAAGGGAAGTTTGCGGGACAAAGAAATGTAGAGGTAAAAACAGGAAAGCTACAGCCTGGTGGAACCAAGAGGTGAAGGAAGCCATCAAGAAAAAGAAGCAGCTATATAAAGCTTGGGTCAAGACCAAGATAGAAGAGGACTACGTCAAGTACAGAATCGCAAGAAGACAGTAAACGTGTTGTGAAAGCCTCCAAAGAAAAATCTTGGGCGACCTATGGAGAGAAGTTAAGTGAAATTTGCAAGAACTCCCCAAGAGAATTTTTCAAAAGTGTGAAGACGATGAGAGTAAGAGATGAGCCATTCAACCCAACAACAGTAGTGAATGATGCAAATGGAGAGGCACTACACAAAGAAGAGGAAATTCTGAAAAGATGGGAAGACTATTTTAAAGACCTTTTAAACCCATCTGGAGTCCAGGCTTCCAGCTCCCAGTTCTCACCACGCTATAAAGACCAGTTAGAGCCCCAAATCCTTGAAGCAGAAACACGAAAAGCAATTAAGACCAGCCCAAAGGGCAAAGCAGCAGGCAATGATGGCATAACAACTGAAGCCATCCTTGCATGCGGAGAAACGGGAGTTAAGTGGCTCACCATCATCTTCCAGAAAGCATGGGAAGAGAGGAAAGTACCAATGGACTGGCAAAATGCAATAGTGGTGCCAATTTGGAAGAAGAAGGGCAGCAAGAAAGACTGCAGCACATACAGAGGCATTTCACTTCTCAGCCATGTAGGGAAAATGTATGCAAAGATTCTGGAACAGCGCACAAGAGCCAAAGCAGAACACCTACTGAGCAATGCCCAGTTTGGCTTTCGGAAAGGAAGAGGGTGCACAGATGCCATTTTCGCACTCCGACAGCTGTGTGAAAGAGCCATCGAATACAACCAAGACCTGCATACAGTATTCGTTGATCAAGAAAAAGCTTTTGACCGAGTCAACAGAGACAAGCTCTGGAAGATCCTGGAGCAGTACGACGTGAAGGGGCAGTTGCTTGATAACATCAGAGCAATCTATGCCAACAGTAGGAGCGCAGTCCGAACAGCCAGTGGAACATCGGACTGGTTCCCGGTTACATCAGGGGTCAGGCAAGGCTGCGTACTCTCTCCCCTTCTCTTCGTGATCTACATGGACCAGATTACAAAGGAAGCCAATCCAGATCTGGAGGCCCTGAACGAACTATTATTTGCTGACGACCAGTCCTTGATGAATCAGAACAAAGCAGCTCTTCAAGAACACACAGACCAACTCAACACAAGCTGCAAGAAGTATGATATGAAGATCAGTATCAACAAAACAGAAGTTATGTCTGTCAGCAGAAATCCAGGAAAGCTGGACATCAACATCAACGGCACCCAGCTGAAACAGACCAAAGAATTTAAATACCTTGGCAGCCTCTTCACTGAAGATGGAAAATTGGACAGAGAGATAGAAACAAGATGCCAGAAAGCGAACGCAGTCAGTTACCAACTCGCCCCCCTTCTGAAATATCCCAGCATCCCAGTGAGCATCAAGGCAAAACTCATCAACGCCATCTTCGTTCCAACACTCACATACCAGTGTCAGACATGGGCCCTAACAAAAGCCTTAGAGAGAAAATTGGTCACATGTGAAATGCGCTGCCTGAGAAAAGCTGTCAACAAGACCAGACGCGACAAGATCAAGAATGAGGTGATCAGAAACATGGTCGGACTAACACCAATTCTCCACCATGTCGAACAACAAAGGATCAGGTGGTTTGGTCACCTCACCAGAATGCCGCCCGACCAACCGGCCCTACGGGCATACACCACCAGATACACTGGCTGGAAAGCCAGAGGTAGACCACGGAGACGATGGAGCGACTCCGTGGCTGACACCCTGCGAGCCCATGACCTGTCACTCTATCAAGCCTCCCGCCTTGCTGCAGACAGACGTCTGTGTCTCCCCGCGACGCCGAAGGGCACCAGCGGCAGATGAAAGAAAGAAGAAGAAGAAGAAAGGAACACGAAACCAAAACCGAACTCTCGAGTCCATTTGGCCTGTTAGGCGTGTGACACTTCGCCAACATACTTACACGTACACACTTGAAAGACACCATCTCTCCCCCCCCCCCCCCCACCACTGGCTCACCCATCTTTACCACCACACACACATGTACACATCCCAGCCACTACCATACCACCACCAAGCCCCCCCCCCCTCCTCACACACACACATATACACTTCTGAGTGGATGATTCCTTTAGGTCTATTTATGAATAAACAGCTTCTTTTTTTTGGTTTTTCTTGTTCTTTATTTTTTGTTTGTTCTTCTTCTTGTTCTTGTTTTTCTTCTCGTTCTTGTTTTTGTTTTTGTTGTTGTTGTTCTTCTTCTTCGTCTTCTTTGTCGTTTTCTTCTTCTTCTTTTTCTTCTTCTCCTCTTCCTTGATCCTCCTCCTCCTCCTCCTCTTATTTTTCTTCTTCTCCCCCCCTCCTCCATCATCATCACCATCATCACCATCATCATCATCATCATCATCATCATCATCATCATCATCATCATCATGATCATCACCATCATCATCATGATCATCACCATCATCTTGTTCTTCTTCTTCTCCTGCCCCCTCCTCCTTCATCATCACAATAATCATCATCATCGTCGTTGCCGTCGTCGTCGTCGTCATCATCATCATCATCATCATCGTCAACCTCTTTTTCTTCTTCTTCTTCTTCGTCATCATCATCTTCTTCTTCTCCTTCCTGAATTCCCCGTTAAGACTCATTGGGGCGCCGCACTAAAGAACGGTTCTCCAGATTTCCCCGGCTATGTCGGTTGTGTGCCAAAGCTTGGGTCTCTACAAATAGCTCCCCGGTCCATTCTGCATATGTTGTCTGTCCATATATTTTGTTTCTGTCTTTCTATCCGTCCCCCTCCTCCCCTTCCCCAACAGAGTTCCCCTGAGGATTAATTTCGCAAAAACGTTGCATCTTTTTATATGATCATACTAGCGTAGTTTTCTCTTTCTTTCTTTTCTTTCTTTCTTTCTTTTCTTTCTTTCTTTCTTTCTTTCTTTCTTTCTCTTCTTTCTTTCTTTTTATTTATTCATTCTTTTTTCTTTTTGTTTAAACTGACATCATCAGATCTTCTTTATAAGCTTCAGTTTCAATTTCAGTTTCTCTAGGTGACGTCTCCGCGCTGGGAATGAATTCAATTTGCACTAGCGTCACTAGGTGCCACGTGTATGGTGATCATAGCTCAGACTTTAAAGCCTGCACATAGGCAGATTGCAGAACTCAAAAATTCTTCTCTGTTGTGCAGGTGACGAAGGTCCTCTGTACAGTTATTCCGGTGACACGGACTTGGGTACCATTGGGTCTCATGAGACAGAAATAGCCCTGCCTGTGCCGATGCTGTACTATGGACAGAGGTTCCAAAAAGCCTATGTGAGTTTGACGTTTTGTGTTTTGACATTAATTACTCTAGACTGCATGTTCGTATGTACATCTGTCCATGTTGTTTTTCGGTCCTGAAGATGTGTACACTATATAGACAGTTGTGTGCATTAGGCTCATTTATACACATACACACACATACATGCATACACGTATACACGTGCGCGCGCCGCGCACACACACACACACATAACAAATAATACATACATACATATCAAATACATACATATACATAATACATACATGCATACACGTGCGCGCGCGCACACACACGCACACACACACACGCACACACACCACACTCACACACACACACACACACACCACACACACACACACACAGCCTAACTCGCACACGTACGCACGCACACACACACGTACATGCACACGAGTCACTCATTCATCCACACACAGAGATACATACATACACACACGCGCATGCAAATATACACACACATTTACGCATAAAACACACACACTCACACAACATCACACACACACACTACACACACACACACACACACACACACACACACACACAAACACACACAGAGCACACAGCGAGCACACACACACAGATCACACACACACACACACACCACACACACACACACACACACACACACACACACACACACCACACACACACGCGGCAAATACAGTTGGCATTTTTACAATATTTTGTTTTCAGTGCGTTTAGCTGATACGAAAATGAACAGCAACAATCGATCTCAATGATATATGGAAGAATACTGCAAGATTTTACATACATTTTGAAATGAAAGTTTTATCATTGTTTATTTTACTGCAAAATGCTACTTTTTTTTTTTACCAAAAATGTTTACACAAGAAAACTTATTTGAAACTCATTTTAAGAAGTTTTTTAGATCAATCTTTGTCAGTTAAAATGTCAGAATCATTGGATCACAGTCCTGTTAATGCATTACTTTAAGTTTATGAAGTTTATAGTTTAGCGTTAAATTTTCCCTTCAGATTTTTTATGTTAATTGTTGGTGTTAATTGTTAGTATAAGTTCTTGTTCAATTTTTCTATTTTCCCACCTACTTATGTCTCTTACTCTGTCTCCCCTCTGCCCCAATTCAACCACCCCAACACTCATCCTCCATCCCCCTCCACCACACCCCACGTCTAATATCACTCTTAGTGAAAAGACATTAAATCAAAGAACGAACGAACGAACACACGCACGCACCAACACGCATGCCATACACACACACACACACACACACACACACTACACACAACACACACACACACACACACACACACAAAAACACAACACACACACACACACACACAAAACAAACACACACACACACACACACAGAACACACACACACACACACACCACACACACACACACACACACACACACACACACACACCACACACACACAAACACAAACACACACACTATCACATGTACTTTGCTTTTTCAGTCATTGTCTGTCACTATGGATCTCATGTGCTGTTTATTCCCTTTCACTCTGTCTCTCGATGTCTCCTTTCTCTCTCCATCTTTCCGTACAATCATGTACACAAAATGTACGGACGCGCACTCGTTCCCACGCGCACACACAGAAAGGAAAGAGAGAAGAGAGAGAGAAGAGAGAGAGAGAGAGAGAGAGAGAGGATTGAGAGATAGAAGAGAGAGAGAGAGAGAGAGAGAAAGAGAGAGAGAGAGAATATGTGAGAGATTTGTGATTGAGAGATAGATAGTAGATAGATAGATAGATAGATATATAGATATAAGATATAAGAGATAGAGAGAGGGAGAGGAGAGAGAGAGAGAGAATATGTGAGAGAGATTGTTGATGTGAGAGAGAGAAGAAGATAGAGAGAGAGAGAGAGAGAGAGAGAGAGAGAGAGACGAGAGACGACGAGAGAGAGTGACGACCGAGAAAACAGAGAGAGACAGACAGAAGGAAGACGAACCGAAGGAAGACAGACAGACAGACAGACAGACAGACAGACAGACAGACAGATTTGCTCGAGCACGACCACCACTCCATACATACTTATGCCTAGTTTACATAATCATTCCAACCCAATTTTCGTATCATCATCATCATCATCTCTCTTTGCAGATTCTGAAAGATGGAATTGTTTCCCTTGAGCAAGGAGTCCGCTTTTCTGGACTTGGAATGGCGGGAGGGTACCCCCAACCTGGCACTCGATCGACCATTCATCGCTCCATTCCATTACAATGGTTTCATGGCCCTGATAACCCGCAAGCCTACCCGGGCAAATCTACTAGTACGTTACTGTTTTGTGACGGTATTCTTTTTCTTGTTCTCCTTCTTATTGTTATTGTTGTTGTTGTTTTCTTCTTCTTTTTCTTCTTATCGTCATCATCATCATCATCATCATCAGCATCATCAACATTATTATTATTATTATATTAACATTAACACTATCAATTTTTATATTATTATTATTATTATTATTATTATTATTATTATTATTATTATTATTATTATTATTATTATTATCACTGTCGTTGTCATTATCAATACCATCATCATCATCCGTGTTATTATCATCATCACCATCATCACCACCACCATCATCATCGTCGTCGTCGTCGTCGTAATCATCATCATTCTTGTTATTATTGTTGTTGTTGTTATTGCTATCAGTAGTAGTAGTAGTGTTGTTGCTGTTGTTGTGGTAAACATTGCTGTTTTTTTAATAGTCTTATTGTTGTTACTATTGTCATTATTGCTATTTTTGCTGTTATTATTTTTGTCATTGTTATTGTTTTTGTTATATGTTATTGTTTTTGTCATTATTGGTAGTGGTTGTAGTAGTAGTAGTAGTAGTAGTAGTAGTAGTAGTAGTAGTAGTAGTCAGAACAAGATTGAGGCAACAAAAATGTGATTTCTAAGAAGAATGTTAAGAGTTCCGTGGAGAGCAAAGAAAACAAAAACAAAACCAAAACAAACAAAACGAGACAGTCTGAAAGGAGGCAGACACAAAAAGAACATTAAATGAAAGGATTAGGAAATGACGCGTAACATTTATAGGACATTTTAGCAGGCAAGAGAAATTAGAGCACCTAGTCACAACAGGAAAGCTGGAGGGAAAAAGAGCACCAGGTAGACACAGGGAGAAAATACTGGACGGACTTGCGGAGTGGCTGAAGACGGAGAGAGGTGGGAGATGTATTTGCAGCGACAAAGGATAGATTGATATGGAGGGCCTTGATCGCCAACGCCATGCAGCAGGGTGCATGATGATGATTATGATGATGATGATGATGATGATGATGATGATGATGATAATGATGATAGCAAGATGATTACAAAATTTGAATCTTTAAACAAAAAATGGCTGGATAGCTTTTTTTTTGTTTTTTCCCCCATGATTAATGCAATTATTCAGTGAATATCATACCCATCACTGTATTATGTAAGTTTCGACCTCTTCTGAAGCACTTTCTGCCTCAGAAATTTTATTTTCACCATCGCCACGATTGTTGTCAAAAAGATGGAGTAGTCGCATGATTTCCATATGCGTAAGAGCACGATTTCTTTACTTTTGTGTTTGTTTTGTTGTGAAATCGGCTAAAAGGTTATTCTGATAGCATGCAGAATGTCAACCAAACAATAACGGAAGTAAACAGATATGGGAAATAACTCCCAAGTTGTTGTCGGGAGAATCAGAGCCAGTTTTGTACCTTTAATTGGCGAAACTACGATCGATGCTTCCACACAGGCTGCTAGCTTGAAACAAGTATCTATGCTTCCTGTACTGTTTGTATAAATATTTTCGGTCCGTGATTGGCTGAGATACTGGACTTCTAAAATACTTCTGATATTTGACAGTACAATCATAAGGATGTCCACAAAAACAAACTAAGATACTGGACTTCTGTGTGTGTTGTGTGTGTGTGTGTGTGTGTGTGTGTGTGTGTGTGTGTGTGTGTGTGTGTGTCCGAATATGTGTGTATGGTGTTGTGTGTGTTGTGTGTGTGTATGTGTGTGTGTGTGTGTATGTGTGTGTGTTTGTGAGTGTGTGTGTGTGTGTGTGTGTGTGTGTGTGTGTACGTGCTTGTGTGTGTGCGCGTTTGTGTGTGTGTGTATGTGTGTGTGTGTGTCTGTATATATATATATGTGTGTGTGTGTGTGCACGTGTGTAAGTGTGGGCGTTTGACTGATTTTAAGGGCCATCTGTGTTATTTCAATTTTTTTTTAACTATCTAGTTTTTTTTCTCCCCAGCAAACTGATGTCAAGACAGAGAAACGACCTGTCCCTATCGGAAACGGACCGACAGTTCATGCTTACTCTGGACGACTATCTGTCAGGTGCCACGGTTCTCCTAAAATCTGGTTTCAAAAGCGACTTCGTGCTCAGGGTGACCTGGGAAAACGTCACAAGCGTTGGAGACTGCAAAGAGGACCAGCTCGCGTCCTCAGGATGTCCGGTATGTACTTAAAGACCCGCTGTAGTGCCTGACCATCATGGCCATCATCAAACGCCTTGCCACATGGCGTTGGCGATCGTGGCCCTCCATATGCGCGTACCCCTTATTGCCGCAGGCACATTTTCCACCCCCTGTCTTCATCAACCACTCTGCAAGTCCGTCCAATATTTTTTCCTCGGGTCTACCTGGTGCTCTCTTTCTCTCCACTTTTCCTGTTGTGACCAGGTGCTCTAATTCCCTTTTCCTCATAAAATGGCCTGTCATTGTTGCCTGTCTTTCCTTAATCTTCCTTATGAATGATTTTCTTGTGTCTGCCTCCATCAAGACTGTCTCGTTTGTTTTCTTTGCTGTCCATGGAACTCTGCTGCTGTTGCTGCTGCTGCTGCTGCTGCTGCTGCTGCTGCTGCTACTACTATACTACTACTACTACTACTACTACACACTACTACTACTACACTACTACTACTACTACTACTACTACTACTACTACTACTACTACTACTACTATTACTACTACTACTATACTACTACTACTATGTCCATGTAGAAATCACTGAAACACTCAGATCAGTCCGTAAAATACAACTCTTTCACTTTGATATAGAAGTCTTTTAAATACACGCATTGAAGACAAAAAGCAAACAAACAAACAAACATTCAAACAAAATAAACAAACAAAACAAACAAACAAGCAAATAAACAAACAATCACACACACAAACAAACAAACAAACAAACAAACAAACAAACAAAACAAACACACACACACACACACAAACAAAATAAACAAACAAAAAAACAAACAAGCAAATAACAATCACACACACAAATAAACAAACAAAACAAACAACAAGCAAACAAACAACAAAACAAACAAACAAACAAACAAACAAACACACACACAAACAACAAACAAACAACAAACAAACGAACAAACGAACATCAAATCAAAGAAACAAGCACATGATATTATTTGTAATTACATTGAGACTAAGGTTTTGTTAATTACATTGAGCTTGAAGTTTTCATTATATGCAATTTACATGTTTTCGTTTTGTTTTTGATCAGTCTAACACGTTTCAAGTGCTCATTGTGGCGAATACCGAATATACGTTTGCCATCTTCAACTACTACAAAATGGAAATACCTTTCACCTCCCATCAGCTGGTAAGTCCCATGTCAATATATGATACTATTACTAAATGATATGATATGATGATGATGATGAAAGATGATGATGATGATGGTGTGATATAATAATAATAACAATGATGATGACGATGACGACGATGATGATGATGGTGATGATGATGATAAATAGAACAATAGTGGTAGTAGTAGTAGTAGTGATAATAATAATAATAATAATAATAATAATAAATAATAATAACAACATTGTAATAATAGTAATAATAATAATACTAATAGTAATACTAATAATGATGATATGAAGATGATGATGATGATGATGATGATGATGATGATAGTAACAATAATAGTAGATACATAGATACAGTGTCTGTTAAAAACATGGCTTCAAATATGCTTCTAGCATGACTTGTACTCAAGGGAAGCAAATCTAAGACATGTATCGTTAAAGACATTACGGATATTATGTGAATCAAGCTATGGAATATGGTAGTGCAAAGAAAAAAAAACTTATAAGTATCCATAAATCTGTTACTGAAAGACATTAATTATACATTCCTCTGTACATGAAAGTGCTCTTGAAAAAATATTATTGGACTAATTTTGTAAATGTTTTAAGGTACTAGGACTAGTTTTGTGAATATTGTACAGTGCCAGGACTAGTTTTGTAAATATTGTACAGTGCCAGGACTAGTTTTGTGCATATTGTACAGTGCCAGGACTGGTTTTGTAAATATTGTAGATTGCCAGGACTGGTTTTGTAAATATTGTAGATTGCCAGGACTAGTTTTGTAAATATTGTAGATTGCCAGGACTAGTTTTGTAAATATTGTAGATTGCCAGGACTGGTTTTGTAAATATTGTAGATAGCCAGGACTGGTTTTGTAAATATTGTAGATAGCCAGGACTAGTTTTGTAAATATTGTAGATTGCCAGGACTAGTTTTGTAAATATTGTAGATTGCCAAGACTAGTTTTGTAAATATTGTAGATTGCCAGGACTAGTTTTGTAAATATTGTAGATTGCCAAGACTAGTTTTGTAAATATTGTAGATTGCCAGGACTAGTTTTGTAAATATTGTACAGTGCCAGAACTAGTTTTGTAAATATTGTAGATTGCCAGGACTGGTTTTGTAAATATTCCACAGTGCCAGGACTAGTTTTGTAAATATTGTACAGTGCCAGGACTGGTTTTGTAAATATTATACAGTGCCAGGACTAGTTTTGTAAATATTGAACAGTGCCAGGACTAGTTTTGTAAATATTCCACAGTGCCAGGACTGGTTTTGTAAATATTCCACAGTGCCAGGACTGGTTTTGTAAATATTGTACAGTGCCAGGACTGGTTTTGTAAATATTGTACAGTGCCAGGACTAGTTTTGTAAATATTGTACAGTGCCAGGACTAGTTTTGTGAATATTGTACAGTGCCAGGACTAGTTTTGTAAATATTGTACAGTGCTAGGACTGGTTTTGTAAATATTGTACAGTGCCAGGACTGGTTTTGTAAATATTGTACAGTGCCAGGACTGGTTTTGTAAATATTGTAGATAGCCAGGACTGGTTTTGTAAATATTGTACAGTGCCAGGACTAGTTTTGTAAATATTGTACAGTGCCAGGACTGGTTTTGTAAATATTGTACAGTGCCAGGACTAGTTTTGTAAATATTCCACAGTGCCAGGACTGGTTTTGTAAATATTGTACAGTGCCAGGACTAGTTTTGTAAATATTGTACAGTGCCAGGACTGGTTTTGTAAATATTGTACAGTGCCAGGACTAGTTTTGTAAATATTGTACAGTGCCAGGACTGGTTTTGTAAATATTGTACAGTGCCAGGACTAGTTTTGTAAATATTGTACAGTGCCAGGACTGGTTTATGTAAATATTGTACAGTGCCAGGACTAGTTTTGTAAATATTGTAGAGTGCTAAGACTAGTTTTGTAAATATTGTACAGTGCCAGGACTGGTTTTGTAAATATTGTACAGTGCTAAGACTAGTTTTGTAAATAGTGTACAGTGCCAAGACTAGTTTTGTAAATATTGTACAGTGCCAAGACTAGTTTTGTAAATATTGTACAGTGCCAGGACTGGTTTTGTAAATATTGTACAGTGCCAGGACTACTTTTGTAAATATTGTAGTTTGCCAGGACTAGTTTTGTAAATATTGTAGTTTGCCAGGACTAGTTTTGTGAATATTGTAGTTTGCCAGGACTAGTTTTGTAAATATTGTATTTTGCTTGGACTAGTTTTGTGAATATTGTAGTTTGCCAGGACTACTTTTGTAAATATTGTAGTTTGCCAGGACTAGTTTTGTGAATATTGTAGTTTGCCAGGACTAGTTTTGTAAATATTGTAGTTTGCCAGGACTAGTTTTGTGAATATTGTAGTTTGCCAGGACTAGTTTTGTAAATATTGTACAGTGCCAGGACTAGTTTTGTGAATATTGTACAGTGCCAGGATAGTTTTGTAAATATTGTACAGTACCAGGACTAGTTTTGTAAATATTGTACAGTGCCAGGACTAGTTTTATAAATATTGTACAGTGCCAGGACTAGTTTTGTAAATATTGTACAGTACCAGGACTAGTTTTGTAAATATTGTACAGTGCTAGGACTAGTTTTGTAAATATTCCACAGTGCCAGGACTACTTTTGTAAATATTCCACAGTGCCAGGACTACTTTTGTAAATATTCCACAGTGCCAAGACTAGTTTTGTAAATATTCCACAGTGCCAGGACTAGTTTTGTAAATATTGTACAGTACTAGGACTGGTTTTGTAAATATTGTAGAGTGCTAGGACTAGTTTTGTAAATATTGTACAGTGCCAGGACTAGTTTTGTAAATATTGTAGAGTGCTAGGACTAGTTTTGTAAATATTGTAGAGTGCTAGGACTAGTTTTGTAAATATTGTAGAGTGCTAGGACTAGTTTTGTAAATATTGTAGAGTGCTAGGACTAGTTTTGTAAATATTGTAGAGTGCTAGGACTAGTTTTGTAAATATTGTAGAGTGCTAGGACTAGTTTTGTAAATATTCCACAGTGCCAGGACTAGTTTTGTAAATATTGTACAGTGCTAGGACTGGTTTTGTAAATATTGTAGAGTGCTAGGACTAGTTTTGTAAATATTGTACAGTGCTAGGACTAGTTTTGTAAATATTGTAGAGTGCTAGGACTAGTTTTGTAAATATTGTACAGTGCTAGGACTAGTTTTGTAAATATTGTAGAGTGCTAGGACTAGTTTTGTAAATATTGTAGAGTGCTAGGACTAGTTTTGTAAATATTGTAGAGTGCTAGGACTACTTTTGTAAATATTGTACAGTGCCAGGATTAGTTTTGTAAATATTGTAGAGTGCTAGGACTAGTTTTGTAAATATTGTAGAGTGCTAGGACTAGTTTTGTAAATATTGTAGAGTGCTAGGACTAGTTTTGTAAATATTGTACAGTGCCAGGATTAGTTTTGTAAATATTGTAGAGTGCTAGGACTAGTTTTGTGAATATTCTAGAATGCTTAGACTGGTTTTGTAAATAGTCTACAGTTCCGTTGTATATTTGATAATATCAATTTTTGAGAGAATAAACATACTATATGATTTATGAAAACCAAGATCTATGTTCTGTTGAGATTAGGAGACATGCGATTTTAATCAGCTGATCATTGGAGTGGAGGTGTTTGCAAATATGTGTGAACTCTAAGGCTTGATTAATTTAAAATATGAGAGACGACTTCAGACACACGTACAGCAATTATTTCAAATCCAAGTCTATGATGAAAACAGTGGACCATATGATTAAATATTGTACAAATTATAAAACAAAATCTACTTCAAGAAAGAGAGAGAGAAGAGAAGAAGAGAAGAAGAGAGAGAGAGAGAGAGAGAGAGAGAGAGAGAGAGAGAGAGAGTACGAATGAACGAGTGAAGTTTTTTTTTATTACAATATTGTCATACAAGTATGTATGTATGTCCTATGTATGTCTGTCATGGCGCTGAAGTATGAGTATGAAGTAGTCTGGATGAGTAGTAGTGTGATGAGTAGTGTGCAGATGTGTGTATGTAGTATGATGATGTATATAGTATGTATGTATAGGTGATTATGTATTGTATTATTATATATAGTTGTATGTATGTATGTGTTGTATGTATTTGGTGTTTATGTATGTATTATGTATATATTATATATATATGTATAATATATTATATATATATATATATATATATATATATATATATATATGTGTGTGTGTGTGTGTATGTATGTATGTATGTATTTATGCATGCATGCATGTATGTATGTACGTATGTATGTACGTACGTACGTACGTGTATGTACGTCGTATGTAGTGTATGTATGTATACTAGTATAGTATACTATGTATGTTTATGTATGTATGATGCATGTGTGTATGGCTGACTGCACAATATGACAAATGTTACCAGGCATGCTGAACAATAAAATGAAAAGAGTTCCATAACAAATACGAATTTTGTAAAGTATAGAAAACGGATGATGACGGCTTGGGTCAGGGGTCACACACCCTACTCCCCTCCAGCGCCCCCCTCCCAGTTTGCATGTGTGTGCTGAATTGTTGTCTATGGTGTTTTTGGTGTATGATGAGACTACGCGCCTTCGTTTGATTTTTGAATCAAGATTTGATGCCCTTCGTACGAATATATTCTAGCTTGTCGCTGCAAGTACATCTCCCACCCTCTCTGTCTTCAGCTACTCTGCGAAATCTGCCCAGTATTTTTCCCTGGGTCTGCTTGGTGCTGTCTTTCCCTCCAGCTTCCCTGTTGTGACTTGGTGCTCTAATTTTTCTTGCCTCGCAAAATGCCCTGTGCGTGTTGCTTGTTATTTCCTTCTCTTCTTTATTAATGTTCTTCCTTTGTCTGCCTCCTTCAAGACTGTCTTGTTTTTTTTTTCTTTGCTGTCCATGGTACTCTCAACATTCCTCTTAGAAACAATTTTCAGCTGCCTCAATCTTTGCGTGTAAACTGCCTACGCCTCACAACCGTACAACAGTATTGGTTTTATATAACGCTAAAGAACTCTCTTCCTGATGTTAACTGACAGGCATTTGT
>CM060310.1:22474487-22479487 GCA_030674185.1 Monoplex corrugatus
GTTATGTGTGTGTTTGTGTGAGTGTGTGTGTGGTGTGTGTGAGTGTGTGTGGTGTGTGTGTGTGTGTGTGTTGATGTGTGTGTGTCTGTGTGTGCGTCTGTGTGTGTGTCTGTATAATGTGGGTGGGTACGAGTGTGTGTGTAGTGTGTGAGCGTGTGTGTGTGTGTGTGTGTGTGTGTATGTGTGTGTGTGTGTGTGTGTGTGTGTGCGCGTCTGTGTGTGTGTCTGTATAATGTGGGTGGGTACGAGTGTGTGTGTGTGTATGTGAATGTGTGTGTGTGTGAATGTGTGTGTGTGTGTGTGTGTGTGTGTGAGTGTGTGAATGTGTGTGTGTATGCGTGCGTGCGCGCGTGTGTGTGTGTGTGTGTGTGTGTGTGTGTGTGTGTTGTTCTTTCGTTCCTTATTTCTTTTAACGTCTATTTATAGTTGTGCTTTTAGACGAGTGTGTGTGTGTTGTGTGTGTCTGTGTGTGTCTGCTGTGTGTGTGCTTGAGCGCGCGCGCGCGCGCGCGCGCGTGTGTGTGTGTGTGTATGTGAAAGAGAGAGGTTTGGTTGTGTGTGTGTGTGCGTGCGTGTATGTGTGTGTGCGTATTTATGTGGGTGTGTGTTTGTGTGTATGTGTATGTGAGAGAGAGAGAGAGAAAGAGAGACAGACAGACAGACAGACAGAGAGATAGATGAGAGAGAGAGACGACAGACACACACACAGAGAGAGAGAGAGAGAGAGAGAGACCGACAGACAGACAGACAGACAGAGAGAGAGACAGAGAGAGAGAGAGGATGTGCGTGTTCCAGCCTGCTCTTCCCTCTCTGTCTCTCTGTTTTCTTTGATTTCTTTTTTCGTGTTTCTTAACATGGAACAAAGTGATGGTAAATTGAACTGGTACAGTGTAAGTTAAAATTCACAACAACAGTAAGAAACATCTCCCAAACAATCACAAAAGCATCTAAACCTCTAGATTCTAAATGTCAATAAACTGAACACAGAGTAGCACAATGTAATTCTTCTTACAAGATGAATAGATAAATAACTAACTAAACAAATAGATAGCTAAATAACTAAATAAATAGATAAGGAAGTAAACAGACAATTAAATGAATATTTAACTAACGGACAGAACGAACGAACTATCGAACGAACGAATGAACAAACTAACTAACTAACTAACTAACTAATAACTAACTAACTAACTAACTACTTACTCACTAACTAACTGACTACATCCTAACTAGCTAGCTAATACCTAGCTAGCTAACTAACTAACCACCTACATAACTACCTACCTAACCTACCTACTACCTACCTACCTACCTACCTACTACCTAACTAACTAACTAACTAACTAACTAACTAATAACTAATTAACTTGTAACGTATTTCGCTTTTGTAGCACTAACATTGGAAGTTGTTGGTCAGTACGATGAGTGGATTTGTTTTATACATGGAGAGTGACTGTCCTTATAAAGACGTAATCACATAAGTGCAAAACAATTGTGATTTTGTCCAGCTACCGTGTATGGGGATCCGCACATCATCACGTTTGACAACACCAGTTACTATTTTGGGGGTGCTGGGGATTTCTGGATCCTCAAGTCTAATGACTTCAACATCCAAGGACGCTTCGAGGAACGAGAAAATGAATGTATGTAAAAACAAAAGGAAACAAAAAAAAAAACAAAAACAAAAAAAAAAAAAAAAAAAAAAAAACACAAAAAGCTTCGATCAACAACATCGGATGTAGACGCATGCAGAAACTGCTAGATTTTTAGCTCCCTGTCAAAGCCTTTATGCAGGTTATTTTATTCTTTTAAGAGGTTTGATCTGTCGTCTGTTGTTGATGAATTTGGCGATCGCACGCACACGCACGCACACACACACACGTACACACACACACACATGTACGCAAGCACACACACGCAGCAATATATAAACACAGTATGCCTCTTTATTCATATGAAAAATCTGTTAATCTTTTTTTCATTACATAAATCAGTGTTAAAATTTTAATATTCTGTGGTTTCTTATGTGTCTTCTTACTTATGTAGCTTTAATGTTTGTTGTTATCTTATTGTGTATGTAACTGTGAACATTTTTTTTATCACCATTTGCCTTTTTTTTGCGAAATGTAAAGCGCTGGTGAGCATGTTTTTATATGGAATATGCGCTATACAAATAAACATTATTATTATTATTATTATTTGAATTTGATATTTTTTGAAGAAGGATTTATAGCACTTAGACAGCTCCATATACGCTCCGCCCAGAGCAGAAAATGCTGATCTGGCAGATTTTGGGGGCTTGCACGAAACCCTGATGTTTGGTAGAGTCTTGGAATAAAAGGAGGAAAGTGAGGAGTGGATGGGAGGCGTATGCAACGCTAAGCTGACAACATCGGAATGATTCGGACATTAACCCTCCGTCTCCCTCACCTATCCACCAACTGCAAAAACTTAACCCTTTGACTCCATCAATCTGAGCAACAGATCCTTGCAGGAAGCTGATGGATAGAATGAGGGAGTCAAAGGGTTAAGTTTCTGTTTTGGTAGCATGGTTGACAATATAGGATACTGGTGGGCAGGGTTAAGATGGGCAACCGTTTCGTAATGCTTGTAGGCTCAGAGAGAGTGAATGCTCTTTTGCATATCATCGGAACAATATCTGCTGTGTTCCTTGATAGATAGCTAGTCTTGAGAAGAGGCCTAAAGTCTCTTGGTTTCTGCTGCGTGGTTACACAGGTCAGTTTTGGTTTACAATATTTTGATGGACGTATCCAAGAGGAATATTTTGTGCATATGTACAGATTAATCATGTATATGTATGTGTATGTGTGTGTACATGTGGTGTGTGTGTGTTAATGTATGTGTGTGTGTGTGTGTGATGTGATGTGTAGGTGTGTGGTGTGTGTGTGTGTGTGTGTGTGTGCGCCTAGTGTGTGTGTGTGTGTGTGTGTTGTGTGTTATGTTGTGGTGTGGTGTGGTGTGGTGTGTTGTTTTGTGTTGTGCTGTGGTGGTGTGTGTGTGTGTGTGCGTGTGTGTGTGTGTGTGTGTGTGCTCGTGTGTGTGTTTGTTTGTGTGCGCATTGTGTGTGTGTTTGTGTGTTGTGTTCGTGTGTTCGGTGTGTCCTCTGTGTGTGTCTACTACTACTGCTGCTGCTGCTGCTGCTGCTCTGCCTGCTATTACTACTACACCACCACTACCACTACTACTACTACTTTTACTACTGCAACCACTACTATTGACCACTACCATTAATAGATATATATACACATATATTATATATACATATATGTATATGTATATATACATATATGTATATGTATATTATATATATATATATATATATATATATATATATATATATATATATATATATATGTATATATAGAAAATTAGCTCACGCATTTTAAATCATGGCAGACTTGGAGATCAACGCCAAACAGTTGGCTCCAACCAATCTGACAGCCCTCGTGATGTGGACCACGGAAGTGACGTTATCACCATCAAAATGGCACCACCTGGTGGGGTCTCAACCGGAAGCTTGACGTCCTCGTGGGGAGGCAGCGCCACTTCTTTGACGAGAGCAGTCAGATGTGGCAGGACTTTCACCGTCAGTTTGCCCTCTACCCCCCTCCCTCCCATTTTTTTTTGTTTTGTTTCATTTATGTTTATATCTCTGTATGTTCTTAAAATGTTCTTGAGTTCTTGAATGCTATAGAGAACCGATAACGTTATACGATTGTGAGACGTGGACAGTCAACACGCAAAGCCAGAGCAAGACTGAGGCAGCCAAAATGGGGTTTCTAAGAAGAATGTTGAGAGTTCCATGGACAGCAAAGAAAACAAATGAAACAGTCTTGATGGAGGCAGACACAAGAAGATCATTGATAAGGAAGATCAGGAAAAGACAGGCAACATTTATAGGCCATTTTATGAGGAAAGGGGAATGGGGGCACCTGGTCTCAACAGGAAAGCTGGAGGGAAAGAGAGCACCGGGTAGACCCAGGGAGAAAATATTGGACGACTTGCAGGATGGCTGAGGACAGAGAGGGTGGAAGATGTGCTTGCGGCGACAAGGGATACATGCATATGGAGGGCCATGATCGCCAAAGCCATGCGGCAGGGCACATGATTGTGATGATCTCTGTCTGTCTCTGTCTGTCTTAATAGGTAAAAATGGTAATAGCAATGGTAATAGCGATGCTTCGTATACGTCACAACGCTTCGGTGTCTCTCTCTCTCTTCGCTTTGTCTGTCTGTCTTTCCGTCTGTCTTTCCGTCTGTCTGTCTGTCTGTCTCCCTCTCTTTGCTCTCTCTCTCACTCTTTCTCTTTTTTTCTTTCTTTCTCTCTCTCTCTCTGTCTCTCTTTCTCTGTTTCTCTCTTTCACTCTTTCTCTCTTTCTCTTTCTCTCCCTGTCTTTCTCTGTTGTTGTTTTTTTTTGGTCTCATTATCTCTGTCTCTGTATCTCTCACTCTTTCTTTCTCTTTCTCTCTCTCTGCCTCTCAGTATCTTTCTCTGTCTCTGTATTTCTATCTCAGTCTGTCTGTCTTTGTCTGCTCTGTCTCTCGTCGCTCTCTCTCTCCTTCTTCTGTCTTCGCTCTCTCTCTCTTTCTGTCTACGTCTGTCTGTCGCTCTCTCTCTCTCTCTTCCCCCTCCCCCTCCTCTCTCGCTTATATTTCAGTTTGCATGAGATTGACGGTTTTCATGTTGTGATAGTGTGTTTTGTGTCAGTGTAAATCCAGGACGAGCTAGGGTTAGATGTATAAAGCTTTTTGTTGCCGATGATACTAACTTTCAAAATGTAAATTATATTCTTGATCTTCTTATCTCTGTCTCTTTTTTTACTGTGTCTCTGTCTCTGTCTGTCTGTCTGTCTCTCTGTCTGTCTGTCTCATTATCATTCGTCTCTGTCTTTCTCTGTCTGTCTGTTTTGCTGTCTCTCTGCTCTGTCTTAGTCTCTCTGTCTGAATGTATTCTTGATCTTGTTATCTCTGTCTAATTTT
>CM060310.1:22481987-22484487 GCA_030674185.1 Monoplex corrugatus
TGGTGATGATGATGATGATGATGATGATGATGATGATGATGATGATGATGATGTTGTTGATGATGATGATGGTGATGATGACGATGATAAACCGTCTGACACTGACATTATGTACAGGATCTTTTAACGTGAAGATTTGATATTCTGCATGCATATACACACAACAAGCAGGGTTTAAGCCCATAGCAGGTTTTTACGCATATTGACCTAGGAAAAAAAAAGAAATAAAAACCTCCATTGGCCCACCAGGTAGGGTTATCCAGGCGAATCGAACCCGGGGCTTTAACGATCAGAAGTCCGACAGTTTCCCACCTGACTACCGCCTCTGTCAGACGCCTTTATATATACCTTGGAACAATGTTGAGACAAGTTTAAGACTGCTACTTGGTAAATGATACCGTAATGTTTGGTTCGGGGGTGAAAGTTGGACTGATTGAGACACGCCCCGTCTCGTGCGATGCACGAGGCAGCAAGAATACTCTAGCGGACTTCGGTCGGCGGTCTTAAGGTATCACTCAAGCGTCTGTCAGGATCTGTTGGGCATCATCATCATCATGAAGTCCCTTGCCACATGGCGTTGGCGATCATGGCCTTTCATCTGTTTCTATCCCTTGTTGCCGCAAGAACCTCTTCCACCCTCTCTGTCTTCAGGAACTCTGCAAGTCCGTCCAATATCTTCTACCTGGGTGTACCTGGTGCTCTCTTTCCCTCCAGTTTTCCTGTTGTGATCAGGTGATCCAATTTCCCTTTCCTCATGAAATGGCCTATAAATGGTGCCTGTCTTTTCCTAATCTTCCTTATCAATGATCTTCTTGTGCCTGCCTCCATCAAGACTGTCTCGTTTGTTTTCTTTGATGTCCATGGAACTCTCAACATTCTTCTTAAAAAACTGCTTGTTGACTGTCCGCGCCTCCCAACCATATAACATTATCGGTTCTACATAACATTCAAGAACCCTATTCCTAATGTTAATTGATAGGCATTTGCACAATCAATTGTCAAGAGAAACATTAGAAAACTCTATTCTTGATATTGATTGATAAGCATTTGTTGGTAAGAATGCTTTTCATCTTCTTGAATGCTGTTTTGATTGGCCGATTCTGCTGGCTATTTCTGATGTGCCTCTGCCGTCTGGTGAAATGATCGTTCCCAGATATTTAAACTTATCAACCTGTCTCAAGACTGTGCCGTTTGCTGTTATTTTGCATGACGGGATTTCATGTTTGGATACATAAGAGTTTTCAATGCATTGTGACATCTTGAATTTTCAGACTAAGAGTTTTACTTGGCATGTATGAGTTGTGAGTGAAACGCGCTGTTTTACATTTCTAGACTAAAAGGTTATTATTTTGGGGCTTATGTCAGTTTTGAACGAGTTTCTTATATCCCGTTGTCAGAACCAAGTGTTCGTCGTTAATTACTCGCGCATCGAATTTATTCATTGTTTTAACGTTCGGACAATTTTTTTTTCGTGTATGCATGTTGGTTTTGTCCACACTGTCCAGGCGATGAGTTGCTGCAGAGATCTGCATACCCTCGTCTTTGGCGTGCCTGCTGGGTGTTTTCACGTTTCCACAAGCCACCAGCCACTAACATGGCTTACAGCATCTTAAGCACGCTCAATTTATATTCTGCGTGTCCGTGCTCACGAGGGATGTTTAGGTATAGGCAGGCCTGCAGACATGTTAACCAGGGAGATCTGGAACAACAACAAAACAAACAAACAAACAAAGAAACAAAACAAAAACAAAAACAAAACAAAACAAAAAAGCCAAAGAACAAACAAACGAAGCAACTCCACCCTTTACCTACTAAGCAGAAGATTACCAGAATGGTCCAGACGTTCGCCTGTCAATAACTGAACCCCAGGCTCCGATCCGGGGTTCGCTTCCCATTGAGGCTTCGATTTTCTCCTCGGTTTGACTGGACTGAACGTCTGGTCCTTCAGAAGGAGACAAACAACAACAACAACCAACAACAACAACAACAACAACAACAACAACAACAACAAACAATAAAAGAAAAAACCGAGTCGGACCCGTGTGCTTTCTAACCTGCGCTCGCTAAAAGTTCTCCCGGCAGTTGAAAATCGTGAAAACCAGGGCTATTGCCCGGCTGCCTTGGTATAAAACATTGGAGAGATAGGTTGAATTCCCAGGTCCCTCCTCTTGAAGACCAGTTAGCCTCCTTGCCTTTCTAAAGTCTTGGTAAAACAGATTAAGTGGCGCTGCACTGCGGCGACGAGCTTTCATAGGGGGAAGGCGACCCGATCGTCACACGTTAAATCCACTGTGGCGAAAGAAATGAATATGAATGTGAATACGAATATGAATATGAATACGAATACGAATACGAATATGAATATGAATATGAAGGTTCCCAGGCAGGATCGAACCCCAGACTTTCCGATTGGAAGTCAGACGTCTTACCCACTTGCTTGTCACCCCCTTGTCCCGTCACATCAATTCTGAGCGAACTTGTGATCTCACTCTCTTCTTTT
>CM060310.1:22486987-22506987 GCA_030674185.1 Monoplex corrugatus
TGTTGTTGTTGTTGTTAAAACACTAATTGTTTGTGTTGTTGTTGTTAAAATATTGTTGTTGTTGTTAAAACACTAATTGTTGTTGTTTTTGTTGTTGTTGTTAAAACACTAATTGTTGTTGTTGTTAAACTTTGTTGGTTTTGTTTGTTTAAAAACACTAATTGTTGTTGTTGTTGTGTTGTTGTTGTTAAAACACTAATTGTTGTTGTTTTGTTTTGTTGTTGTTGTTATAAAACACTAATTGTTGTTTTTGTTTTTGTTGTTGTTGTTATAAACACTAATTGTTGTTGTTTTTGTTATTTGTTTTGTTGTTGTTGTTTAAAACACTAATTGTTGTTGTTTTTTGTTTGTTGTTGTTGTTGTTAAAACACTAATTGTTGTTGTTGTTGTTAAAACACTAATTGTTGTTGTTTTTGTTGTTGTTGTTAAAACACTAATTGTTGTTGTTTTTGTTGTTGTTGTTGTTAAAACACTAATTGTTGTTGTTGTTGTTAAAACACTAATTGTTGTTGTTTTTGTTGTTGTTGTTAAAACACTAATTGTTGTTGTTTTTGTTGTTGTTGTTGTTAAAACACTAATTGTTGTTGTTGTTGTTTTAAAACACTAATTGTTGTTGTTTTTGTTGTTGTTGTTAAAACACTAATTGTTGTTGTTTTGTTGTTGTTGTTGTTAAAACACTAATTGTTGTTGTTGTTGTTTAAAACACTAATTGTGTTGTTTTTGTTGTTGTTGTTTAAAACACTAATTGTTGTTGTTTAAATCCTTATTTGTTGTTGTTAAAACACTAATTTTGTTGTTGTTGTTGTTGTTAAAACACTAATTGTGTTGTTTTGTTGTTGTTGTTAAAACACTTTAAATTTTTGTTGTTTTTTTGTTGTTTGTTGTTGTTGTTAAAACACTAATTGTTGTTGTTGTTGTTGTTGTTAAAACACTAATTGTTGTTGTTTTTGTTGTTGTTGTTTAAAACACTTATTGTTGTTGTTTTGTTGTTGTTAAAACACTAATTGTTGTTGTTTTTTGTTGTTGTTAAAACACTAATTGTTGTTGTTTTTTGTTGTTGTTGTTGTTAAAGCCTATCTGTTCATTCAATTGTGTTTCTGTTCAATCTACGGATCAGACATTGACTGATCAATTTCTGTTTATTTACATATTAGGCATTGTGATCAGTTTCTATTTACTTATTTATCAGACGTAATGGTCAATTTCTATATATTTACTGATCAGGTATAGTGATAGCGATCATTTTCTGTTTATTTGTTTATGAGACGTACTGATCATATTCTGTTTATTTGTTCATCGATATAATGATTATTATCTGTTTATTGTATATCAGTATACGATCAGTTTATTATCTATATCGGAATACTGACGTTTCTGTTACTATATGTAAGAAATGATCGATTCTATTTATTTACTTATCGACATAATGTTCATTTCTGTTATTTATATAGATCTATCAACATTGACATTCTGTTATTATATCAGACATGGTGTCAATTTCTGTTTATTTATTATCAGACATAATGATCAATTTCTGTTTATTTATATATCAGACATTCTGATCATTTTCTGTTTATTTATATCAGACATAATGATCATTCGTTATTATATATCAACATAATGTCAATTTCTGTTTATTTATATATCAGCAAAATGTCATTCTGTTTAATAATCAGACATAATGATCATTTCTGTTATTATATATCAGACATAATGTTCAATTTCTTTTATTTATATATCAGACATAGTGATCAATTTCTGTTTATTTATATATCAGACATAGTGATCAATTTCTGTTCACTTGTTTATCAGATGTACTGATCATTTTCTATTTCTTAGTTCATCAGAGATAGTGATCGATTTCTGTTTATTTGTTTATCATTCTGATCATTTTCTATTTATTTATATATCAGACATAGTGATGATTTTTCTATTTATCTATTCGTTTATCAGACATAACGATCAATTTCTATACATTTACTCATGAGACATAGTGAACAGTTTCTGTGTTTTTATATATCAGACCTAGTGATCATTTTTAGTTTATCTATTTATTTATTTATTTATTTATTTATTTTATGTTCTTGTTTTTTCAGTGTTGTTTTTGTTGTTCAGGGAATGTCAACGAAGATGACAGTAAGTTCCATTGGCCAGTAACTGCCAGCAGTGACTCGCCGCTGTTCGGCGAAGCCAAGAGTTTTGTCTACAAGCAGGAGTCTCAGTCCTTGAAGCCGTCTGAAAATCAGGTGCAGCAAGTCTGCGGCGAAAGCGCGTCCTGCCAGAGGGACTATTACGTCACAGGCGATGCCAACGTCGCCCGGAGCCACCAGAAAAACGGCAGAGTCATTTCAGACCCTGCACAACTCTCAAGCGATTGGTGAGTCAAAGAGTTTATTTGAATTTACGATCGGTCTGTTTAAGTTTGTAATCAGTCATAATTCGTCGTGCAAGTTTTTCTTTGTGTTTGTGTCATTAATGAGAGTTCGCCGTTTTTACAGAATACTTGTCATGGTACACACTCTCTTGATGCCGTGCAGGCGCACACTTAAGTGGATATTTCTACAGAATACTAGCCATGGCAAATTCTTTTGATGCCGTGAGGCCTATTTAAGGCGCACATGTAATTAGATATTTCTACATAATACTAGCTATGGCACAAATTCTTTTGAAGCCGTACAGCCTTTTTAAGGTGCACATTTAATTAGATATATTTTTTTACAGAATATTACCCATAACAAATTCTTTTGATGCCATGAGGCGTTTTTCAGGCGCATATGTAAGTGGATATTTCTATAGAATATTAGTCATGGCACACATTCTTTTGATGCGTTGTGGTCTATTTAAGGCGCAAAATTAAGTGGATGTTTCTAAAGAATGCTATCCATGGCAAATTCATTTGATGTTACGAGGCCTTCCTAAGGCGCACATTTAAGCAGATATTTCTACAGAATACCACCCATGGCACAAACTCTCTTTATGCGTTGCGGCCTTTTTAAGACACACATCTGATTGGATATTTCTCTACAGAATCACTATTGCTCATTGCTGCACATTTCACTGGATATTTTTTTACAGAATACTGGTCATGGCACAAATTCTTTGGATGCCATGCGGTCTTTTTAAGGCGCATAAAGTTCACGATGCTCACGGGACCTCGGTTTAACATCTCATCTGAAAGACTTAACTCCAAGATTTACTTTCAGTGTCAGCTGCAGGGGAGAGAACGTGCCCTGTCTGATCCGGATATTGAAACATTATTTTTTGCGTGCATCCCCTGTTTTTGGTGTATCAGTGAGCTCACGCACTCCAAACAGCCATCGTACTGATAAAACATTGTGAATAGACTCCCTTCGTCTTGTAACGCAAGGGGATTATGATGCTTCGTCAAGGTCAATTTGACCTTGAAAAATACATAATCAGGAGTTTCTTGTTGAAAGCATAAAGTTTCAGGTAGAAAATTTGAGATTGTCGAATGACTTATCTGTCTTTATTTTCTTTCCACATGCGCCCTTCCAAAGCCTACCCCCGCAATCAGGAGTTTCTGGTGGGAAGCAAAATCTTCATGTACAAAAATTGAGATAGTTGAATTACTCCATTGTCTTTTATTTTCCTTCTAACCATCCCATCTGCTTTAATTAACATCAGGAAGAGAGTTCTTGAATGTCATATAGAACCGATAAACCGAAAAAAAATGTCATACGGTTTGTGAGGCGTGGACGGTCAACAAGCAAAGCCAGAACAAGATTGAGGCAGCCGAGATGTGGTTTTTAAGAATGTTGAGAGTTCCATGGACAGGCAGACACAGGAAGATCATTCATAAGTTAAGGAAGATTAGGGAAAGACAAGCAACATTTATAGGCCATTTTATGAGGAAAGGGGAATTAGAACACCTGGTCACAACAGAAAAGCTGGAGGGAAAGAGAACACCAGGTAGACCCAGGGAGAAAATATTGGACGGACTTGCAGGGTGGCTAAGGACAGAGAGGGATAGGTACATATGGAGGACCATGATCGCCAACGCCATTCGGCAGGGCACATGATGATGATGATGATGATGATGATGATGATGACCCCCTTCCCCATCCCCACACTGTCCCTACCTGTTCCAGTGCGCACGTGTGGACATCTGGACATTCCCATGTCGGTGAAGGTGCCCTCCATCTACACGGAAGGCACGGTGGTAGAGGTGACCGGCTGCAGGCCAAACAACGCCGCGGTCCAGAGTTCGGGTCCCGTGGTTTACACATGCCAGACGACTGGGGACTCTTCCTCTGCTCCCGTGTGGACCCCACAGCCTGATAGGAACCTCTGCCCCCATGTGATTGGTAAGGAAAGGAGTTTGGTCAGTTGGATGATTAGGGATACCTGCATTGTTAGTATGATTGGGGATACCTGCATTGTTAGTATGATTGGGGATACCTGCATTGTTAGTAGTATCTCCGAGATTCATGAATTAAGACCTGTGGCTCCCCCCCCCCCCCCTGGATGCCGAGGGCTCTTTCAGTATAAATAGTATCTCCACCTTCTGGAAATTCTGTACTAGAAATTTCCCTTATTCTGTCACTCTCTTTGTTCCTGCCTTGTTGCTTTGCTTTCTATCATTTCTACCTATCATTTTCCGCCTTAATGGTCCACTCACCTGTATAACTGTGTTCGATAAAGTCTTACGTACTTTTCCTTAGGATTGATAATTCGGTACATTTTTGGCTCTAGGGAGGTGAGATATGCGGAAGCAATTTTAGGCAATTTAGGCCTGTTTTTATATGTGTTTTGGTGTCCTTAGGTATGCTTATATTTGTATTCAGGTGTGTTTTTTAAATTCCCTGTGCGATAAATTGGACGGAGTGGTCAACGCCAGGGGCATGTCCTTAGATTATGTGCGAGAACTCATTGATATGTTTACTTAATTTTCTTTTCCGTTTTCTTCCTGTTGAAGTTTTGCATTTTTTGAAGCGGATATGGCTCTACGCAGTCGGCTGGGCTTTAACTCTTTAACCCCCGCACCCTATCCACCAGCTTCAAAAGTTAACCGTTTGACTTCCTCATTCTGTCCACCAGCAAAAAAAAATTAACCCCTTTGACTCCTTTACCCTATCCCCCACCAGGTTCGTGATGAGGAAGCCAAAGGGTTAAGTTTTTGCTCTGCTCTCATTGATGACGATGCGGGATGTTAGTGGATAGGGTGGAAGGGTCAAAAGGGTTAAACAGAAATAACAAATAACAATGTAATACAGAGTATAGACGTACACCGTGAAGTTTGTCATAACTAAGACCATGACATCTGATCATAAGGTTTTGTTTGCGTGTACTACAGAAGAGTCAGAGGTGCAGACAGCCTCCGATGTAGGCTTGATCGTCGGCATCGTCGTCCCTGTTGTTGTCATCCTCCTCATCGTCATCGTTGTCGCCATCGTCTGCGTTCGTCGTCGTGGTCAGAAAGATATCGAAGGGAGGTAAGAACATGTGGATGCATTGTCACTGACGTTCAAGTTTTCTGGAATATAGATAGATAGATAGATAGATAGATAGAGAGAGCGAGAGATAGGTAGATAGATAGATAGGTAGATAGATAGATAGGTAGGCAGATAGATAGATAGATAGATAGGTAGGTAGGTAGATAGATAGATAGATAGGTAGGTAGATAGGTAGAGAGATAGATAGATTGATAGAGAGATAGATAGATAGATAGGTAGGTAGGTAGGTAGATAGATAGGTAGGTAGATAGATAGATAGATAGATAGAGAGAGAGAGATGGATAGATAGGTAGGTAGGTAGGTAGGTAGGTAGATATAGATAATAGATATAGATAGATAGATAGATAGATAGAGACAGAGAGAGAGAGATAGATAGAGATATATAGAGAGATAGAGAGATAGATAAGAGAGATAGATAGATAGATAGATAGGTAGGTAGGTAGATAGATAGGTAGGTAGATAGATAGATAGGTAGATAGATAGATAGATAGATAGATAGGTAGATAGACAGATAGATAGATAGATAGATAGACAGACAGACAGACAGACAGATAGATAGACAGATAGATAGATAGATAGATAGATAGATAGATTAGATAGATAGAGACAGATGAATAGGTAGGTAGGTAGGTACATAGGCAGATAGATCGAAAGAAAGATAGATAGATAGAGAGATAGATAGATAGATAGATGGAGAGCTAGGGAGATGGATAGATAGACAGACAGATAGATAGATAGATAGATAAATAGATAGATAGATAGATAGATAGGTAGACAGATAGACAGACAGATGGAGAGATAGAGAGATAGATAGACTGACAGACAGACAAATAGATAGATAGATAGATAGATAGATAGACAGATAGATGGAGAGCTGGAGAGCTGGATAGATAGACAGATAAATAGATAGATAGATAGACAGATAGATAGATAGATAGTAGATAGATGGATTGATGGTAAATAGATGGATAGACGGATAGATGATAGATAGATAGATAGATAGAAGATAGACAGATAAGATAGCTAGATAGATAGCCAGGTAGCTAGCTAGCTAGATAGATAGCTAGGTAGCTAGGTAGCTAGATAGATATTATGGAGTATAGATAGAGATAGATGGATAGGCAGACATATATAGATATATATATATATAATTATATATATATATACACAACAGATACATAACACACACACACACACACACACACACACACACACACACACACACACACACACACACACACACACACACGTACGTGTCAGTTTTGCCATCCATCTGCCATTGGCGTCATTGTTTTTGAGTCTGTTTGTCTGTTTTGGTCTACACATTTACTAAGGACTAGCCATTGCCTAGCCATTGTGAATCCCATTTTAAATTTTCCTTTTAGCACTCAATGCATGAAAGCATTTTTGTTGTCTCTTATAAACAGTACGTCCCAACCTTGATGAGCAAGGAGAAAAAAAGGTAACAATGGAAAACGAATCTTGTTTTGAAATCCTATTTTTGAAGGGTCATGTATTTGATCTGGATATGTAGCTTTTGTTTTCGTCTTCGGTATTTCTAACATAACCAGTGTATCTTGGTAGTTTTGTATTGGCTTTGGCTCCGGTACGGAGGCTTGAGGTTGTTAACGTGCTTTCTTTAAGTCATTCCTTTTGGCTGCTAGACTTTGTGAAAAAACAAAAACAAAAAACAAACAAAACAGAAAAACAAGGAAAAAAATTAGGACCGTTGGTTTAAAACACTACATTTTGTTCTGTAAACCATTGCCTTTGCTGCCAAATTAGGCACAAACGAAATGCCTTTGACTGTTGGTTTGAGACTCCATATTTTCTTTTGTTACCATTATCTGGGATCACAAAATTCAGGGAACTGAGAGAGAATAGGACAGTGAAGAGGGTTGTTGAATTTGAAGATTGTGAATCGCGACATGTAGGCTTAACACGTTGCAAAGTCATAATTCATTGATATATGTCAGCGTGTACACGCTTATCGACAGTTGCAAAGGATTTTTTTTCCCAACGTGGAATTAAACAGAAGTGTAATTCCTTACAATGCCTCTTGGTGGTTAGAATTAGAGCTAGAGTTAACTCTAAACCCGTACCCTAACCCTTACCTGTAACTGTCAACCTACTTTCATACCATCATTCTCTTGCAAATCTGCACATGTGAATATTTTTCTTTTTTGAAATAGTTTTGACTGGTTTTTGTCTTTTACATTTTACTGATCGCGAAACTATTGAGATTATGTAATTTTTGCGCTTGTAAAACAGTTCTATCAGGGTTAGAAACTAATAAACCATACGTGCACGTTTTCGTACTTTTCTTCCGCTGTTAGAAGCAGCAGGGAAGTTTCAGTCTTTTTCTCTTAATTTTTGTATTTGGTGTTTGTTCTTTTGTGATCTTCCGTTTACGCTCGACAAAGGCCAGTTGACCGAAAATTTGCACCTGTCTTGTCTGGTTGTATTAAATACGCGTTCTGATTCTGTTTTCGTATTTTTCTGTTTGCTTGAGCGCGGGCGGTCGCACTTGGCTTGGATTCATGTTTAATAGCTCAGGTATCACTTTCCGCTATTAATTAATGATCCTAACCAGCGCAGTTGTCTTGCATCGATTAATAATCGGTACGCTTCCTGGACTAATTAACGCAACTTGTACACGTTTTGTGAGCGTGAAAACAGCCATGAAGGAGATTTGCAAAGGTGGTGGTGGTGGGTGATGGGGGCTGTTACTAATCGATGCACCCGGCAAGACTATTAGTGCAATGACATCATCTTAATCCCTTGACTCCCGAACCTTGTCCACCAGCATCCTGTATTGCCAACCATGCTTGCAAAGCAGAAACCTAACCCGTTGATTTCCTCACCCTTTCCATCAGTTTTCTGCAGGAAGCTGGTGGAAAGGGTGAGGGAATCAAAGGGTTAAGTTTTTGCAGTTGGTGGATAGAGTGCGGGAGTCAAAGAGTTAAATTAAACTTCACTACGATGTTGTGCATGCATGTCGCCATAGACACAACAACAAAAACACACACACACACACACACACACACACACACACACACACACACACACACACACACACACACTAACACACACTAACACACACACACACACACACGCAAAATCGCTGATACTACCCCACATTTTGACGGTTTCGATGATAATCAATAAAGGTATGCCACCAGAAGTTGTTCATTTTTTTTCATATGAACTCTCAAACACACTGCAATACCAAAACATTAGGCATAGGTATAGAAATAAAGTCATGAAATACAGGCATTGGCGATCTTTTCACGCTCCCATCTTTATACATATTCAGTTGTGAAAGTTTGGTTGTGTGCTTTTGAAAGTGTATTATCTTGAAATCAAATAATGTAGTCTGGTCTTTCCATCTCTGATACAGGCAAAGCGTGTAAGCAGACAAAGGTGCATAGACGTATCAGCTTGCTGCTGAATTCATTTTTCCATTGCACTGGGTTTTATGTTTCATCAGAGCTGTAGCCTGTTCTGGAATGATGCATTTTTTGCCTGGGCATTTTTTTGGTCATCATTTGTAAGCTGTAGTATTTATGTGTTTATCTATTTATTAGTTAGTTAGTTAGTCATTTATGTATTCATTTATTTATTTATTATTTTTTATATATCTACTTTTTCCATGACTGTTAAAAAGTATGTTGTAATGGAAACCTCTCGAGTTAAAACATTGTTTTATCTTTTAAAAAAATCACTGATTTGTTTAAACACACTAACACACACACAAGCACAACCACAACAACACACACACACACACACACACACACACCACACACACACCACACACACACCACACACAACACACACACTCACACACATACTCACACACACACACACACCACCACACACAACACACACACACACACCACACACACACACACCACACACAAACACACACACACACACGCACACTCACACCACATACTCACACACATAGACACACGCACACACACACACACACACATACACACACACACACACACACACACACACACACACACACACACACACACACACACATGCCTTCAAAGAAACAGTTTACCCTCCTTTTGTCAGTAATTTCCTCCTTTAAAGTAATTACCTGTTCCTAACCTTTCCTCCAGATCAGTTACTATTGATCAGAAATCAAAATGAACACCAGACATAAGAAAAGCGAATCGTGCTATCATTTTGTACAATTTTTGTTTTCCTTGATTGTTCATGATTGGTTATGAAAGTTCCATCGTTTTTATTGCCTTTTTCTTTTCTTCCAACATGTAAACTTGTGTATATTTGCATATCGCAATACAATCTGATCCCATATCTTCACATCTTATCCTTTTATATGTGACCGTCTACTACGAATGGAGTCTTAAAAAGTCGGATGATAGCGTTTTGCACAGGCAAGGGATACAGATGTTGATGGTTTCCACGTTTGATACAATGTCCATGTTTTATATGTAAGGATTTTAACTAAAGTTTTTTCATTGAACTTCTTTTTTAACAATTGATTTTATGTATGAAAATTTATGTCTGAATGGTTTTCACTTGAAAGAAAATGGAAACTTTTTTCTTTTCTTCCTTTTTTTTTTCTGTATGCCTCTTTTTGTTTATTTAATTTTTCTCAAAATTTGAGGAGACTTTTCATGCCTTGAATCACGATTTTCTCATTAATGATAACAACACGTTCAAGAATAGTAATTTAAAAGCTTCTCTGGTAGAGATTGTCCGGTTTTAAGATGGTTTTGACCACACAAGAAAAGGATGAAACTCTTTGTGCATAAAAGTCAACGGATAGAACACGTCTTTATCTGACGTAGAGCTCATTTTTCTTTCTTTCTTGTAGTTGATGGTCACATAATAATGGTTGTCTCCCTTCATCGTGGCGGTTTTTCTCTCTCTCTCTTTTTTTCTTCTTTCTTTAAAAAGACCGTTGTAATGCATGCTGTTAGAATGACGCTTATACTCTTATTTTCTTCTTCATTCTTTCTTTCTTGCTTCTTTGTAGCGAAGCTAGACCAGTACCCACTAAGCGTAGCAACGTTCCCACCGGCGTCGTCATCGACCCGGGTACAGATGAGGCCTTGTTGAAGCGGAAGAAGAGAGACAGGTACGTATGCTTTACAGCGTAAAGTGTTCCCACTCTGTGGCTCCCTCGGGTTCCACGCAAGATTAAATTAAACTGGGTGAGCGAATCAGTTGTCCTGATGCTGTGGTTAGCGCAACGGACTGACGACTTGGAAGATTGTGGGTTCGAATCACATTATTCTTTGTGAAGGTCATTGTGTTTATATTTTGGTTTGATTGTTTGTTTGTTTGTTTGTTTGCTTGTTTGTTTGTTTGTTTGCTTGTTTGTTTGTGCCTTATCCGGCTCATACTCAAGAGTTGGGTTTAGTTGTTTGTTTGCTTGTTTGTTTTGTTTTTTTTTTTTGCCCTATCCGACTCGTATTCAGAGTTGAGTTGTTTTGTTTGTTTGTTTGTTTGTTTGTGTGTGTGTGTGTGTGTGTGTGTGTGTGTGTGTGTGTGTGTGTGTGTGGTGAGTGAGTGATGAGTGGTGTGTGTGTGTGTGTGTGTGTGTGTGTGTGTGTGTGTGTGTGTGTGTGTGTGTGTGTGTATGCCCTATCCGGCTTGCAACCAGTGTTTGTTTGTTGTTTTGTTTGTTTGTTTGTTTTTGCCATATCTGGCTGGTATTCAGAGTTGAGTTGTTTGTTTGTTTGTTTGTTTGTTATGCTGTTTTGCCATATTGGTGGTATCAGAGTTGAGTTGTTTGTTTGTTATTTTGTTTGTTTGTTTGTTTTTGCATATTGCTGGTATTCAGTTGGTTGTTTGTTTGTTTGTTTGTTTGTTTTGCCATATCTGGCTGGTATCAGAGTTGTAGTTGTTTGTTTGTTTGTTTGTTTGTTTGTTTGTTTTTTTGCCTATCTGGCTGGTATTCAGAGTTGAGTTGTTTGTTTGTTTGTTTGTTTGTTGTTTGTTTTTGCATATGGCTGGTATTCAGAGTTGAGTTGTTTGTTTGTTTGTTTGTTTGTTTTTGCCATATCTGGCTGGTATTCAGAGTTGAGTTTGTTTGTTTGTTTGTTTTGTTTGTTTGTTTGTTTTTTGCCATATCTGGCTGGTATTCAGAGTTGAGTTTGTTTGTTTGTTTGTTTGTTTGTTGTTTTTGCCATATCTGGCTGGTATTCAGAGTTGAGTTGTTTGTTTGTTTGTTTGTTTGTTTGTTAGTTTTTGCCATATCTGGCTGGTATTCAGAGTTGAGTTGTTTGTTTGTTTGTTTGTTTGTTTGTTGTTTTTGCCATATCTGGCTGGTATTCAGAGTTGAGTTGTTTGTTTGTTTGTTTGTTTGTGTTGTTTTGCCATATCTGGCTGGTATTCAGAGTTGAGTTGTTTGTTTGTTTGTTTGTTTGTTTGTTTGCTTGTTTGTGCCCTATCCGGCTCTAACCAGAGTTGAGTTGTTTTTTGTTTGTTTGTTTGTTTGTTTGTTTGTTTGTGCCATATCCAGCTCATAACCAGAGTTGAGTTCTCTCTTTCTTTCTGTCTTTCTTTCTGTCTGTCTTTCTTTCTTTCTTTCTTTCTTTCTTTCTTTCTTTCTTTCTTTCTTTTTGTCTGTCTTTCTTTCTTTCTTTCTGTCTGTCTGTCTTTCTTTCTTTCTTTCTGTCTTTCTTCTTTCTTTCTGTCTGTCTTTCTTTGCACACTATTCGACTCGTATCCCCGGAGTTGAGCCGTGATGCTGGCTCTTTTGGAGGAATGGGAAAACACAGTCGCGTCTCACGGAGGGTGTTGATCAAATTTCTTGATCAACACCCGCAGGTGTCTGTATCTCTCGGGCCTGGTTGGCGCCAAGCTATGAAAGAGAGTGTAGAGTACAGCCCTGCCACTCAGTCTCACAGTCCAGAATGGAACGCCACAGAATCATGATTGCCATCCCTGTTAATTGGCATGCAGCGTCAAACCTTTTTGTGAAAAATTGCCATCGGTTTGGTGGCCAGTGAAGTGGTATAACAATTGGGACAGAAACATACTCATACACAGAGATATACACGATACTAGACCCACAGACCATGACATAGAATACCACAACACACACATATGCACATGAAAAGCACACACACACACACGACATGACAAATACTCAACACACACACACACATACATACATAACATACAGACACACACACACATGCAGACAAACACAACACACATACACACATACACACACACACACACAGAAACACACAACACACACACCACACACACACACACACAAAACACACAACACACACGCACACACACACACACACACAACACATACACACAACACACACACACACACACACAACACATCACACACACACACACACACACACACACAACACACACAACACACACACACCACACACACACACACACACACACACACACACACACAAACACACACACACAACAAACAAGTGACAATCCCGGCATGAACCTCACCAGAACTGCTATCCAACAGCGTTTAATTAATACTGTACATTTTAAAGCGAAAGCTTCCTCTAAGGAAGTGTGCAACATCACTATGTAGATAGATACACAATATACTGTGCTGACTCACAGTCAAGTGAACCTTGTGCAAGGATGGTACAGGCTTTAACCATTGTCAATGGCGACAGTAGATCGTTATAGCACTGTGCGTTACTGAATGAAACTGTGTTTGGGAGAGGAATGCCATTGTTCCACAGTCCATTTCAAATAACACGACAATAATGAGATTTAACACGGGCAAAGTCAGAACAAGATTGAGTCAACTGAAATGTGGTTTCTAAGAAGAATGTTGAGTGTTCCATGGTCAGCAAAAAATACACAAACGAACAACAACAACAACAACAACAACAAAAAAGCAAAAAAAAGAAAACAACATCAAAAACAAACAAAACATAAAAAACAAAAACAAAAACAAAACAAAAAATGAGACAGTCTTGAAGAAGGCAGACATAAGAAAAACAATAATAAAGGAAAAGACAAGCAACATTGATAGGACCTTTTACGAGGCAAGAGAAATTTGAGCATCTAGTCACGACAGGAAAGCTGGCAGGAAAAAGATCACCAGGTAGACCCGTGGAGAAAATATTGGACGGAATTGCAGGGTGGCTGAAGACAGAGAGGGTGGGAGATCTACTTGCAGCGACAAGGGGATAGATTCGTATGGATGGCCATGATCGCCAGCGCCATGCGGCAAGGCACATGATGATGAATACGACTGACATGCATTTTGCTACGCAAAATGTATTTCGCTATGTCCGCGGTGCGGAATGACATCCGCTGTACTGTATATTACTAAGTAAACTGTTCTAAGGTAAAATGGATGTCATCATTTTTAGAAACCTTGATCGTGTGAAGGGGAGTTCTCTCCCTTTCCAGTCTGTCTGCTGCACAGATTTGAACCAGGGTGGAGAAAACGTTATGCCTTCAGCCTCCGGTCCACCCGGCCAAGCTGCGCATGGATATCCGTACTCTGTTCAGGGTTGGTCAAGATTCACACCAGCGAGGTTGAAAAGATTTGCTCTGTCCTCATAATAATGCTAGCTGGACCTCAGAAAAGTTTGTGTCTGAAACCTCATTGTTGACAAAACAGACATTGTTTTAACTTCATCGCAGCGACCCAACAGCAGTGCAGAGTCTGCTCTGACGAGTGACTTCATTGCGGCTTAACACCGCGTCGGCTCCGTTGGCAGTATAGGTTTGACTGAATGAATTTTGGGTCTGGCGGGTGTGTTGAGGAACCTGACTGACGGCGGTGGGAAGAACATTCTAGTGATGCTTTCTGCACCGTGGGCACAGCGAAATACACGTCGCATTGAAAACATACATGTCAATAAGAAAATGATACTATTGTTTGAAATTGTTTGATTGGAACAATAATGTTTGCCCATGAAAAAAAAAACGTACATCCTAAATTTGAGATCAGCTGCTGCGTACTGAAGCATGTTTTTGCAAAATTTATATAAAAAAAAAGACATAAAACTTACTGTTCAAAATGAAAAGAGTGAAGGGAAAAATATTATACGTAAAAGAAAAGTTTGACTTCACATTTTGCCTATGAATTGTCACAAATCTAAATTTACTGTCTTACAGGGGAGCTGTGGCGATGTCAGAGGTCAAAGAAAGGTCAGGGTCAGAGGAAGCGGTATGAAACCTTTAGACTGTCATCGTCGTCAAATGCTGCCATTTCATGCCATCTTCCATCACCATAAGCACATACAGCCTGCGGCACGTCCATCTTTTACATGTCCAGTGTTTTGTTCATTCCAAAGCTTCATCAAACATATTTATCCCCGACGATGCCTGTTTTGTGGTTTACTGTTGCTGTTGTCATTGTCATTGCTTACATGTCTGATGTTTTGATCCTGTTCATGACAATCTGATGAATTCGTTTCAATGCGATGATTTTTAATTTCATGTATAGCACTAAAGATGATTTGCAGATCGCGTGTTTGAATGGTTGGTTTTATGTTTTGCTAATCAATTTTTCGCATTTAAACCATCAAATCTAGTGTTTTGCTTATCAATGTTTGACATTGAAATAATCAAATCCAGTGTTTTATTGATCATTGTTTGGTATTTGATTCATCAAATTCATTCTTTTCTTATCCAATGTCTGACATTTAAATCATCAGTGTTTTGTTTATCAAAGTTTGACATCTAAATCATCAAATTCAGTGTTTAATTGATCATCATTTGGCAGTTGAATCATCGAATTCGTTTTTTACTGTTCATTGTTTGGCATATGATTCATCAAATTCAACGTTTCGCTAATAAGTGTTTGGCATTTCGTTTATCAACGTCTGTGTCAGCACATGCAAAGTTGAGCTAATGCACAACAAGAGCGACTCCCTGAATTTGAATAAAACGGAGGATGTGTGTGGGGGGAGACGGAAAGGAAGTGGCCAGCCATTAAGGCATTCTACCAGCTAGTTAACATCTGAATAACCAACCGACAACCAACCGACCAAAATATCCAACCAGCCTCACTGCGTGCGTGCGTGCGTGCGTGCGTGTGTGTGTGTATGTATGTGTGTGTGTGTGTGTGTGTGTGTGTGTGTGTGTGTGTGTGTGAGTGGTGGTGGTCTTTGATTTAATGTCTATTCACTAAAGTGATTTTAGACACCAAAAAAAAAAAAAAAAAAAAAAAAATAAAAGGGGGGCGGGGTGATAGAGAAGGAGTGAAGAGGATATTTGAAAATTGTCAATGTTGATCTTGAGAAAAAATTATCCAGAAAACAACTTTTTGGAGGAGGGGAAGGTTAAACTTACAAATAACGTTACTATGATTAACGATTTAAACTAACAAACAAAATTAATAAATATTTAGAAGAAGCGAATAAAAATAAAACTAAGAATTGCGTGTGTGTGTGTGTGTGTGGTGTGTGTGTGTGTGTGCACGTATGTGTGTGTGTGCGTGTGCGTGTGTATGTGTGTGTGCGTGTGAGTGTGTGTGTGTGTGTGCAGGTGTGTGTGTGTGCACGTGTGTGTGTGTGTGTGTGTGTGTGTGTGTGTGTGTGTGTGCACGTGTGTGTGTGTGTGTGTGTGTGTGTGTGTGTATGTGTGTGTGTGTGTTAATTTAGGGGGAATGAAAGATGAAAAGCCTACTAAAAGGTTTTTGGACAAAGCAGGAAACAGCAAAAGTGACCACTGAAAATAATGACAGCATGATGTCAAAGACACTCTATATGCTTCGAGCAGACCAATATAAAAGCGCTTTTTAAATGTGTATTAAATTAAGTTCAGATTTTGATTTCAATGTCCAGACTTGATCAAAATCATCACAACCTTGAAGAAGACACTGGACGTTTCTTTTTCTTTTTTTTGTTGAAAGACAATCAAATATGTATGTTCGTTCGCTAATGTTCTTCTGCATACCACGTACTGTAATCAAGAATACCTTAGTAATTGGTGGCTTCTTAAGTTCTATGTGTGTTACGTTGTTTTTTAAATCCCGTATTTTAGAAAAGGGAGATTATTCCATATCGAACGGAAGAAAGATGTGTCTGTCTCTCTGTACTATGACAAGCACGTGTGGATATGTTTCTCAGCCGTTTATTGACTGATCTTTACCAAATTTGGGTCAAAGGTGTGGGCTACTCAGCGAAAAGGAAAGCTAAAGCATCAAAGTCAATGTCACACGGACCAAAGAAGAGCCCCAAATCAGAAAGGAGTGTGAAGAGAATTTCTCAGAGAAGTCTCACAATTTAAAAATCTGGTTTTGCAGTTATAACAACGTGTGAAGGGCACTCTCTCAGAGAATTCTCACAATGCATAAAATCTGTTTTTGCAGTTTGTGAAAGGTACTCTCTCAGAGAATTCTCACAATGCATAAAATCTGTTTTTGCAGTTTGTGAAAGGTACTCTCTCAGAGAATTCTCACAATGCATAAAATCTGTTTTTGCAGTTTGTGAAAGGTACTCTCTCAGAGAATTCTCACAATGCATAAAATCTGTTTTTGCAGTTTGTGAAAGGTGTTCTGTCAGAGAATTTTCACAATACTTAAAATCTGTTTTTGCAGTTTGTGAAAGGTGTTCTGTCCGAGAATTTTCACAATACTTAAAATCTGTTTTCGCAGTTTGTAAAGGGCACTCTCTCAAAAAATCCTCACCATGCATAAAATCTGTTTTTGCAGTTTATGAAAGGTGTTCTGTCCGAGAATTCTCACAATACTTAAAATCTGTTTTTGCAGTTTGTGAAGGGCACTCTCTCAGAGAATCCTCACCATGCATAAAATCTGTTTTTGCAGTTTGTGAAGGGCACTCTCTCAGAGAATCCTCACCATGCATAAAATCTGTTTTTGCAGTTTGTGAAGGGCACTCTCAGAGAATCCTCACCATGCATAAAATCTGTTTTTGCAGTGATAACAATCTACTATAGTCTTCGATGCACGTCAGATTTCATTTCATGTAAATCTTTTTTTTTTTTCAAGATCACAGTGACACAATCTGGATCATCATCATGATTACACTTTCCTGAATAAGAATTTGCCAGATATTGGAGGAATTGGCTTTCTATATAGACTTCAGAACAAAAGATGTTTTCTATAGTTTAGTTTAATTTAATTTCTTCTTCGATATGTGTCTATTGATGAGCAACAGTTTGGCCCAATCTGCGAAGAGACTATCAGACAGAGCAGAAAAATTACGCTTTTGAACATCTTCCACTTCTAAGAGAGGCTGAACTTTCAAGAAATTGACGAATACACAGTCAAGGAAAACTTAAGTATTGCAGCCCCCCCCCCCCCTCTCCAAAAAAAAAAAGTTTTGTTCTTTGCACTTCTTCAAATATTTGTAATGTTTTTTTTGTATGCCCAGAAGAATCTTCTCGTCCTTCCCTCTGGATCTCCCTTCTTGAAAGGGGAGCTTAGGTGTATGTGACGTACAAAATAATTTTTACATGTATTAAAACATGACAGCTGTTTGGGGGTTTTGTTTCGAAGCGAGACGAAGAATCACAAAGTGATTGTGTTTTGAGGGTTTATTAGTGGTGTAAAATCTTGAAGTTTTGTTGTTGTTGTTTTTTAGTTTTTGATTCTTTTTTAGGAAAAGTTTACATCTAAACAGTAGTACTCTACCATTAAACAACAGTACTTTTTTGTTTGTTTTCCTGATGGGCACGGACGGTGATCTCCCTTTCACACATGGAGGCGCTGTTTGATTCTCTCTTGCACGAGATAGATCTAGATGCATTTCTTAATTTAACCCTTTGACTTCCGCACCCTATCTACCAACTGCAAGAACTTACCCCTTTGATTCCCTCACTGTCCCTCATCCTGTCTACCAGCTTCCTGGTGGATAGTGTGAGGGAGTCAAAGGGTTAGGTTCCTGCTTTGCTAGCATGCTTGACAATTCAGGATGCTGGTGGATAGAGTCGGGGAGTCTTAGGGTTAATATCTTAAGTTTAGGCAAGCGTGGCTCTTGTACTGTTTTTAAATTTTGACTGGATGAAAACTTGACTGAAATTTTGTTACAACTGGAAATAAATATACATACATACATACATACATACATACATACATACATACATACATACATACATACATACATACATGCATACATACATATATGCATGTATGCATACATACATACATATATACATACATTATATACATACATACATGCATATACATATTATATGCATATATAGATATGCATAAATCAATATCTACATGTGTATATACATGTATATATGTATGGATATATATATATATATATATATATATATATATATATATATATACATATTTATATTATATATACATGATGTATTTTGAAGGCTTAGTTTATACCTAGTACCTTTGTCTAACAGACCACGAAAAATAAAGTTATGTCATTCTGGATCTGCTTTAGTTTTTGACCTGCATACAGGGGGGATTTCTAGGGGAAAATGTTTGTGTTAGAAAACAATATTTCTTTGGGTTTTATTGCTTGTTTGTGTGTGTATTTGTTTGTTTACGACTAGATTGTCTTGTGTGTTTTTTTGGTGTGTTTTTGTTTGTTTTTTGTGTTTGTCCGTTTTACTGTTTGCCTCTGTAGAGACGGAACATTAAACCAAGAGAGCTTGGAGCTGATGTGTGTCTGTAATCAGAATGTGAGAGGAGAGTTTGGTCTCTCATCAACCACCATCGCTTCCACTGAAACCTATATCATAGAATTTACACGGTTATTGCATTTAAAATTGAATTTGAATGATTTGCGATGATTTTATTTTGAGAATGATCGACGTGTGTGTGTGTGTATTTTTTTGTGTGGTAATACTATTATTTTGTGCTTTTGCAATACTGTAATAGTGTAGATATGAGACTGTACATGTACTTTAACGTTGTTTAGATAGATTTGTTTTAAAAATTGAATACGTTTGTTTATTGCTTTTCAGTCTTTCTCGAGTCATGTTCAATTTATTACAGTGTGAATAATGTACGCAGTAAACTTCTTCATTGTTGTGTTAACTATTTGTTTTCGTAACTAGGAATGCTAATAATCTTAGGCGATTTTTCTTGATGATTGTCTTGAGAGAAACCAGAAGATTTCAGACTTATCAATGGAAGAAAATTGTGCATATCTGCAGATGACGATGAATGTTCTTATATGTGTATCATTATTTTGGTTTTTGTGTTGTACTGGCAGCAATATTGCTTTTGTTATGTTAGATGACGTTTTAAAATAAAGGAGAAGATAATATTAAACTATTTGTGTTTCAGTTTATTTTTTAATGAATATTTGATATTTTTCCTTCACTCCATCATTTTTCATCCCTCTGTTTCTGCCTCTGTCTGTCTGTCTGTCTCTCTGTCTGTCTCTCTCTCTCTCCCCTCTCTCTCTCTCAGCCTCTCTGTCTCTGTATCCGTCTCTCTCTCTGTCTCTCTCTCCGTCTTTCCCTCATTACATTTCTCTCTCTCTGACTCCTTTTCTCCTTCTCTTTCTCTCTCCCTCTTTCTCTCTCCCTCTCTCTCTCTCCCTCTTTCTCTTCTCCCCCTCTCTATTTTTGTTTTTTCTT
>CM060310.1:22511987-22514487 GCA_030674185.1 Monoplex corrugatus
TTTGGCTTGGCTAATTCTGCTGGCTATTTCTGAAGTGCATCTGCCGTCTGGTGAGATGATCGTTCCCAGATATTCAAACTTATCAGCCTGTCTCAAAGTTGTGCTGTTTGCTATTATTTTGCATGAGGGGGTTTCATGTTTTTAACTGATAACCATGATTTCACTCTTCTTGCTATTTAGCTCCAACCCTTTATTTTTACTTGCTATTTCTATTGTATTCACAAGGTTTTGTTGGTCCTTTTCATTTGCAATTAGCACGGTGTCATCTGTGTAACGAATGTTTTTTTTTATCATTTTACCTCCAACCTTTAAATTAATCTAGGGTAGTCTTTTAGGTTTCTCATGATGTTTTTGCTGTAAAAGCGAAAACAGATCTGGTGACAGAACCCAACCTAGTATTAAATGCAAAAACCTTACGCTAGGTATTACCTCGAGACCTGGCCAGTCCATGGAATTCTTGGCACACTCAAGGCATGTGTCATGATCATTTTGGATCTTCTCCACCACATAGCTCTAGTAACGTCAATGTATATAAATAGATTTCGTCTCGAGCGCGAATACGTCATCTTGAGAAACTAAAACTGAAACTCTTCGTGGATGCGTTTCAGTTTCAGTTTCTCAAGATGACGTCCCCGCGCAGATGAATCCGTTGCGAAGTCACATGGCCATATATGGTATCATGGCACAAGCCTAAGCCCGCACATAACCAATGAGCTGGCTAGGATCCAGGTCCTACAGCCTAGGTTTTTACCACATTCTGTTGAGTTTGGCATCAATCTATGACTGGAACAATCTTCGTTACATGAAATTTGTTTGTTTAGTTACCTGTATCTATCTTCAAGAAGAACAATTTAAAGTGAATAACAATTGAAAGGATGAGTTAAAACATAAAAGAACAGTAAGTATAACATTGAAAGATGATTACAAACAAAAGAACAGTTAAAGTGAATAAACAATTGAAAGGATGAGTTACAAAACAACTAGACACTCATTATAAACTTGTCTCACATCACATAAAGCGACCACAGTCAATGTACAAACCTTTTCTGCCTATCAACAAGATGAAGCTCGCACCGAATCATATGATTCGGTGGTCTAGGATAGCGTTGACGTCACACCGAATCATATGATCCGGTGCGTTCTAGACCATTCCTGTGTAAAGATGACTGGCTTAATCCAAGGAAAACAAATGTCTGGGCAAACTTCAACCATTCAGTGTGAAGATTTTGCTCCCTTCGACCGTATGTCATGTAAAATTAGCCGTGAAATAGTTCTAGAAGTGACCGGTCGAAAGACTGTTTCTCATTCACGGCAAAATATTTTGACTTCTAAGCTGGATTTTCTATACACTTTGTGACTTAGCATTGTGCATAACTTGTATTTTTGATATGAACTTTCATCAGAACTACAATTTAAAACAGGTAAATTGAACAATTTTGCTAAATTGATAATGTGATTTGGGGGTATATATAGTCACCATGCTATTTTTAGAATTTTTTTTCTTCTTTCACTTACCATTTTGAATAATGATTTAAAGACAGAAAATGAAGTCATGTGCATCTGACATTTTGCATGATGCTAGATAAAGAGTGATATCTAATAGCACAGTTTACTTTTTGAAGATACCTTTAATACTTTTTTGTGTTACAATCTTTTAAATATGGCCAATTTTCATGTGATTCCTGTAGTTGCGAGTCTAAAAATAGATGCGATGCCAATGAGACTTCGCTGTTTACAGATGTAAAGTCGACTGGATTGAAATGGTATGGATCAAGAGCGAGGCTATGATTAAAAAATAAATTAATAATTATTTCAAAATTAAATTAAAATGAATTTGATTCTCAATCGAAAGTCTCGTCTTCTTTTTCTCATTTTCAGACGGACGTGGTAGCGCTGTCCAGCATCAAGCGACGAACAGTCCCCCCCATCAGACGTCCATGCATTCCAGGACCGATGCCAGTGAGAAATGAGCTTGGTACTACCGATTGTCGTGGTTGCAACAATTATAAATCTGCCGTTTTCAGGTTAGGCTACTCCGTGTCTGTTGTGTGTATGTGTGTTTTGTTTGTTTGTTTGTTTGTTTGTGTGTGTGTGTGTGTGTGTGTGTGTGTGTGTGTGTGTGTGTGTGTGTGTGTGTATGTTGTGTGTGTGTGTGTGCGTGCGTGCGTGTGTGTGTATGTTGTGCTTGTGTGTGTGTGTGTGTGTGGTTGTGTGTGTGTGTGTGGTTGTGTGTTGTGTGTGTGTAGTGTGTGTGTGTGTTGTGTTTTGTGTGTAGTATGGCGTGGCGTGGCGTGGCGTGGCGTGGCGTGGCGTGGCGTTTCGTGCGTTGTGTTGTGTTGTGTTGCGTGGTGTGGTGTGGTGTGGTGTGGTGTTGCGTGGTGTGGTGTGGGTGTGTTGCGTGGTGTGGTGTGGTGTGTTGTGTTGTGGTGTGTTGCGTGGTGTGGTGTGGTGTGGTATGGTGTAGTGTAGCGTAGCGTAGCGTTGCGTTGCATTGCGTAGT
>CM060310.1:22521987-22536987 GCA_030674185.1 Monoplex corrugatus
TGATAAAAACGCCACGCCTTTCGACTTCGTGAGGGACATCCGCGCCACTTCTAACCGGAAATTATTTGTTACTGTGGAAGACATATCCAAGAAAATCGAACTGTTCGATGTCCAATTAAGTGACAAAGTTTTGGTGTCAGACAAATGAAAAGCAAGAAGCAGACATCTGGATTCACCTTGATTTCTCCGAAGCAAATTCTGTTGTACCTTTCGACCAACACCAGCTCGATCTATTAATCTGCTGTGGAGCTGAGTTTGCCGCCACCTCGACGCAAGTGTTGGTTTCCAAATCCACAACATTCTACTACTCTGTGCAGCACCATGATTACACATGCGTCGGTCGGTATTCATTTCCGACCGGGCACAGACAAGATAGGCTGGACAGACCGTTTTTGTTGGCTCCTAAAGACGCCTCCATCGACGTGAGGGGGGCAGACGTGAGGGGATTTGACTACTGCCCTTTCACAAACTGCGTGGCTTACGCGTTGCTCAAAGTAAGGCACGTTCTGGTCTTTCAGCTTCCGGCTGTTCCACAAACGAGATCCTATCAGCCTCCTGCAAGGCTCCGCGGACCATCTTGGAAGTACCCTCCTGATGGAGAGTTCCTCTCTGGAGTCTGTCCACGTGACGTAGCCTTCTGTAACATGGATGGCAGGCATCTGATGGTCGTGTGTTATCAGGACTCTGGGGTGGTCGATGTGGTGGCCGGGGATGGCTCAGGTGTTGCCTACATTCGCTTGGACCATGTCTTTATCTGCTTGCCTGTCCGTCTGTACGTGACGCCCTTCTCACACCTGGTGGTGGGCTGCGCGGGAGGCAAGGTGTGTGTCTTCACCCTGAGGTTCCACGTTGTTTCCAGAGAGCCGTTTCCTGCTGGCGTCATACAGGCCTTTCAGGCAGGGCCATAGCTTGAAGATGAACTCAGGCTGTTGACGTTCTTAGTATTTGTGTCCTAGCATATCTTTTCTTATCGATTTTACTGGAGATGAATTTAGACTGTTGTGTTCCTAGTCGTTGTTGTCAAACATACTAACTCAGGCAGATGTGTTCTTAGCCTTTGTGTCCTAGCATATCTTTTCTTATCGATTTTACTGGTGATGAATTTAGACTGATGTGTTCTTTGTGTTTGTGTCCTAGCATATCTTTTCTTATCGATTTACTGGAGATGAATTTAGACTGATGAGTTCTTAATCTTTGTTGTCAAGCATACTAACTCAGGCAGATGTGTTCTTAGTCTTTGTTGTCAAACATACTAACTCAGGCAGATGAGTTCTTAGTCTTTGTTGTCAAGCATACTAACTCAGGCAGATGTGTTCTTAGTCTTTGTTGTCAAACATACTAACTCAGGCAGATGTGTTCTTAGTCTTTGTTGTCAAGCATAATAACTCAGGCAGATGTGTTCTTAGCCTTTGCTGTCAAGCATACTAACTCAGGCAGATGTGTTCTTAGCCTTTGCTGTCAAGCATACTAACTCAGGCAGATGTGTTCTTAGTCTTTGTTGTCAAACATACTAACTCAGGCAGATGTGTTCTTAGCCTTTGCTGTCAAGCATACTAACTCTAGGCAGATGTGTTCTTAGCCTTTGTTGTCAAGCATACTAACTCAGGCAGATGTGTTCTTAGCCTTTTTTGTTACTTAGCCTTTGTGTACTGGCATATTGTTTCTTATCGATTTTACTGGAGATGAATTTAGACTGATGTGTTCCTAGTCTTTGTTGTCGAGCACACTAACTCAGGCAGATGTGTTCCTAGTCTTTGTATGCTAGCATATATTTTCTTATCGATTTTACTGGAGATGAATATAGACTGATGTGTTCTTAGACTTTGTTGTCAAGCTCACTAACTCAGGCAGATGTGTTCTTAGCCTTTGTTGTCAAGTATACTAACTCAGGCAGATGTGTTCTTAGTCTTTGTTGTCAAACATACTAACTCAGGCAGATGTGTTCTTAGCCTTTGCTGTCAAGCATACTAACTCAGGCAGATGTGTTCTTAGCCTTTGTTGTCAAGCATACTAACTCAGGCAGATGTGTTCTTAGCCTTTGTGTACTTAGCCTTTGTGTACTGGCATATTGTTTTCTTATCGATTTTACTGGAGATGAATTTAGACTGATGTGTTCCTAGTCTTTGTTGTCGAGCACACTAACTCAGGCAGATGTGTTCCTAGTCTTTGTATGCTAGCATATATTTCTTATCGATTTTACTGGAGATGAATATAGACTGATGTGTTCTTAGACTTTGTTGTCAAGCTCACTAACTCAGGCAGATGTGTTCTTAGCCTTTGTTGTCAAGTATACTAACTCAGGCATATGTGTTCTTAGCCTTTGTTGTCAAACATACTAATTTAGGCAGATGTGTTCTTAGCCTTTGTTGTCAAGTATACTAACTCAGGCATATGTGTTCTTAGCCTTTGTTGTCAAACATACTAATTCAGGCAGATGTTTCTTAGCCTTTGTTGTCAAACATACTAACTCAGGCAGATGTGTTCTTAGCCTTTGTTGTCAAACATATTAATTCAGGCAGATGTGTTCTTAGCCTTTGTTGTCAAGTATACTAACTCAGGCATATGTGTTCTTAGCCTTTGTTGTCAAACATACTAATTCAGGCAGATGTGTTCTTAGCCTTTGTTGTCAAACATACTAACTCAGGCATATGTGTTCTTAGCCTTTGTTGTCAAACATACTAACTCAGGCAGATGTGTTCTTAGCCTTTGTTGTCAAACATACTAACTCAGGCAGATGTGTTCTTAGCCCTTGTGTACTGGCATCTTTTTTCTTATCGATTTTACTGGAGATGAATTTAGACTGTCTTTGGTGCCAAGCATTATCTTTTCTTACCGAACGTTTTTTTTTCTTTCTTTCTTTCTTTCTTTCAACCCCCACAGAACGTTCTAGACATAAAATACACACGAAAACGCACGTGGACATGTCTCTTGAAGCAATGTTTTTGGGTGTAAATTCCATGGCATGTAACTGGCACAGCACACGCAAAATTCTAAATTTATACATTTGTTCCGAACGATTTTATTAGTAAGTTAATGTATATGTTTTACTTTCTTATTTTTGATTGGAGACCAAACACAAGAATGAATTAGTTTTCGGAGGGAAGTGGTATAAGCCAAAAATGTTTATCTTTACTTCTCGTCCTGTCCATGGAAGATCTACGCTATTATAAACGACTTATAACAATTCAAACATATGAATATATATATAGAATCGGAGTATAAGTAGTATTAAACAATTGCAATCAAAACAACAAGTATTGGCAAAGAGAATAGAGACAATATGTATTGCAGATTGATATATACACACAACACAACAAGTTCAAAGAGAAAAAGAGAGCGAAGGAGAAAGGGAGAGAGAGGGAATGATGTAAGGGACAGAGAAAGAAAGAGAGACAGACAGACAGACAGACAGAGAGACAGACAGGCAGACAGGCAGACAGACAGGACAGAGAATAAGAGAGAGAGAGAGAGAGGGAGAGAGAGAATGAGAGAGAGAGAGAAAGAGCGAGAGAGAGAGAGAGAGAGAGAGAGAGAATATGAGAGAGAATGATAGAGAATGATAGAGAATGATAGAGAATGAGAGAGAATGAACACGAACACGAACACGAAATGTATTATATAAGGCCAGCAGTCCCTTACAATACAGGTTACAGCAGTTTTACACACGCACAAAGATTAGTTAACTGGAAATACATCAAACATCAAGCATGTATGTGCATACATCGTATTGAAACCAACATCGTTAAAGAACTGAATCAGACCTTAATCAATATTGATTAAACACACACACACACATATAACGACACAGAACAGACTCGTACTACATTAAGCGTTTATAATCACTCACAATCATGCAATCATTTTTTTTCCCTGTCACCTTCATTGCTAGACAAAATGGCAATTTAGCTAGGTAGATCACCAAGTAACGTAGCCGTTTACATAACATGAAATAAATGAATTTACTATAGCTGAAAATGACATTCTTATTTTCACTAGTAAACAATTTAGCTATGTGAATATGTGAATGTGAAACGATACAGTATGAGTGATGGTATTCAGACAACTGGTTATCAGATCAGTATACTGAGGACAGAGACATGCGATGTGGACCTCATCTTCTGGTTCAGATAAACAATATGGATAACGTCTTTGGTCAAAACCGTGAGAGCACTTGAATCTATGACAATTTATTTCTGAGACCTGACTCCAAATCGTGGGAGGGCTGTTCTGTAGTTGATCATATCATTCTGACTGATTCAATATATTTTTTTTATTTCTCAAGACAATTTTTGTATTCATTGTGTAGGTTACGGATATGATGATTTTCAAGATGTGAAAACCATTCGGAAACAATCTCTTAATCTACGTTTAAATTCTCATAAAAACGCCTTCTCGTTTCCAAAACGACCAAACATTATAAAATCCACAATAGCACAGCAACTTTTGTACACGAGATACCAGGTCATATATGACTTAATTTAGTTATTTTTAATAGCACGATGTACGCACATTTTGAATACTTGTGTTGTTTTAAATTTCTACAACTAACTGTAGAATTTATGTATAGTGGATGTTTTCTCAACTCCTTGTGTACTAAATTGTAAATTATTTGAAGATCTTAATGGTTCTCCAGAAATCTCTTGTAAGCGAACAGGTGTACTTTTTCCAATGATTCATATTTGTTACATCTCCATATTTCGGACCCATACTTAGATTTGTCGGCATGGTTATACCAAGTTACTTAAAAGCATTTACAAATTAGATACTCAACATCCATAAACTCGTCTTTCTTTGATGAAAGGTAGCCCCCTTTTCTAAATATCATAACGTTCGTCTTTTTAAGATTAACGTTTTGTCCCAGTCTTCCACAGAAAGTATGTAACAAGTTCAATTGATTTTAGAAGCAAACATCACAGCTGGTTTTGCAAGCAAACAAAGAAACATAATGATAAGAGTACATCATCGTCAAAAAGCTTAATAACAGTTCTCTTCCTGTCAGTGAAAGACAAATACCATGCTTTTTTGATCAATAATTCTATGAGCAGTTTCGTTAATTAAAAATGAGAAAATCATTGGCGATGCCACACAACTTTGTTTCAGACCTTGCATGTATTCAAAAACGTCTGAAAACTCATCACCACATCTTAAAGAAGATTTTACAGTTTTATACCATCATATTCTTTAAAACAGTGAGCATTTTGCCTTGAATGCCAATTTTTGATAAAACTGAGCACACAATGGGATGTTTGATATTGTCATAAGCTTTGCAAAAATCTATATATGCAATGTACAGTTTGCTATTTTTGGACAGTTTTTTTTCTGCACACAGGCATAGAGAGTGGTTTCTGCGAAGTCCAGTTTGACTCTCTCTCTCTCTCTCTCTCTCTCTCTCTCGCCATCCCTCTTTCTCCTCCTCCCTCCTCTCCCCTGTCTCTGTCTCTCTCTCTCTGTCTCTCTCTATGTCCCTCTCTCTGTCTCTCTCTGTATCTATCTCTCTCTCTCTCTTTCTTTTTCACCCTCCCTCCCCTACCCCCTCTTCTCTCACTATTTCTGTCTCTGTCTCTCACGGTCTCTCCTTCTCTCCCCTTTCTCTCTCTCTCTTTCTCTCCCTCTCACGTCTCTTTCTTCCTCTCTCCTTCTCTCCCTCCCTCTCTCCTTCCCTCTAACTCTCCCTCCCTCTCTCAATCTCTCCCTCCCTCTCTCCTCTCTCTCTCTCCCTCTCTCACTCCTTTCTTCCCTCTTTGTCTGTCTGAGAGAGAGAGAGACAGAGAGAGATTGTGTGGATTATTTTTTCGTGCGCCTGTGCTTGCTCTGTCTGTTCTGTGCTACCAAAGAATTACAGTTCTGACTTCGTGATAACTTTTCTAATTACGTGTGTTTGTCAAGATCAACATGTGGCGTGTGAAAATGAGAACCACTGCTTTTGGTTATATATACATGTACTGCATATATGCAAAGACCTGACTGTAGTGGAGAACTTACTTGTGCTGAGCGATTGATCGAAAGATACTATGAGATTCGTTTTTAATTGGAAGCCAAATTCTGTCAAATTCCGTTGAAACGGATTGCCGCTGACAGCAAAATGCACTCTAGATGTAACTGTATAAGGTGAGCGCTGTTTAGGTGTCAATATGTTGAAATATTACGACTAAATAGTGATCATCAAACTTTGGAAAGTTTTTTTTTTTTTTTTTTGGTTTTAGTTACCTGATGTATGACGACAATGTCTTGCTGTGGAATCTCCGAGAGTGTTGAAAGTACGTTCATTTAAAAGTTGTTAAATTTTCCTTTTCAAACACATCAAACATGATACCAACACTGGTCAAAAACAACATGTAAAATAAATTAGAAAGATGCCCAAATCTTTATGTTGGCAGGGAATCGCCGCGGCCAGCTGCTTCCGTAAGGGGTGAAAAGCTGCCTAGCAGCCATACGTATGGATAGTGTTAAAGATCACATGGACACAGCCGAGAGGGGAGATCTGCTGATGTGACCTGCCCATATCTTTCAAACTTCCATGCCACTGAGAAATATCGAGTCTGGAGATGGTAGCCAAGTGGCAATGACAGCAGGATTGGACAGAACGGTGCGCGGAGCTTGGTTGTTAAGAATCGGCACCCATAAGGTCGTTCACTGTTATCTAATGGAATCTTTGAATTCAGTTCTACCCGCAACGTAGCAGCAGGTTTGTTAGCTGCCCGTCTTAATACTCTAATCATTCTGGTGGTGTCAGTATTTACTACTCGTTGGAGAAGGGTGGTAGAATGGTTCAGACGGTCGCCTGCCAATAACTAAACTCGAGGTTCCAGGGTTCGCTCCCCGTAGAGGCATTAACTTTTCTCCTCAGTTTGACCGGAAAATCGAATTCAACGTCTATTCCTTTGGAAGGGGACAAAAACCAAGTCGGGCCCGTGTGTCTTCTGGCCGCGCTCGCTAAAGATCCGACGGCAGTTGAAAATCGTGAAGAGCATAGCATTGTAAGGCTGCCTTGGTAAAAATCATTGGAGAGATCTGTTGATTTCCCAGGTCCCACCCCTTGAAGATCAATTAATCTTCTTGCCTTTCTGAAATTTTGGTTAAAAAGTGTGAATATGATTATGAATTTGAAGCGAGGGAGAGGGGATGGGCGCCGCCCTCGTGGTGCTGGCCCCGGGAAAAGCTGAGGTCTGCCACCTCACTCCCCTTCGACCACAGAGTTATGGAACTATCTAGGTGGGACCTGGCCAGCTCATGGGCTTGCGTGCAGGCTTAAGGCTTATGCCGTGATCATTCTGAATCTTCTCCATCACTTGGCACCTGTGACGTTAATGTATTTGGAATTTTTCCGAGCGCGGAGACGTCATCATGAGAAATTAAAACTAACAAAATTATTCGTTGGTCCCATTTTATTTTTTTTTACTGCTTCCCCATCCCACCCCTATCTGTAAAGACAGAGGCATACCAAATGGCCTGAAAATTCAACTTTTAAAATGTTTGATCAGGCCAATCATGATTTATATTAGAAAGGCAAGAAGGCTTATTGGTCTTGAAGGGGTGGGACCTGGGAAATCAACCTATCTCTCCAATGTTATTTTTTTACCAAGGTAGCTGGGCAATGCTCTGCTCTTTAAAATGTTCAACTGCCGTGGGATCTTTACCGTGTGCAGCTAAATGGCATACTGGTCCGGCTGGTTTTTCGACCCCTTTCGAAGGACTTGACGTTCAGTTCGATTTTCCGGTCAAACTGAGGAGAAAAGTCGAGGCCTTTACTGGGGAGCGAACCCTGGAAACTCCAGTTTAGTTGCTGGCAGGCGAACGTCTGAACCTTTTTTTTGGGTGCAGCGCATGAGGAATTGAACGATTGCAACGAATCCCCGTCATACAAACTCCATGCTGAAGGAAGGACGGATAGGACGGGATAGTCACCACGACGGAGCAGCCACCTTTGTGGACAGTTAAGCTCCCTTCACTTGGGGAATGTGGGTTTTGAGGTAGGCAAGTTTTGTTGGTCTGAAAAAAAAGCTTCTCTTCCTCAATAGCCACATTGAATTGCTTTCAGAAGAAATCTTAACCCTTTCACTCCCGCGTCCTATCCATCAGCTGTAAAAACTTAACCCTTCATTATGTCACCCTTTCCTTTAAGAAGCTGGTGGATTGGGTGAAGGAGTGAAATGGTTACATTTTTGCTTCGATATCATGGCTAACAATGCAGGTTGCTGGCGGAAAAGGTGAAGGAGTCAAAGGGTTGAGTACAGATATAACATAGGACTCTATTCTACTCTAGGGAGAAAAGTGGCAGAATGGTTCATACGCTCGTCTGCCAAAACCTAAACTCGAGGTTTAGGGATTGTTCTTCGTTGAGGCCTTGACCTTTCTCCTCAGTTTGACCGGAAACTCGAATTTAACGTCTAGTCCAGGTTAATAAGTTCAAATACCTGGGAACGGTCGTTTCATCAGACGTCAGATGCACATCGGAAATAGCTGGCAGAATCGGCCAAGCCAAAACAGCATTCAAGAAGATGACAAGCATTCTTACCAACAAATGCTTATCAATTAACATCAGAAAGAGAGTCCTTGAATGTTATATAGAACCAATACTGTTGTACGGATGCGAGGCGTGGACAGTCAGCAAGCAAAGCCAGAGCAGGATCGAGGCTGCCGAGATGTGGTTTCTCAGAAGAATGTTGAGAGTTCCATGGACAGCAAAGAAAACAAACGAGACAGTCTTGATGGAGGCAGACACAAACAGATCACTCATAAGGAAGATTAGGAAAAGACAGGCAACATTTATAGGCCATTTTATGAGGAAAGGGGATTTGGAGCACCTGGTCACAACGGGAAAGCTGGAGGGAAAGAGAGCACCAGGTAGACCCAGGGAGAGAATGCTGGACGGACTTGCAGATGGCTGGGGATGAAGAGGGTGGGGGAGATGCTGGGGGCAACAAGAGATAGAGATGGTTGGAAGTCCATGGTCGCCAACGCCATGCAGCAGGGCACCTGATGATGATGATGATGATGATGATGACGAGTCCTTCGGTTTCAGTTTCAGCTTCTCAAGATGATGTCTCCGCGCTCGGAACTAATTCCATGTGCACTGACGTCACAGGTGCCATGTGTATGGTGATCATTGCACAAGCCTTAAAGCCTGCACATAAACCCATGAGCTGGCCAGGTTCTGAGGCCCTACCTAGACTATGTTTTACCTAGTCTATATTTTATACTGGTACTTTATCAGCGAACCACTGGAATAATGTTGGTTACATGTAAATGACACATGTATGTGTGTATCTTACCTTCAAAAAAGAAAAAAAAATATATAAAATAAATAAATAGATAATGAAAGGTCTGAATCACAACACAACTAGCTATTCTCTATAATCGTGTCAACGACACGCGGCGACGCTCTTTGATCGTCGATACACTCAAGGCACGTAACTGACTATATATAGACGCGTTGTGTCCCTTGAGACAAGGCTCATTCAAGGTTCAAATGAAAATAGTTCATTATTGGTTTCACAGCGTGGTTTTGTTTTGTTTTGTTTTGTTTTTGTCCGGTTTTTTTTCTTTTTTTCTAGAAATGTTTGGAGAAGTGGTAGATCTTCCGCCATTCAATCTGAAGTGACGAGTTCGAATCTAGATTGATAAATACTTTGAGCATGCACGGTCGAGTCGTGACTGGTTTATGGTACTGAAAAATGCCACTAATTATTTCTTATTTCGTCAGGGCTAAAATTATTTGCGGGCCGGCTGGTTCTTTTGGCACAATCTTGAGACAGGTTGATAAGTTTAAATACCTGGGAACGATCATCTCTCCAGACGGCAGATGCACATCAGAAATAGCCAGCAGGATCGGCCAAGCCAAAACAGCATTCAAGAAGATGAAAAGTATTCTTACCAACAAATGCCTATCAATTAACGTCAGGAAGAGAGTTCTTGAATGTTATATCGAACTGATAATGTTATGCGGTTGTGAGGCGTGGTCAGTCAACATGCAAAGCCAGAACAAGATTGAGGTCAGCCAAGACGTGTTTTTTTTTAAGAAGAATGTTGAGAGTTCCATGGAAAACACATCGAAATTTGCCGTCACACCTCTCTCCCAAAACAACCGTTCCCTAACACTGGCCAGTGGAAGCGACTTTCAATAAGTGAACATCTGCACATTTTGAACGAACCTGGCTCAAAGTTTGGACCGTCCACACAAGCAAGAAAGCGCGCGCACACACACACAGACACAGACACACACACAGACACACATACAGACACACACACATATACACAGACACACACACACACACACGCACACAGACACACACACACAGAGACACAGACACACACACACAGAGAAACACACACACACACACACACAGACACACACACACACACACACAGACACACACACAGACACACACACACACATACACACAGACACACACACACAACACACACACACACACACACACACTCACATTCAGAAGGAAAGACATCGACCAACCGAAGTCGGTAAAAATCCCCAACAAAACAGCTTCGAGATACATTTGATTCTTCACTACACACACGCACGCGCGCGTCGCGCACGCGCTCACGCTCACACAAAACAAAAGCAAGCAAGCAAACAAGCAAGCAAGCAAGCAAGCACGCACACACACACACACACACACACACAAACACACACACACACACACACTACACTACACTACACATATACACACACACACACACGCATACACACACACATACACACACACACATACATACACACACACATACATACACACACACACACGCACACAGACACACGCACACAGACACAGACACACACACACGCACACAGACACACACACAGACACACAGACACACACACAGACACACACACACACACAGACACACACACACACACAGACACACACACACAGACACACACACACACAGACAGACACACACACACACACAGACACACACACACACACACACACATACACACACACACACACACACGCACACACACGCACACACACACACACACTTACATTCAGAAGGAAAGACATCGACCAACCGAAGTCAGTAAAAATCCCCAACAAAACAGCTTCGAGATACATTTGATTCTTCACTACACACACGCACGCGCGCGCGTCGCGCACGCGCTCCACAACAAACAAAAGCAAGCAAGCAAACAAAACAAGCAAGCACAAACACACACACACACCATCACACCACACACACACACACACACATACACTACACTACACATACACACACACACACGCACACACACACACTACAAATACACACACACACACACACACAACACACACACACACACTACACTACACACACACACACACACCACACACACACACACACACTACACACACACACACTACACACACACACACACACACAACACACACACACACACACACACACACACACACACACACACACACACACACACACACACACACACACACACACACACACACACAAGATACAAGATACAAGATACAAGATAGTTTATTTGTCCCGAAGGAAATTACGTTGCCAATCACATTACAAATTAGACATAAAATTATACATTATAAATTATAAAGGCATTAAAAACAAACAATATTATCACATACATTATAATATCACATACTCTCGCATATCACAGCGCGCTGCTCTCACATAGACCAAGTGCCAATTATCACAATAAACATTAAAACAGTAAAAATAGAGTGCAGGTTAAGGATAAAGATTTCAAATAAAATTACGAGTATAAGCGTTGTTGAAAGATAATATGGCTTTGGGTATGAAACTATCTTTGTATCTCGTTGTCCGTGTCGTCAGTTGTCGTAGCCTACCACTCCTGTCAATTCGTCTTTTGTCAAACTCGCCCACAAGTGGGTGAGTTTTGTCATTCAGTATGTTAACTGTCTTGTCAGTCAGTCGTTTGTGGTAGGCCATGTCCAGCATCTCATGTCTTTGTCCTGTCACATTTCCAGCTTTTTTGATGATCTTCTCCAGCCTTTCCCTGTCTCTCTCTGACACATTCCCACCCCAGCACACAACCCCAAAGAATAGCAAGCTGCTGATGGCAGATCTGTAAAATGAAGAAAGAATTTCAGAGTTTACTCTAAAAGATCTAAGTTTTCTAAGGCAATAGAGTCTTGGTTGTACCTTCTTAATGATAGAATCTGTGTTTTCTGAAAAGGAGAGCTTGTTGTCAAAGACGATGCCCAGGTACCTGTGCGCATCCACTCTCTCCACTTCCTCACCCTTGATGCGCACAGGCCCCGGGGCATCAGTCTTGGCTCTGGTAAAGTCAATAACAATTTCCTTAGTTTTAGATGCATTCAGTTCCAGATAGTTTTCTTCACACCAGTTCACAAAGTGTCTCACCTCTTCTCTGTACAATAAATCATTTTTCTTACAAATCATTCCAACCTGACTGGTGTCATCCGCAAATTTAACTAAAGGGCATGACACACACACACACTACACTACACTACACTACACTACACTACACCACACACACACACACTACACTACACTACACACATACACACACACACACACACACACGTACACATACCTCGAATAAGTCCATATAAGGTATGCCATTTGCGAGTGGCTCCTAGCGCTTTCCTTGAAACGAAACAAGACAATTTCCCTGGAAAAACCCATCTCGACATCAGCTGCAACAGTGTGCCCCACTTATGTGTGAGTTGATGAACAGGTATAAGTTTACAGCTCTCTCTGTCTGTCTGTCTGTCTGTCTCTTGTCTGTCTGTCTGTTTTCTTTCTTTCTTTCTGTCTGTCTGTCTCTTCCCCTCTCTCTCTCGCCCTCTCTTTCTCAGTCTCTCTCTCTGTTTCTCTCGATGTATATATATATATATATATATATATATATATATATATATATTATATATATATATGTATGTATGTATGTTATGTGTGTGTGTGTATGTTGTGTGTGTGTGTGTGTATGTATGTATGTATGTGTGTGTGTGTGTGTGTGTGTGTGTGTGTGTGTGTGTGTGTGTGTGTGTGGTATGTAAATATGTAAAACCTTCCTAGAAACGATAAAAGGCATTTTGTATCGTATCCTTGTTTCGAAGTTGCGAAATTAAGGTAACGTGCCGAACCAATGAATAAGTTCATGAAAAGACACTCGTCTATAAACCTGACAAAGCCTGGTACTGAATATACTTAAAAATGCATAGCAACAAAACCCATGGCAACTAAGATATACGCATGGATATACGTACGAACGTACCGAAGTACACACGTGTGTGTGTGTGTGTGTGTGTGTGTGTGTGTGTGTGTGTGTGTGTGTGTGTGTGTGTGTGTGTGTGTGTGTCTGTGTGTCTGTGTGTGTGTCTGTGTGTACATGTATATATGTACGTTTATATGTATGATATGGTGTGTTTATGGAAACTTCCAATTTTATTGACAGTTTCACAAATTCTCGAGAACCTTGCCTGGCCTCTGCACGATAAAAAAATAAAAGATTTCCAGGACAGACAGTTTCACCCATTGTCATTTCGACACTCGAATTGTTCGCCGAAACATGCCCTTCACACATCTTTGATCTTAGAAACTGGCTACTCTCATTTATATGAAGTTTAAACAATGTTAGTATGTCATTATGATAAACTGCAATAAGAACTTGCACCCAGCGTTTGGATTAAGGGACTTAGTTGGGTTAAGGAACTTAGTTGGGTTGAAGGACTTTGTAAAAAAGACAGCTGGCTGCGCAATTCACTCTCTCGCAGTCAATTGATAATTAACGTGCCGGTGAAATAAGGAAATTTTTCTGTAACACACAGTTTGTGTGCGATGATAACCAAAATATGTAAATAGATAATTAAATGAACAAACGATCAAATAAATAGGTAGATAAAGAAATAACAATAAACAAATAGATAAATAATAAAATAAATAATAAAATGAACAAACGAACAAACAAATAATCAAAATAATCAGAAAAACAAAAAAATATAAATGAATAAATAAATGAATAAATAATAAACTAAACAAAGAAACAAATAAAAATACATAATACATACATAGATACATAATACATACATACTTACATAAATATATACATACAAACGTACATACATGTAGACATATATAAGTAAATAAACAGTTGAAATAAAATATAACTACAATAAAAATAAAAAGACAAGAAATAAATGAAAAAATAAATACATAAATGCATTTTAATAGATAGATAAGTACATAGGAGTGAATGAATAGGACAAAAATGACTGTGGTTGAGATTTAAACATTTGCTTGTTACAAATATGTCAGATATGCAAATTAGACTATAAAGAAATCACGCGAAAACCCCACGTCTGGAGTATTAACAATTCAAATTGAGTCATGACTATTTTGTCTTACAATCATTTGTGCTATTGCGTGGTATAACCTGTAGTTAATATCTATTATAGTTTTTTTCTTCTTCTTTTTTCCTCTTTCTTTTACATAGAGATGCAGTTAGGCAGACCATACTCAAGCACACACATACGCACACATGCGCGCGCGCGCGCGCACGTCCACACACACACACAGACACATGTACACACACACTCCCCACACACTCACACACACACACACACAACACACGCAGACACACACACACGCACACACACACACACATACATACATACACAACCACACGCACACACGCACATATACAACCACACACACACACACACACACACAATATATATATATATATATATATATATATATATATATATATGTGTGTGTGTGTGTGTGTATATATACAACCACACTCACACACATATACACGCACGCACACATACACACACACACGCACGCAAGTACACGCATGTACGAATACACACAACCCTGAGTAATTTGGTGAAGCCTGATCGTTCTAATGTTTGGTTTGTTTTTCTGCTGTTCGTTAATTTGTTTGATGTTAGCTTATATGGTACAACGCCTTTATGGTTTCATAGATTCATTCACCCCATAGACACCGTTATTTATTTATTTATTTACTTGCCTTTT
>CM060310.1:22541987-22591987 GCA_030674185.1 Monoplex corrugatus
AAGCGGTTTTCGCCCTTTATGAATAAGTTCCACTCTCCCTCTCCACCTCCCTCTCTTAGCTGGCCTTGAGGTCTATCAGTCATTCTGTGTGTCTGTCTGCCTGTTTATCCCTCTGTGCGTTTGTCTGTTTGTTTGTCTGTCTCTCTCTGTCTCTGTCACATGCACGCATACCCAAATACGAACATACACATGCATACGCATGCGCTCGTGTAAGCATATATATGAATATATACATCTACTTTTATGTATAATTATATAGTGACTTACTTTACTTGTTTTTTTTAAATGAAATTTTCAAAATTAGTTGTTTGTTTTGTTGTTGTTGGTTTTATCTCTTGTTGTTTAGTTTTCTGTTGTTGTTTTTGCCTACTGTCAGTTGCCTCCCCTCTCCCCACATCTTACCACTGCTCATAGACACATTGGCATTTCATTTAGTCCCTTTTTCCACTGGACGAGGCGGCAGGAAAATTTTAGTCCTTTTCTTTTTATCCGTTGTTTGGTGTCTGTTTTTGATCGTGCATTCGCGCTTGACAAAGGCCGGTTGGACGAAAAGTTGCGCTTGTCTTGTCTTGTATTGAATACGCGTTCTTTTTGGTTTACTTGTTCTTCTGGTTCCTGTTAGCTTGGACATGGGCAGTCGTACTTATTTTGGATATCATCTACTGTTGTTTGGCTTTCTGTTGTTGTTCTTGACTGTTCTTTGGTTTTGTTTTGTTGTTGTTCTTGACTAACGTTGTGTGGTTTTCATTTGTTGTTGTTTTTGTCTAATGTTGTTGGTTTGTTGTTGTTGTTGTTGATCTTGTCCAGTGTTGTTTGGTTTTCTTTTTTTTTTTTTTTTTTTTGTCTATTGTTTTCAAGTCTTGATTTTCTTGCAGAATTCTTATTTCTTTTATTTCAATATGTGTAGACTAGCAACAGAAGACATGTAATTTGGTATATGTGTTAACATCTGTATATGTTAATATCTATATGTTGGAAAATAAAGGTTGACTTCATTTCGTTTCATTTCATTTCTCTTCTCTTCTCTTCTCTTCTCTTGTCTGTCTGTCTGTCTCTCTGTCTTTCTCTTTCTCTGTCTCTATCTATGTGTCTCTGTTAATAGCGATATTGTTGAAAAATAGCGGTTCATTTTATTATGTTTAACTCTCTCTCTGTCTGTCTTCTCTCTTTTCAAATGTTTTTTTAACTGATAGTGTAATAATTGTCTTGCTAGGATATGTATATTATCTGGCGTATGATTTGTGTGTAGTGTGATGTTGACCTTCTTTGGGCGAGAGTTGGGTGTAAAAAAAGCATAGTTTGCTTATTTCATACCCTTGTACATGAAATGTTCTTGTTGTTCTTGTTCTCTCTCTGTATCTCCGTTTTCTCTTGCACATTCTCTATCTGTCTCTCTGTCTCTGTCATGTCTCTCTCTCTCTCTCTCTCTCTTCTCTCTCTCTCTGTCTCTCTCTCTCCTCTCTCTGTCTCTCTGTCTCTGTCTGTCTTTCTCTTGTCCCTTCTCTCTCTTTCTCGCTTATCCCCCCTCTCTGTACCCCCACGTTTGTTTTAATTGTTGGTGGTATAAGATACCCGAATACCTTAATTTACACATCAGAACAGGTCTGTTTTGTTTGCTAAAACTGTATTGCAGTGCTCTGCATTTGTTGTAGTGTATTCGTACTCATTGTATTGCCATTTGGTGCCAAGACACCATCAGCAAGAGATTCCTTGGAGTATATTGATGTTTCTTGTATAACCATTTTGCAGTGTATCCATAATTATTGTTTTGCCATGCATTGCCAGGGCACTGCGAGCTTTAGATTCCTTGGAGTATAGTTATATTGTGTTCCTTGTATTGTCATTTTGTGATGTATTCATATTCACTGTATTACCATGACACTACGATTTTCAGATTCCTGGGAGTATTTGATAGTGTATTCTTGCATTGACATTTTGTGATGTATTCATATTCACTGTATTACCATGTATTACCATGACACTGCGAGCTTTCGATTCCTGGGAGAATGTTGATATTATATTCCTAATATTGCAATTTTGCGATGTATTTGTGACCTCCCACCACGAAATCAGTCTTAAGTCGCAGTCAGTCGAACAGCTCCGGAGCTGAAAGGTGACTGAGGGTCTATCTGGGGTGTTTTGACTTTTTCTCAAAATTGATTTCTGTAGACTATGAATTATCCCCCACAGAAATTTTTTTCTAGAAAAAATGATATTAATCAATTTAAAATGGTATTTTAATGCACTGATCGCAGCAGAAAGAACACAATTTCTCTTTTTACAAACCATAACCTGTGCAGTACCCGCACATATAATATACTGACGGAAAAGCTCTTTGGTGCACCTTTCAGATAATGACAGCGAAAATTAGAAACAAACTGGGTCAAAGCCACCAAATAAAGAAATTTAAGGAAAATGTGCAGGAGAGCACACAAAAAGTTTAGAGGCTGTTTTCTCAAAATGGCCGTCATACAACTGAATGACTTTAAACATACATAGCTTCTACATTTTTTTGAGTACAAACTTTATTCAAGTACCAAAATAATCAGCAGAATGTACACTTTCCAGTAATATGTATATCTCAAAATACCCAAAATGCTAGTTAAGACTGATTTCGTGGTGGCAGGTCACATTTATATTCACTGTATTACCATGTATTATCATGATACTACGAGTTTTAGATTCCTGGAAAAATATTGATACTGTATTCCTAATATTGCAATTTTGCGATGTATTCGTAGTCATTGTTTTGCCCTGTCTTGCCAAGACGCCGTCCGCTTCAGGGTCACTGGGATGTGTTCATATTGTATTTCCACGTATGACCGTGTATTACCATTATTACATGCTTACCTGGTGGTGTATTGTAGGTGTATTGCCCCCCGTGTCGTCGTACCCACGACACCATCCGATGCTGCACGTCGCACACGGTGCTACCTTTGACTGCTGAGGAGGATGCTGGGAGCGCAGAGCAGAGAAGATGCCCCAAGCACACAAACCAGTTTCTTCTGCTGTTCTGCCGCCAGTGTGAAGTGAGTGACTCTTGTCTTTCGTAGAATATCGCAAATCTCTTCGTTCTTCGTGCTTCCTGCATTTAAGGTTCTTTTTGTTCCAGAAATTGTCATTTGAGGCATGTAAGAGTGAATTACAATGGATACATAGATATACAATAAACAAAGAAATAAACAAATAAATAAATAAATAAATAAATAAACAAACAAAGAAACAAAACAAACTAATAAATAAATAAATAAATAAACAGATAGATATAAATAAATACATACACAAGTAAGAAAATAAATACACAAAATAATATATGAATCGCTTTGGATATTCATACATACAAACATACACACATACATACATACATACATACATTATACATACATACATACATACTCATACATACATACATACATACACACATACATACATACATACATACAAAAACACACCCTCTCACCTAACAACATGCGTGTAAATAGACGTTTGAAGAAATAACGAACGAACACCTCTGCATTTCCAGAATTTTAGAGCTAAGAGTAAGAAAACGAATAAATATAGTAAACAATATATGAATCTTTTTTCGGATATTTTTTTGTGCCCGCTTTTTGTACGTTTAAAACTTCGTTTATTCATGTTTGTTTCTTCACGTATTCGATTATTTCATCTTTTGTTTTTGTTTTTTTCGTTTGAACTGTTCGTCCTTTTTGTTCATGCGTTTTATCTTGTCATTTGATATTGTTGCTGGTTGAAGTTGTTGAGTTAACTATACTGCCGGTTATTTCAGTCAGTGTGGTTCCAAGTTTGTACTTGATCTCTTCTTTGCAGCACATGCAGATTCATATATAAGTTGTGACATTTTCTGGAAAAACAGTTTCACTTGAAACACAAAATTATAATCTAGATAATAAGACACAAGAACTTTAGAATCACACGAATTATGCAGTCGTGAAATGACAGCAGACATCTTCATGACAGATATAACTTAATAGTCCATGTGGAAATGATTACTATCATAATACATCAGCATTTGCAGTTTATACATACAGCAAGACGAACATGGATATAATGATATTTGCAAAAATTTGCCGGTTTTTGGTTTGTGTATGTGTGTGTGTTTTCTTTTTTCTCAAAGCCACTTTTATACAAGAAGTAACCTTAATAAATATACAACTACAGAAAGAACCTTGTTTCTGGCACGTGAGAACAAGCAGGATGTATAGAAGGCATTAAAGAAACAGGTGAAATACAGGGGGGTGCAAAAGTAGGTATACAGCTATGAAAAAAGGAAATACATACAATACTCATTGCATTATTTTACAAACAAATGAATATTGCACATACATGTAATGACAAGCACAGCCTTAATCCCTCAGATACTCAAACTGCTTGCTGTCGGTATTCACACGCTCCTCTGATCGAGAGCGGAATTAAGCATTATGATAATGATGTGATACTTACTGTATACCTACTCACCCCCCTGTATAACGGTTTTACCACGTTATGATAACTTAGTCCAGCGGCTTCTGCATCTTATCATTTTCATCTTTTCAGATAAGCATCTGCATACAGTGCAAGCTGACGTCCCACGATGGCCACGAAACAGAAGACGTGGTGGACACCGGCAAAAAAGCCAGGGATGAACTGACAAAGGAAGTGAGTTCAGTCTCCAGGCAAGAACAAGTTCTGAACGCCATCTTGAAACGAAGCCAGGACTTTGAAGAGGACCTCGACAAGGAGAGGAAGAAAATAGAGGAAAACATGAGCGCCAGAGCCAACGAGTTGAGGGAAATGGTCGACAAGGCTCAGAAGGAAGCTGTGGAAAGTGTTGTGAGCATTACGGAGAGAGCTGTCAAAGAGCTGAAGGAGCAGTCTGTTCCAGTGAGAGAGAAACACAATGTCACGGTAGCAAAGCGCGAGCACATCGGTCAAATGATTGAGACAGGGGAAGACATTGATGCGGTTGGGTTGCTGGTTCAGATGAAAGCGGAGGCAGATCAGGCAGAGGGCAACACGTCAGGCAAGTCTCGTGAGGATGTGATGGTGGAGAGAGGCACAGCACGATACGAGTTCAGATCTAGAGCTGTTAAATACTCCGATCTGCTGGCTTTCATCGGCTTAGCGAGAGAAGGGCCGATACTACAGACCAAGGCTTTGAGTATGGATGCGGAATCCCTTCAAGAATCGATCAGGCCGGGTCCCCAAAACACTGCAGATTCCCTGCTCACTTTCCGCAAGCATAGAATGTCCAACGGAGAAACACCTTCATTTACTGAGATCGTCTATTCAAGAAACCCCAGATCTACATTAGCAGCAATGCATCTCACGACATCGGATGACATGCTTTGGCTGAACTTCAACCCTGGTGGGAATGTCCCCATGTTTGCATTGTTTGATGACGAAGGTCAAATGATGGAAGCCCACAGTGAGAACATCCCGACATCTGCTGTCCTGGTATCGTGTGCAGATGACACAGTCGCATCAATGACCAACGGCAGATGGGTCAGACCAGGAAATGAGTCAGGTGTTTTGGAAAACTTCACCGCATGGGGTGGTACCGCTGTCTCCAAGTCCTCAACACCTCTGATCCTGAAGGCCACAGCGATCCATCGTGTGCTGTCTGCTGACATGCCTCCACAGATTGAACCTAACGCAGCCCTCACAGTAACTGCAGGTGGCACCACGTTTGACGTCTCTGCTGATGGACAGTTCTTTGCTTTTACAATTGCAACGCTGTTAGCGTGTTTGACAAAATCACGTCAGCCACTACCTGAGAGGCTACGCTACTTACTTTGAAGCAAACAACACCGCCCCCACTGACGTGTGCTTCTGCTTTGTGGAAGGTGAGGAGATGCTGCTGGTGGCCTACAGCACTAAAAACACAGTGCACATCGTGGATCACAAAGATGGCTGCTACTTTGTGGGCACCCTGGAAACTGACCAATGTCCGCTGAATGCCCCCTGTTTGTCTGGCCACCAATCATAAAGGACGTGCCTGGGTTGGCTGCAATGGAGGCAAAGTGGTCATCTTTGATGTCTGAATATGAACTCTGTGAAGATTGCAAGTTCTATAACTGTGGACTTGAGAGTACTTTGAAGTATGATTCCGTGTAAACAGAACTATATTTCGGATGTTTTTGGACGACATATTTTGCTTTGTTTGATACACCATGCATACTTTGCTGTTTCAGCTGGAAGACTGTTTGCTAATTTGTAACCAGACACCAAACACTGTAGCTTGATAATGTGTTCACGCGGGATTTTTTTTCTTACGTTTATCTTTGTTTGGTTTTCGGTTTGCATTTAGGTCTATCTTGCATTGTAATTGTTCTACTGTCCGAAACAGTTTAAACCCAGAGCACTATTTTTCATAACAGCGAAGTGCCTTTTGATACACCATCACAGTTAATTTCTGTGGAAGCAGGCCAGTCTGTTTTGGTAATTGTCTGCTTTGCAAGGGTAAAGAGAAACACACACACACACACACACACACACACACACACACACACACACACACACACACACACACACACACACACACACACACAACACACACCCCGAAACAAAACAAGCCGTTATTAAATTATCTGGATGGTCTTTATAATACAAACGAGCAGAATGATTCTCTCCAATAGCTGTTTACCCAGGCAGCAAGTCCAACATGTTGTGCACGGAAAAAAAGTCCATTTGCTCTGGGAGCATACAAGATTTTCTTTGCTGAGGATGAAGTTTCGTAAGTTTTTTTTTCCTGTTGAACATTCTTAAGTTTTTTTCCAGTTGAACATTGTTCCTAATTTATCCTACCAATTGGAACAGGTTTTGGAAATTATCGTGTGTCGATAGTATTTCAACAGTCGAGCCGTGCTTCTTTCGGTACAACATAAACTGCTTTAAAATGCTGTATATATATCATGTGTACTTTATGTTCATCTTTGTCTTCTGTGCGTATTTCATAATAGTCTATTACACCCATCAGGGGATGAGGACATGTACATTCATTTGACATTTCCTGTTGACTTTACAATGTTTCAGAAATAAGCCATCGTTGAAAAAATATATAGTTAAAGAATATATACTTTTTTGAACACATCTACTACATTTTGTACATAATTCCCAATGTTCATTTTTGTACAGGATCGATTTTGATAGTAAACCATTAACATTGTTGGTCCTACATATCGGGTGCCTTAAAAGTATGTTTCTCTTAAAATTATCACGAGCCTTAACAGTATGTTTCTCTTAAAATGATCACGTGCCTTAAAAATATGTTTCTCGTAAAATGGTCCCGTGCCTTAAAAGTATGTTTTTCAGAAAATGATCGGAAGCCTTAACAGTATTTCTCATAAAATGATCGCGAGCCTTAAAAGTATTTCTCATAAAATGATCGCGAGCCTTAAAAGTAGTTTCTCATAAAATGATCACGTGTCTTAAAGGTATGTTTCTCATAGAATGATCACGTGTCTTAAAGGTATGTTTCTCATAAATGATCACGTGTCTTAAAGGTATGTTTCTCATAGAATGATCACGTGTCTTAAAGGTATGTTTCTCATAAATGATCACGTGTCTTAAAGGTATGTTTCTCATAGAATGATCACGTGTCTTAAAGGTATGTTTCTCATAAAATGATCACGTGTCTTAAAGGTATGTTTCTCATAGAATGATCACGTGTCTTAAAGGTATGTTTCTCATAAAATGATCACGTGTCTTAAAGGTATGTTTCTCATAGAATGATCACGTGTCTTAAAGGTATGTTTCTCATAGAATGATCAGTGTCTTAAGCATGTTTCTCATAAAGATCACGTGTCTAAGGTATGTTTCTCATAAAATGATCCGGCCTTAAAAGTATGTTTCTCATAGAATGATCACGTGTCTTAAAGGTATGTTTCTCATAGAATGATCACGTGTCTTAAAGGTATGTTTCTCATAAATGATCACGTGTCTTAAAAGTGTTTCTCATAGAATGATTACGTGCCATTAAGGTATGTTTCTCGTGAAATGATCACGCGCCTTAAAAGTACGTTTTCTCATAAATTGATCGCGAACCTTAAAAGTGTTTCTCATAAAATGATCACGTGCCTTAAAAGTATGTTTCTCTTATAATGATCCCAAACTTTAAAAGTATATTTCCAGAACAAGTCATCGCTAGCATTATATAGCTAGGGCTTTAATTTATTTTTCAAACTCTGTGAACAAGAATACACTTCACTAACTGTATTATATATCTGTCCATGTATGTCCTGTGTTTTTAAATTGTCTCTTCAGGCGGTAAGCTTCAATGTACGTGTGTATATTTGGTATGTTCAAATCGCTACTTTTTGCACTTTTTGGAAGGGGGAACGGCTTTTTTCTTTTTTTGTGTGTGTGTGTGTGTGTTTGTTTTGTTTTTGTAATTCGGTCACGCAGATGAGAATCACGTTTTAAGAAAATTACAGACGAAATCATCGGAGAGATCTGGGAACAGAATCGACAGACAGATTTAATTCGGTGAGAATTGGTGATTCAAATACAGCAAGTCTTCCTAGTCGAGTTATACCTCTCCTTAAACCAAATTTTGAATGAGACTTTTACCTCTTAGATTTCCAGCATGATTTATTTCTTCACAGACCTTTTTACACCATGTATAAACCACACATTTGATGTTTTGAAACCGTTGAGGGATGCAGTTTATATTCAGATTCTGTATATATTTCAGTACCGAACAGTTTTTGCTTACTAATCAGATTGCCTGTGTTTTCTTAGCATTAAAAAAAAGCCCTTAAAAGTTTTTTTTTTTCAAATTTGCAAGCTAGATGAATAGATTTCTAAAAGTATGTTTTAACTACGGTATTCACCAACTGGACATCATCTGCAAGTTGATAGATTTTGTATTCATATAATCATGATGCTTTTAATGTGTGTATCTTTTCTGCTCAAACTTGTCAGTATCTTGACACATAATACAAATAAATGCAGAGAAAATGGGTCTCCTTGTCTTCAGCCTCTTTTTTTCTCGGTGGATGAGAGTTTAGTGTTGTTACGTGATGAGGATCAACTACCATATTATGACAGAGTTCTGTGACGACAATGGTGATGGAGACCGGCTTAGGGTGTAGCAAAAAGCCTCTAGAGCTATGACTGCACGTAGGCAGTTGGGGTGTGATGGTATGATGTCCAAACCCTGCGTTACAACGATGAATGACCAGAACAGCGTATACCCTCGATCATTAGGATATTTGACTGCTGTTGGACTGACAAGAGCTGCCCTGAGTGAGACCAGATTTCCGAATGAAATCTAGCTCGGAAAAGCTGGAGGAGGTTACACTATTTAAAACGTAGAATCGGGAAAACCCAAATATGATCAAAGACCCATTGGAGTAACGGAAAGATCGGCAAGCTCATCGACAAACTCCACGTTACTTAGCGAGGAAGAAGTCGGCGATAAGATCTGTGAGAAAAGGAAGCGAAAATACCAGCTATGGTGGAGTGTATCCAACGAAACCTGGCCAAACGAAGAACGACTGCTGGGAGATAAAAGCTATACGACTGATGCCAACAACAAAATATGCATGATGGCCTGCACTCAGTGTACAGATCCAAGTGCACAAATCCAAGGCTTCTGGCTTAATCCTTTGACTCCCGCATCCTGTCCACCAATATCCTGCATTGTCAACCACGCTAACAATGGAAAAACTTAACTTTTGGTTCCCTCACCCTTAACACCAGCTTCGTGTAGTCAGCCGGTGGAAAGGGTGAGGGAATCAAAGGGTTACGTTTTTGCAGTTGGTGGACAGGGTGCGGGAGTCAATGGGTTAATATCAGCCGTACTTCTGACCACTCCATTCTGCTGACAGACAAAGCTGGCATCTTATCGATCTGGGCTGAGAACTTTAACCCTTTGACTCTGACACCCTATCCACCAGCGTCCTGCATAGCCAACCATGCAAACAGAACAAAAACTTAATCCTTTGACTCCTTCACCCTATCCACCAGCTTCCTGCAGGAAGCTGGTGGATAGGGTGAGAAAGTCAAAGGGTTAAGTTTTTGCAGTTGGTGGATAGGGTGCGGGGAGTGAAAGGGTTAACACGCTGTTGAGCAAGGAGTAGCCACTATCTGAGAACGCCATTGTAGCACTTCCTTAATTTGCAGTAAAGGAATCTCTAGCAGACTCACCCTTCAGTACCAAGAACATCAAAGTCCTGAAGTCCTGAGACAAAACGAGCCTGGGAAGGCAGCAGGGACTGATGGTATCTCTGCAGCTGTGCACGGAAATGGGAGTGAGATGTTCCTGGAGAAACTGACCACCCCGTTGCAGTCCACATGGCAGAAGATAGAGATTCATAAATACACAAAAAAGATGCTATAACAATCCATGTTTTTAAGAAGAAGGGCGATAAGGCCACCATCGTTGGATATCCACTCCTGTACACTACAGGTAAGGTCCTTTCTAGGAATATCCTTAACAGATTCTTCATTAAAGTAGCCAAGCCCATCATTTTATGAGTGTGGCTTTCATGGTGGAAGATGCATCCAGTGACACCATAAACTAGTTGCAAGAGAAGTGTCGCGAACAAAAGCAGGAGGCCACAGTGGTATTTGTAGATCTGACTAAAGCATCTGACAGCTTGAATCAAAAGGGCTCATGGGAGATACTGTGAAAGGTTCGTTGCCCTCAGAAGCTTGTCTCGCTGATTGCTTCTTTTTATAATGGTATGATGGCCAAGGTGCAACAGAATGGGTAGGCAGCTTAACCTTTCCCAGTGCAAAACTGAGTGAAACAGGGATGTGTTCTAGCGCCCTCACTCTTCACCGTCCTATTTGAGGCGATGCTGACTAATATTCAGATACTTTGACAGGGTTGTGTCCATCGGGTTCTGCTCAGATAGAAAACGCTTCAAGCTGCAGAAATTCCCAAGTCCAAACCAAAGCACTCAAAGACGTCCTGTAGGAACCTTTGCATATGACTGTGGTCTCCCAATGGGATGCTGGGGGCTCTTTCAGTATAAATAGTATCCCCACCTTCTGGAAATTATGTGCTAGAAATTTCGATTTCCTCCTTTCTGTCACTCTGTTTGTTTCTGCCTTACTCCTTTGCTTTCTGTTGTTTTCTGTCATTTCTTTCTATCAACTTCTGCCTTGCTCGTCCATTTACCTGTACGGGTTCGACAAAGTCTTACGCAATTTGTTTTTAGGACTGATAATTGGGTACATGTATTAAGTGTATATTTGGCTCTAGGGAGGTGAGATATGATGAGCAATTTTAAGTTATTTATGCCCGTTTTTATATATGTTTTAGTGTCCTTAGGTATGTTTAAATTTGTATTCATGTATGTATTTAAATCCCCTTGTGCGATAAATTGGACGGAGTGGTCAACGCCTGGGTCATGTCCTTAGATTACGTGCGCGAATGTATTGATATGTGTAGTTAATTATCTTTTCTTTTTTTTTTCCTGTAGACGTTTTGTGTGCTTTGAAGCAGTTATAGCCCTGATATGGCTCTACGCAGTCGGCTGGGCTTTAAACAACAATAACAATAACAACAATAGATGGCAGCACGCGTATGAAAACATCCAGCACACCACTGACGTTCTCGTTGCAGCCAGCAAACGGTTCGGCCTTACAGTTAGCCTCAGCAGGACAGACGCTATGCTTAACCCTTTGACTCCCGCACCCTATCCACCAGCATCCTACATTTGTCAACCATGCCAGCAAAGCAAAAGCTTAACCCTTTTACTCCCTTGCAGGAAGCTGGTGGATAGGGTGAGAGAGTCAAAAGGTTACGTTTTTGCAGTCGATGGATAGGGTGCGGGAGTCAAAGGGTTACTTTTTGAAGTCGATGGATAGAGTGCGGCTGTCAAAGGGTTTAGCCAAAATTGTCTCGGGTTTCTGTCACCATATCCAATCGTCTTCAACAAGGAGACCCAAGCCTGTAGACAAATTATTGTACTCTACAGTCAGCAGAGATTGATCCGTTCATGCTGAGGTGACGCTTAGCATCTCCAAGCCTGGCTCTGCCTTTGCAAGGTTGACTAATTGGTTGTGACTAGACTGTGGCATCAGGCTCGTCACAGTTTCAGTTTCAGTTTCTCAAGATGAGGTCTCCGCGCTCGGAATAAATTCCATATGCACTAACGTCTCGGGTGCCTAGTGATGGAGAAGATCCAGAATGATCACAGCACAAGCCTTAAGCCTGCACATAACCCCACGAGCTGGTCAGGTCTTGAGGTACTACCTAGATAGTTCCATAACCCTGGGGTTGTAAGGGAGTGAGGTGGCAAAGACCTCAACTTTTCTCGGGGCCAGTACCACGCGGGCGACGTCCGTACCCTCTCCCTCGCTTCAAATTCATATTTACGTTTTTTTGTTTTATAACGTAACATAACATACAAATACGTTCACACAAACAGACAGACACACAGGCACACACAGACACACTCAGACACACACACACACAGACACTCACTCACACACACACACACACACACACACACACACACACACACACACACACAACACACACACACACACCACGCACGCACGTGCGCCTATGATCATATTCACACTCACAAGCACAAATATGGGAAATCTTTAATTTACCTGGATCACATTGCTTTTTGTGATTTATTGTGACAAAATGACACCTCAAAGGTCAGTTTCCAGCCTGTTTTGTGAGGAATCTATTTGTCTGACAATCCGAAAGTAAACAACTCAATAAATAAATAAGTTGATAAAATAAATTATAGATGAATAGGCTCATCACAAAATTGACGTAAGTGAAGTCGTATCTGAACGACAAGTAATACGTTTCCGAAAACGAAAAGTCAGTACTTTCTCAGAAATGAAAATAGCTGGGTTTATTATCGGGAAAACCCGATTTCGTTGTCGGTGGTGGCAGCCTGCCAAACCGGTTTAGCTCTAAGTTGATGAAAGGAAATAAGTGTACAGTTTCACTAGCGTGAGACGATAACAAAAAAGTGTGGCAGCAGGCGCGTCTTGTGCATAAGATCTCATGGCAACTGAAGTGTATGTGTATGTATGTATGTGTGTGCGTATTTTGTACGTGTGTGTGTGTGTGTGTGTGTGTGTGTGTGTGTGTGTGTGGTGTGTGTGTGTGTGTGTGTGTGTGTGTGTGTGTGGTACAATTCCTATGTCAAATTTCGAAAAATTTTTAAAAATCGCTCCAAACAGACGGCACATTTTTGTTAAGAGAGCTGGTCAGCTTGCCTCTATGCACGATTTGTATAATATCTGCAATTTTCAAAATTGGTCATTCTCGTTCAAGCTTAATTTGGGCATTCTTGAAATGTTATCATACTTAACCCCATAACCCAAGTTCCCCTCCCTATAACTATCTAGGATAAGACAGCTAAGAAGACAGTTCACTCTTCTCATTGTCAACATTTATACTTTAATACATACATTTTTTCTTTCTTATTTTATTTATTTTATTTGTTGGTTGAAGCTTTCCCTTGCACTTATATGAGAGGTCGGGCTTAAACGTGTATGGATAGTTCTTTTACCCCACCATAGAGGCAGTCACACTTTGTTTTGAGGAGTTTCTGTAGCTGTGAAATAAATCTTCTTGGTTCTATACTACATTGTGTGAAGTAGTGGTCTGGAAACTTTTCCTCTGTCTTGGAAACTTACAGAATCACTCGTCTTCAATGTGCTGAAGAGGTCACTCATAGTGTATAAATATTGATTTTCAATTGAGACCTTGGCAGCCCAAAACATAATCAGTCCAGGTATTGTACTGGGTCAAAACTGAGGTCTAAGTGTGTCTGGGATCCATAATATATAAACCAGCTTTGCTGACAAATTGGCTTGTTCATCACCCATTCGAATGCCATCCAGGGTGGATCAGGAGAACCGAATAAAGCATCGGTTTCTCACAATGCTTTAAAGTTATTGAAGGCTTCTTCAAAAAAATTTCTTCGCTAGTCCTCGTATACTCTAAGAGTGGTACATGGTAGGACTTTAAAACTCACTCAACTAACTAACCAAATTGGCTTTGCCAATATTGCAAATTAAACTAAAGACATGCATTCAGGCACGCAGAACCCCCACCCCCACCCACAACACACACTTGTTTCCATTCATGACTTGTATTGGAACAAATTCACACGTGACAAGCTATGGTCTGTGGCCGGAGCTATGATTCGTACTCGTTGGTTCGGGTGACAAACTTACTTCCATTCATGGACTTGTGTTGCGCGATTGAGGGGAACAAACTCGCGCGTGACAAGCTGCAAGCTATGCTAATGTGGTCTGTTCTACTTGAGAGAGCTGAGTCACACACCAACTTGAGCTAGCGACGAGGGGGAAATTATGCTTACTTGTTGAGCAGATTAAAATCACAGGAAGTCCTGGTGGCAAGCACGGGACTGCACAAGAGCCCTAGTAGCTCAATAGTAAATGAACTAGCAAAATTTGTGAAGAGAAAATTGAAAATCGGAAAAACGACAGGTCTACCAGACGACAAACCTTGACATTTTGATTCAAGGAAGGACTGAAGGAAGAAGATCTTCAAATATGAAGACCTGAAATGGAACTACACCTCAGCGGACGATAAAGATATGACGAAACTGAACACATTGTTAATCGGAACACAGCCCGTTGACACACGAGGAAGTCGGGACTAAGTCGAAACCTGAAGCCAAGAACGACAACTACAGTTGATTTAAAACTGAACGCCAGTCGACAACACATAGGCAAGATGGGGGCCGAGTTTTAGCACCAAAGACATTTAACAACGGCTCCTTCAACACACCAGCAACAACAACAACAACAACAACGGAGTGTTCATCGCCTAGGATTGACAGACCTTCAACAATGTTGACGTGCGACCTGTGTCGGAAAGAGTACCGTTGTCCCAAGCTACTGCCATGTTTTCACACGTTCTGTCAGAGGTGTGTGGAGGAAACAGCCGGTGATGGTCCCTCCTTTACCTGTCCCACCTGTGCTACCGTCACTGTGTTGCCGCCTGGGGGTGCCAAAGACTTGCAGGTAAGAGCCAAATTGAGTACCAGATTATTTGATTCATGTAACTGCCATAGCCCTGTTTAAAGGACAGGCGAAACGAAACACACCATAAAATAATGTCATAATCAGGAAAAAAAGTAAAGTACACGTTTCAGAAATACAATGTCATAATCATTAAAAAGGTAAAATACACGTTTCTGAAATATAATATCTACTAAATCACACTTAACCTCTGTGGCGGAAAGCCTTGTGTAAATCAAAGTGCCAAAGTAATAAAGGGTGAGACAGACTTATGGAGGGGGGGGGGGGGGTAGGGGCTGGCTAACGGGAGGATTATCGTGACACGGTGTGTGTGTGTTTGGGTCTGTGGGTGTGTAGTTTAGAAGTAGGGTTTCGGTGGTAGGTATTGAATAGGGCGAGGGGTGTGTGTATGTTGGCATAGTGTGTGTGTGTGTGTGTGTGTGTGTGTGTGTGTGTGTGTGTGTGTGTGTGTGTGGTGTGTGTGTGTTGCCTCTGTGGGCATGTTTATCATTATTATTGTTCGTGTGTGTGCGTGCGCGCGCGCGCGCGTATGTGTGTGTTGTGTGTGTGTGTGTGTATGTGTGTGTGTGCCTTTGTGGGGCAAGTTGTTTATCATTATATTGTTCTTATTGTGATTATAATGATGATGATAAGGGCTAATATTATCGTCGTTATTTTTACTGAAGTTTAAAATTTTTTTTTTTTATTACATTTATTGTTATGAGGCTGTCTTCAATCGAGAGGTGATATCTTAGCTGACAGCAGATATTCAGTTCATTTCAACGCAAGAGCATTTTACTTAGTAATCCACATAGATATTCATTTGTGCAGTCACAAGCTTGTTAAAGACACACACATAAACTTATCAGTATGAGACATAATCATTCAGAGAGAGTATGGAGAGTGGCCCAAGCCTTACCGTAACACTGACACCGTGACAAACAGTATTACCGGCAGTTCAGAAGGTGGTTTAACCCTTTGACTCCCGCACCCTATCCACCAGCTGCAAAAACTTAGCCTGTTGACTCCCACGCCCTATCCGCTAGCTTCCTGGAGGAAGCTGATGGGTAGGATGAGGGGTCAGTGGCTTATGTTTTTGCTTTGCCAGCATGGTTGACATTGCAGGATGCTGGTGGACAGGGTACGAGAATGAAAGGGTTAAGTTAAACAGGCCTGCCCCACTTCAGCTACTCCTTGACATGTGAGCCCCGTGTATAAGAGTTAACCTTTGACTCCCGCACCAGGAAGCTGGTGGATAGGGTTACGGAGTCAAAGAGTTAAGTTTTTGCTTTTCTAGCACGGTTGACAATACAGTATCATGATGATGGTAGACAGGGTGAGGGAGCGAAAGGGTTAAGATAACACAACAGGCCTGCCCCACTTTAGCTACTCCTTGACATGTGAGCCCAGTACATAAGAGTTAACCCTTTGACTCCTGCATCCTATCGCCTAGCTTCCTGGATGAAGCTGGTGGATAGGGTAAGGGGGTCAATGGGTTAAGTTTTTGCTTTGCTAGCACGGTTGACATTGCAGGATGCTGGTGGACAGGTTGCGGGAATGACGGAGTTTGGAGTTTGTTCAAGAGGGAGTCATGGCACTCGGACAATTCCATATGTGCTCCACCGAAATCTGCCAAAAAAATTGTCTGGTAGACTCCCTGAGCCTGCGCAAAACCTGGCAAGGTCTTGAAATTGGGGTGGTGGGAGGGACTTTTGAAATACTAAGCTGACACCACCAGAATGAGGGAAACATTAAGATGGCCAGCGAACAGTCCAGGTTTTAATAATGTTGCAGGCTGGGGCTGAACTCGAGAGCGGGAGTGAAAGGGTTAAATTAAACAGGCCAGATCTATCCCACTTCAGCCACTCCTTGAGATGGGAGTCCCGTAGGCTACTTAAGAGTTAAGGAGCTGATACACGAGCCACTTTGCTCCTATTGTTGTGGAGAACCCGTTTGAAACTGTGCGGTCAGATCTGTCAGTGTAGAGTGGGATGATTTGCTGCACGATTCTTTTGACACGGATGTTGAGGTGAAGGTCACTGCGAGTGTCGCTGCTTTGCATATCAGGCAAAGCATGAAAGAAAGCACGTAGTTGCCTCGTCGCGGTAATTGGTATTAATTTTCTCCGCCCGTTTGCATTAATTTTTTGTAGCTTATTCAAGATAGATTTTAGCTTTGAAGCCTTCGTATAAATTATAGCCTTTGTGTGCATAGCAGCCTATATAGCTTTACATTCGCAATAGGACAAACCCAGTGTGGTGTGTGTGTGTGTGTGTGTGTGTGTGTGTGTGTTCACGTGTGTGTGTGTGTGTGCGCGCATGCGCGCGCGCACGCGTGCGTGCGTGCGTTATTATTGGTTTTGTTGTGCAGGCGAACTTCTACATCGAGAAGGACTTGGCCCAACAGCAATCTCGATCAAGACAAACATGCGAGCTATGTGCCAAGGGAGAGAAAGCCACTCACAAGTGTGTAGAATGTCAGCAGGTACGTGGTTACCTCCCTTCTTCTGTGACATTCCCGCTATGTCTCCGTCTCTGTCTATGTGTCTGTCAGTCTGTCTTTGTGTTTGGATCTTTCGGTCTGTCTCTGTCTCTCTGTTCTCTGTCTCTTTCTGTCTCTGTTTCTCTTTCTCTCCTCGTGTGTGTGTGTGTGTGTGGTGTGTGTGTGTGTGTGTGTGTGTTTTGTGTGGTGTGTGTGTGTGTGTGTAGAAAACGTTTTAACTTGACTTCTTTATTTCCCAGCTTTTCTCTTTCTCCTTGTCTATCTCTTCCCCTCCTCCCCTCTCTCTCCTTCTCTCTCTCCTTCTCTCTCCCCCCTCTCTCTCTCTTCTCTGTCAGTGTCAGTAAGTAAGGTACTCGTTTTTAATCAAAATTTAATCTGACACTTTGAATTATATATTTTTTTCAAGTGGCACTTGTCACACTGCGATATATCCGCGTACGGTTTCCCTAAATGTGCCAGTTAAAACAAGAAACATCACTAGGGTGAGGATTGGACAGGAAAGGAAAGGAGCTGGCAGCTATGCGAGCTGGTGGCAAGGGAGGGCTGTCTGAAAGACAGCCAAAGATCAGAGTGGGGCGAGAGAGGGGTCTCCCATTCTCTCTTGGTCCGGAGACTGGGCTGGACCTGGTTGGTGCGCGTTGTGTGGCTATGTCCCCGGGGTTTATCATCTGCCCACCTTGCCGTTCGGTTCGTAAAACGAGGTAACTGATGACTGGGTCCGAATGGGTCATGCAACGCATGGACAGCCCACCCCTACCCCCACTCCCACTCTTTGCTTGATGAAATGACGATGAAGTAGCGTCGGGAGCTTTGGAGGTAATTATCCAGAGAGTGGCGAGGCATTGGTGCTCTGGGCCCCATCCGCACCGTCGGGGTGTTTCTCATTAACTTCATCATCATCATCATCATCATCATCATCATCATCATCATCATCATCATCGTCAAGTACCCTGCCACATGGCGTTGGCGATCATGGCCCTCCATGTGTATCTATCCCTTGTTGCCGCAAACACATCTTGCACCCTCTCTGTCCTCAGCCACCCTGCAAGTCCGTCCAATATTTTCTCCCTGGGTCTACCTGGTGCTCTCTTTCCCTCGACATTTCCTGTTGTGACCAAATGTTCTAATTCCCCTTTCCTCATAAAATGGCCTATAAATGTTGCCTGTCTTTTCCTGATGTTCCTTATGAATGATCTTCTTGTGTTTGCCTCCATCAAGGCTGTCTCGTTTGTTTTCTTTGCTGTCCATGGAACTATCAACATTCTTCTTAGAAACCACATCTCAGCTGCCTCAATCTTGTTCTGGCTTGGCTTGTTGACTGTCCACGCCTCACAACCATATAACATTATCGGTCCTATATAACATTCAAGAACTCTCTTCCTGATGTAAATTGATAGGCTTTTGTTGGTAAGAATAATTTTCATCTTCCTGAATGCTGTTTTGGCTTGGCCGATTAATTTCTTGTTAACCCTTAATCTGCTGGTGATGGTTTGGCAGATTCGGGCGGGCCACGGTTTTTATGCAGGCTGAATGGCTGGCATGGTCTTTTGATCGAGCTATGGAGTCAGGTTCTTATGTTTCGAGTTCCCATCCAGTAGCATGAAACCTGGCTTGTTCTTAATGCTGGAATCATTCTGGTGGTGTCAATGGTTTCATATCTGTCCCGTCCCGTTTCCATCTCTGCTCATTTTTAAGACTGTAAGGAATATGCCAGATGAGATGATCGCTGGCGGATTTTGGGGGTGGCACGCATACGGAATTATCCTCATGCGATGACTCCTCCCTCCAGAGGCACAGACTTAGGCATACAACCGACAGAACTGGAAGAATGTGGTGATCAGGTCTTAGGTGCAGCGCCCCGAAGACTTCATGGAGTTAAAAAAAAGACAAAAAAAAAAGACAGTATAATATACGATGGTATGATATGGTATGGTATGGTGTAGAAGTATGATATGATAATATGATAAAGTATAATATTGTACTGTATATGTATACATATATATATATGTATATATATATATATATATATATATATATACATATATATATATGTATGTGTATATATATATATATATATATATATATATATATATACATATACATACACACACACACACACACACACACACACATAATATATATATAATATATATATATATATATATTATATATGCTGTATTATGATTGCAGGTGTACTGTGCGCCATGTCGTCAGACCCATGATGGCATCAAATCCTGCACGTCACACACACTGCTGCCGTTATCTCCTGACGATGAGGGCACTGAAGAGAGGAGGTGCCCCAGACACAGGAACCAGTTTCTTCTGCTGTTTTGCTGCCAGTGTGAAGTGAGTGTCTTACATGTGGTGAACACTATAGTAATGAAGATAACTATATATGTATCTGAACGTCGTTGAAAATGGAAAAAAAAAGAAGTAAAGAAAAATAAAAAAGCAATAACGTGCAACATTTTCGATGGTGGAAAATGATAGTGCTGTGTCAGCATTTTGTTTTCCAGTAGATATTCTCTGCGGCACATGCGAATTTGTCAACCCGGTATCTTCTACGTAGCATGAGAGGTTTTTACAAGGGCCACAAACAAATATCTAATATATAGAAGTGTTTTGGGAAAGGGGCTTGGGGAAGGAAACTCCCAGAAGAACCTCTGCCTTGTCACAGGAACATGCTATGTCGTACGCTTCCTTTTCAGCGAAAGCCTGCAAATACACAACACAACTTGCACCGTTGCAAATGCTTTGAGTATCTTCATAGCTTTTGTTTACCCTCTCCGGCAACTTTATTTTCAGCACCTAGGAAAGACACAAATCGCCACTGACTAGACCAACCATGAGTCACAACTGCATGGCAAATTCCTCAGATTTTCATCAGCTGCAAAACTTCTTTCAGACTTCGAAGAAAACAGCTGGAAACACGGTTGGGCCACATTTGGGGAAAGATCAGTGGTTGGACAGTTTGGTATTGCGATGGAGACAACAACGTTCAGAGTAGGTGTCATCTTAGGGTGCACGTCTTGACTCCACAACACAGGCTTTAACAGGAGTTAGTGGGCACAACAGCATCTGTATGCAGTGGGATAAAATCTTTTTTTTTTCTCAAATGAAGCTCAGTATGGTCAGGTGTGAGTCTGGTGCAGAGCTGATAAAAGAAATATTTTGTGGCATCTATATTCTGTATAGGACACCTGTGGGATGGTGACATACACGTAGAGTCATGCTGTGAGGTGTCGTACATGTCAGTCAGTGCCTTCAGCCTCTATGTTTTTAAAGTATTAGTCCTGAGTCTGGCACTGAAGACAGTGCATAATGCCTTGCAGAACAAGTTTATGGACCGAACCACTCCTCCATTCCTTTTTTTTTTCTGTTTTGTTTGCATCATATCCAAACTCCGAGTTCTGGTATTCAGCCAGACACATGGTGCACTGCCAACAGCAGAGTGACCTGATATGACACTCCATCGAACACTTTTGGGACAAGCATCAAGAGGAAGGTCAACATTGAAAGTTTTTTGTCTGCACTAGTAGTGGAAGTGCGTCAGATTCTTCCAGAGGGCTTAGTTTCAGATTCCCAGAGCAGTTACGAACCATCTTGTTCGGTCTGTTTAAAACCGATGCAGACCTGTGTTCCAGACAAATGGTTACCGTACAAGCTACAGACGCTGAGAAGCGCGTGGCTTCTGTTTTTGCTTACAGCTGCTGATTAATATTCCAGACGCAGAAATTTTGAATGTTTGTACTGACAGCAAATCAGAGTGAATTCCTTAGCACATTCAGTCTTGTATGAAAACAAAGGTGTTATGAAATAATTGTTAGTATGATTGCTTTCCATAAAATTGTCCTTGATTGATTGATTGATCGAGTGATTCATTCATTCATTCATTCATTATCATTCATTCATTCATTCATTCATTCATTGATTCATTCATTCATTCATATGAAAACAAAAGTGTTATGAAATAATTTTTAGTATGTATGCTTTCCATAAAATTGTCCGTGATTGATTGATTGGTTGATTGATTGGTTCATTCATTCATTCATTCATTCATTCATTCATTCATTCATTCATAATGTTAATGGTTCCCTCCCTTTTTCATTAATCCATTCACTTGTTTCGTTTATTCATTTCATTCACTTGCGTTTTCCCTGTTGTTAAATTTTACCAGCAATGGTGGTTAACCAAATATTGGTACTGACTGAGTTTAACTAAGACCGTTCTGTTTCAGGTTTATACCCAGCCTTAATATATGATATAGAACAAGTGGAATCCTTTGCTTAATGTGATGTCTTCATAATGAAACTGTACGTGGAGACTAACACATTGAATAATCAGCAATTACAAAATATTTCAGACTGTCCCAATGGTAGAAAATCAGGCGACTATAGTGTGAAACAGTGATAAGCTAGTAATGCACACAGGAATACTCATTTTGGGTCATTAGAACCAGTATTGACATTTTTTGGAAAACAAACTCGTGATTGTTCTCGGACAAACGTTCATAATCAAAATTTCCCTACCTAACCCTCGTCAGTAACATAAGAGTCTGGAAGATTACTTTACGATAAGACCGACTCTAGTTTGAATGATACTTTGGGAGTTCAGATTGACATATGTGGCAGTTATACCACTGAGCTAGTTTGAATAATACGCTGGGGGTTGAGAGTGAGGTATATGGCAGTTATACCACTAAGTTAGTTTGAATGATACGTGGGGGGGGGGGGGGGGTTCCGAGTGAGGTACGTGGCAGTTATACCACTAAGTTAGTTTGAATGATACTTTGGGGGTTCAGAGTGACGTATCTGGCAGTTATACCACTAACTTAGTTTGAATGATACGAGGGGGGGGGGGGGTTCAGAGTGAGGTATGTGGCAGTTATACCACTAAGTTTGGATGATACGAGGGGGGTGGGGTGGGTTCAGAGTGAGGTACGTGGCAGTTATACCACTAAGTTAGTTTGGATGTTACTTTTGGGTTCAGAGTGAGACATGTGGCAGTTATACCATTAACTTAGTTTGAATGATACGAGGGGGTGGGGGGGGTTCAGAGTGAGGTATGTGGCAGTTATACCACTAACTTAGTTTGAATGATACGAGGGGGGGGGGGGGGGTTCAGAGTGAGGTACGTGGCAGTTATACCACTAACTTAGTTTGAATGATACGAGAGGGGGTGGGGGTTCAGAGTGAGGTACGTGGCAGTTATACCACTAAATTTGGATGATACGAGGGGTGTGGGTGGGTTCAGAGTGAGGTACGTGGCAGTTATACCACTAACTTAGTTTGAATGATACGAGGCGTGGGGTGAGTTCAGAGTGAGGTACGTGGCAGTTATACCACTAACTTAGTTTGAATGATACGAGGGGTGGGGGTCAGAGTGAGGTATGTGGCAGTTATACCACTAAGTTAGTTTGAATGATACGTTGGGGGTTCAGAGTGAGGTATGTGGCAGTTATACCACTAAGTTAGTTTCAATGATACGTTGGTGGGGGGGGGGGGGGCGGAGGGTTTAGAGTGAGGTATGTGGCAGTTATACCACTAAATTAGTTTGGATGATACTTTGGGGGTTCAGAGTGACATATGTGGCAGTTATACTACTAACTTAGTTTGAATAATACGTCGGCGGGGGGAGGGGATTTCAGTGTGAGGTATGTGGCAGTTATACCACTAAGTTAGTTTGAATGATACCACGGGGGGTTCAGAGTGAGATAAGTGGCTGTTACACCACTAAGTTAGTTTGAATAATACGTTGGGGGGGGGGGGAGGGGGTTTAGAGTAAGGTATATGGCAGTTGTACTACTAAGTAAGTTTGAATTATACGTTGGGGGGGGTGGGGGAGGGTTTAGAGTGAGGTATATGGCAGTTACACCACTAAGTTAGTTTGAATGATACGTTGGGGGGTGGGTGGGAGGAGGGTTTAGAGTGAGGTATATGGCAGTTATACTACTAAGTTAATTTGGATGATACTTTGGGGGTTCAGAGTGACATATGTGGCAGTTATATCACTAAGTTAGTTTGAATGATACTTTGGGGATTCAGAGTGACGTATATGGCAATTATTACCATTAAGTTAGTTTGAATGACACGTTGAGAGCTCAGAATGCGGTATGTGGCAGTTATACCACTAAGTTAGTTTGAATGATGCGTTAAGGTTTCAGAGTGAGGTATGTGGCAGTTATTCCACTTAGTTTGAATGATGCGTTGAGGGTTCAGAGTGAGGTATGTTGCAGCTATACCACTAAGTTAGTTTGAATGATACTTTCGGGGTTCAGAGTGACGTATATGGCAGTTATACCACTAAGTTAGTTTGAATGATACCACGGGGGGTTCACAGTGAGGTATATGGCAGTTACACCACTAAGTTAGTTTGAATAATACGTCGAGTTCAGAGTGACGTATGTGGCAGTTACACCACTAAGTTAGTTTGAATGATGCGTTGGGGGTTATTAGTGAGGTAAGTGGCAGTTATACCACTAAGTTAGTTTGAATGATGCGTTGGGGGTTATGAGTGAGGTATGTGGCAGTTATACCACTAAGTTAGTTTGAATGATGCGTTGGGGATTCAGAATGAGGTATGTGGCAGTTATACCACTAAATTAGTTTGAATGATACGTTGGGGGTTGAGAGTGAGATATGTGGCAGTTATTCCACTAAGTTAGTTTGAATGATACGTTGGGGGGGTGGGAGGAGGGGGTTCCGAGTGAGGTATGTGGCAGTTATACCACTAAGTTAGTTTGAATGATACTTTGGGGGTTCAGAGTGACGTATCTGGCAGTTATACCACTAAATTAGTTTGAATGATACTTTGGGGTTCAGAGTGACGTATATGGCAGTTATACCACTAAATTAGTTTGAATGATATGTTGGGGGGGGGGGGGGTTCCGAGTGAGGTACGTGGCAGTTATACCACTAAGTTAGTTTGAATGATACTTTGGGGGTTCAGAATGAGGTATGTGGCAGTTATATCACTAAATTAGTTTGAATGATAGTTTGGGGTTCAGAGTGACGGAAATGGCAGTTATACCACTAAATTAGTTTGAATGATATGTTGGGGGGGGGGGGGGTTCCGAGTGAGGTACGTGGCAGTTATACCACTAAGTTAGTTTGAATGATACTTTGAGGGTTCAGGGTGATGTATGTGGCAGTTATTCCCCTATATTAGTTTGAATGATACTTTGGGGGTTCAGAGTGACGTATATGGCAGTTATACCACTAAATTAGTTTGAATGATATGTGGGGGGGGGGGGGGGGGGGGTTCCGAGTGAGGTACGTGGCAGTTATACCACTAAGTTAGTTTGAATGATACTTTGGGGGTTCAGAATGAGGTATGTGGCAGTTATACCACTACGTTAGTTTGAATGATACGTTGGGGGGTTGAGAGTGAGGTGTGTGGCAGTTATACCACTAAGTTAGTTTGGATGTTACTTTTGGGTTCAGAGTGAGTTTGAATGATCCGTTCGGGGTTTCAGAGTGAGGTGTGCGGCAGTTATACGATTAGGTTAGTTTGAATGATATGTTGGGAGTTATGAGCGAGGTTTATGGCCGATATACCACTAAATTAGTTTGAATGATACGTTAAGGGTTCAAAGTGATGTATGTGGCTGTTATACTTCAAAGTTTGTTTGACTGATACGTTGGGGGGGGGGGGATTGCAGAGTGAGGCGTGTGGCAGTTATACCACTAAGTTAGTTTGGATGATACGTTGGGTGTTATGACTGAGGTATGTGGCAGTTATACCACTAAGTTAGTTTGGATGACACGTTGGGTGTTATGACTGAGGTATGTGGCAGTATACCACTAAGTTAGTTTGGATGATACGTTGGGTGTTATGACTGAGGTATGTGTAAGATATACCACTAAGTTAGTTTGGATGATACGTTGGGTGTTATGACTGAGGTATTTGGCAGATATACCACTAAGTTAGTTTGGATGATACGTTGGGTGTTATGACTGAGGTATGTGGCAGTTATACCACTCAGTTAGTTTGGATAATACGTTGGGTGTTATGACTGAGGTATGTGTAAGATATACCACTAAGTTAGTTTGGATGATACGTTGGGTGTTATGACTGAGGTATGTGTAAGATATACCACTAAGTTAGTTTGGATGATACGTTGGGTGTTATGACTGAGGTATGTGGCAGATATACCACTAAGTTAGTTTGGATGATACGTTGGGTGTTATGACTGAGGTATGTGGCAGTTATACCACTCAGTTAGTTTGGATAATACGTTGGGTGTTATGACTGAGGTATGTGTAAGATATACCACTAAGTTAGTTTGGATGATACGTTGGGTGTTATGACTGAGGTATGTGTAAGATATACCACTAAGTTAGTTTGGATGATACGTTGGGGGTTATGACTGAGGTATGTGTAAGATATACCACTAAGTTAGTTTGGAATGATACGTTGGGGGTTATGACTGAGGTATGTGGCAGATATATCACTAAGTTAGTTTGGATGATACGTTGGGGGTTATGACTGAGGTATGTGGCAGTTATACCACTAAGTTAGTTTGGATGATACGTGGGGGTTATGACTGAGGTATGTGGCAGATATATCACTATGCTGGTATGAATATTACGTGGGGGAGTTCAGGGTGACACATGTGGCAGTTATACCACTAAGGTGGTTCAAAAAAGACAAATTACAAGAAAAACACAAGACAGTCAAGCCATGTAAAACCTTTATTATATAGAAACTGATTAAAAACAAACAAAAAAATATTTGATTCTAAGATGCATTTCTCGATACAAATCTCTGTGCTCACGAGAAACTAAAACAGATTTAGAATTGCATAATCTAATTTTTAGTGGTTGCATTAAACAATAATAAAGCTTTGGAAAGCGTGTATCTCTCTGTGTCTCTGTGTCTCTGTCTCTGTCTCTGTCTCTCTCTTTCTCTTCTCTTTCTTTCTGTGTGTGTGTCTCTCTCTGTCTCTCTTCTCTCTCTCCCTCTCTCTACACACCTATCTATTCTATCTATCTATCTATCTATCTATCTATCTATCTATCTATCTATCTATCTATCTATCTATCTATTATCTATCCATCTATCTATCTATTTATCTTTCTCTCTCTCTCTATATATTTTATACATATATATATATTACATATAAATATATATATATAATATATTATTATATATATATGTATTATAACATATATACAGATATATGTATATAAAATGTTCCAGTTTCTTAAAGTTCAGCTTATGTCGGATGGGAAAGATGCTTTTATGAAAAAAAAAAAAAAAAAGGGGGGGGGGAGGTAAATTCAAAAGTATGCAGGAAATTACCACTATGTAGGAAATCACTACTATGTAGGAAATCACCTCTTTGTAGGGAATCATCACTATGTAGGAAACCACCATTACGTAGGAAATCACCACTATGATAGGGAATCACCATTATGTAGAAAATCACCACTATGTAGGAAATCACCACTATGTAGGAAATCACCACTATGTAGGAAATCACCTCTTTGTAGGAAATCACCATTATGTAGGAAATCACCATTATGTAGGAAATCACCACTATATAGGGAATCACCATTATGTAGAAAATCACCACTATGTAGGAAATCACCATTATGTAGGAAATCACCACTATGTAGGAAATCACCATTATATAGGAAATCACCACTATGTAGGAAATCACCATTATATAGGAAATCACCACTATGTAGGAAATCACCATTATATAGGAAATCACCACTATGTAGGAAATCACCATTATATAGGAAATCACCACTATGTAGGAAATCACCACTATGTAGGAAATCACCACTATGTAGGAAATCACCATTATGTAGGAAATCAGTATGTAGGAAATCACCACTATGTAGGAAATCACCACTATGTTGGAAATCACCACTGTGTAGGAAATCACCACTATGTAGGAAATCACCATTATGTAGGAAATCAGTATGTAGGAAATCACCACTATGTAGGAAATCACCACTATGTTGGAAATCACCACTGTGTAGGAAATCATCACTATGTAGGAAATCACCATTATGTAGGAAATCACCACTATGTAGGAAATCACCATTATGTAGGAAATCACCACTATGTAGGAAATCACCACTATGTAGGAAGTCATCATTATATAGGAAATCACCATTATGTAGGAAATCAGTATGTAGGAAATCACCACTATGTTGGAAATCACCACTATGTTGGAAATCACCACTATGTTGGAAATCACCACTATGTAGGAAGTCCTCACTATTTCGGAAATCACCACTATGTAGGAAATCTATTACATGGTTTTAGAAGTGACTTTTTTTTTGTCTCTTTCAGATAAGCATCTGCATTCAGTGCAAGCTGACGTCCCATGATGGCCATGAGACTGAAGATGGGGTCGACACCGCTGAAAAGGCCAGAGCTGAACTGACAAAGGAGATGAATTCTGTCTGTAAACGAGAACAAGTTCTGAAGGCTGTCTTGACCCGAAGCCAAGATTTCGAAGAAGACCTACGCAAGGAGAGAAAGGAAATCGAGGAAGGAATGAGCGCCAGAGCCAACGAGTTGAGGGAAATGGTCGACAGGGCTCAGAGGGAAGCTGTGGAAAGTGTTGTGAGCATTACGGAGAGAGCTGTCAAAGAGCTGAAGGAGCAGTCTGTTCCAGTCAGAGAGAAACACGCCGTTACAGTGGCTAAGCGCGAGCACATCGGTCAGATCATCGACAAAGGCGAAGACAGTGAGGCAGTCGGTTTGCTGGCTCAGATGAAGTCAGAAGCAGTTCAGACACAGAGCAACACGACAGTCAAGTCTCGTGATAATGTGATGGTGGAGAGAGGCACAGCACGCCACGAGTTCAAATCCAGAGCGGTTAAATACTCCGATATGCTGGCCTTCATTGGTTTGGCGAGGGAAGGGCCAGTGCTTGAGACCAAGGCTTTGAGTATGGATGCGGAATCCCTTCAAGAATCTGTCAAACCTGGTCCTGAAACTCCTAGAGATTCCCTGCTCACTTTCCGTAAGCACAGAATGTCCAAAGGAGGAATGTCTTCTTTCGGTGAGATCGTCTATTCAAGAAACCCCAGATCTACATTAGTAGCAATGCATCTCACAACCTCGGATGACATGCTTTGGATGAACTACAACCCTGGTGGGAATGTCCCCTTGTTTGCGTTGTTTGATGACGAAGGTCAGATGATGGAAGCCTACAGTGAGAACATCCCGACATCTGCTGTCCTGGTATCATGTGCAGATGACACAGTGGTATCAATGACCAACGGCAGATGGGTCAAACCAGGAAATGAGTCAGGTGTTTTGGAAAACTTCACCGCATGGGGTGGTACCGCTGTCTCCAAGTCTTCAACACCTCTGATCCTGAAGGCCACAGCGATCCATCGTGTGCTGTCTGCTGATATGCCTCCACAGATTGAACCTAACGCAGCCCTCACAGTAACTGCAGGTGGCACCACGTTTGACGTCTCTGCTGATGGACAGTTCTTTGCTTTTACAATTGGCAACGCTGTTAGCGTGTTTGACAAAATCACGTCAGCCACTGCCCTGAGAGGCTACGCTACTTACTCTGAAGCAAACAACACCGCCCCCACTGACGTGTGCTTCTGCTTTGTGGAGGGCCGGGAAATGCTGCTGGTGGCATACAGCACCAAAAACACTGTGCACATCGTGGATCACAAAGATGGCTGCTACTTTGTGGGCACCCTGGAGACTGACCAGTGTCACTGAATGCACCCTGTCGTCTGGCCACCAACCATCAAGGACGTGCCTGGGTTGGCTGCAATGGAGGCAAAGTGGTCATCTTTGATGTCTGAACATCAGCTCTGTGAAGTCTTTAGTTTATGACTTCGGTCTTATGCGAAGCGTATTTTGTTTTGCTATACATTGCTATTAACACTTCCTCTTCTTCTTCTTCTTCTTCTTCTCTTCTTCTTCTTCTTCTTTTTCTTCTTTTCTTCTTCTTCTCTTCTTCTTCTTCTTCTTCTTCTTCTTCTTCTTTCTTCTTCTTCTTCTTCTTCTTTTTCTTCTTCTTCTTCTTCTTCTTCTTCTTCTTTTCTTCTTCTTCTTCTTCTTCTTCTTCTTCTTCTTCTTCTTCTTCTTCTTCTTCTTCTTCTTCTTCGTCTCCTTCTACTTCTTCGTCTCCTTCTACTTCTTCTTCGCCTTCTCTTTCTTCTTCTTCTGCTAGTTCTTCCTTAAGACCACGAAGAGTCACTGAGACACCACACTATAGAACCAAAGCTTTTTCTGGCTCTGTGTGTTGTGTGTCAAAGCCCGGTTGTCTGCAAATGTTTTTTCTGTCAATTCCGCACTGTTGTCAGTCATTTTTTGGTTTTGTTTTTGTTTTCCCGTTTGTTTTTCTCCCTCCTTCAGTAGTTCGCTGTAGAATTGATTTAGCAAGGCGATTGGATCTTCTTACACTGAACTCAGCAGATGTTCATACAGTCAAATGTGCTGTTTGATAGTTTGGTGCACTTGGTCATTGGTGATATGATCAGTGTATCTGATGTTTGGCATCTTCTGTGAGAACGCTTCGTTTCTGTGGTTTGGGTTCGTCTTTCCAAATATGCTGTGAGGATAAACGTCCGGCATGCATTCAAAAAGATGGAGTTTACCAGAACACGTGAGAGCCTGATTTTGTGTTTTATGATGTTCTTGTCCTTCCAAAACAGGTTTCAGCCTGGACAGTGCTGATGTTGTCTTTGCTGCTCTGGAGGTGATTTCTGGTTTGGATTCCTTCCTGCTGATTATGAATACCAGGTAAATGATTCGTTGAAACAGTCCCTTGCTCTAGTCCTTGGTCAATTATATCAATAGTAAATGTGTTGTTGTGCTGTCTGTGAGCTTGGTCTTCTCAGCTCTGATTCATGCATTATCTTGTCGATGTTTCAATTGATCTTTTAACAAGCTTAGCGACTTATTGTTCACTGCCTGTCAGGCCACAAGTGTCACCTGTAGGCAAAAGCACGTGGTTGTTCTTTTACCAGTGATGACTGTGCTCACATGATCTTTAAGTGCGTCAGTCATGATGCGTTCCGGAAATATGGTGAAGAGCGTGGGAGACAGAAGGCAACCCTGATGAACTCCAATCGAAGCATGGAACCACTCTACAATAGCGCCCTGCGTAATGGTAACAATAGTAACAGTAATAATAACAATGATAACAACAATAGTGATAATAACAACAACAATAACAACAATAACAATAATAATAATAATGATAATAATAATGGTAGTAATAATAATAAAAGTAATAATAACAATAAAAATGTACATTTATAGTGGGCCTATCAGTGCTCCAAGTGCTCACAATTCTACAATACCGATATACATGTCATACACATTCACTAATTTTGCTCATGAACATCATGCGCACACTCTCAATAACATCCATGTTCATCACACTACAAGAACACAGTAAAACAGGATGGAGATAGGGTCATTATGAACGAAAATAATTTCAACAAATGTACTTATGGAAACTGTGCTTTGAGTTGGGATTCAGAAGAGGAAAGTTTAGGCAAATTTCTCCGATCAGTCATCAGTTATTTTGTTTACAAAGTGAGCGGCAAGGTGGGGAGATGACAAACCCAGGGAGACAGCCAAGCAACAGGCACCAACCAGGATCAGCCCAGCCTCTGGACCAACAGAGAATGGAAGACCCATCTCTCGCCCTCTTCTGTGGTTTTCATCTCTCTTTCAGGCAGCCCGCCCTGCCATCAGCTGGCTATAGCTGTCAGCACCTTTCCCTTGACTACACTCTCGAAACTTAACAGTCGGAAGCTCCCAACGTTGTCTTACTTCCTTCTCAGGAAGGGTGACGATTAGTGTTCGAGTCTATGACACAGACCACACACCTGTGTGTCAGATTTTCTTGCAGATGGAGGCCAGGATCTCCAGATATCAGGTTATGCCTGTCTGCCATGTTTCAAGAATTCTGCAGGAATGTCTGTCAGTGCCTGCAGCTTTCCACACTTCAGCGACTTCTTTGCTGCTACAACTTTCTCACGGAGAATTTGGAAGCCACCTTCATTTGACGTATTTTCGTTCTATCGGCACACTTGGTTTTTCTTTGCTCTGTTTGTTCCAGCTAGCTTGGGCTGCAGTAATACTGAGTAAACAATGTTTAGAATTACTTGTGGTACGGTAAAACAAAGCAAACCGTGCTCAGAATTTCTTGTGGCACAGTGATACTGAGTAAACTGTGCTCAGAATTACTCGTGGTACAGTATTACAAAATAAACCGTGTTCAGAATTACTTGTGGCACAGTAATACAAAGTGTAAACTGTGCTCAGAATTACTTGTGGTACAGTGCTATAAAGCAAACTATGCTCAGAATTACTTGTGGTACAGTAATACAAAGTGTAAAATGTGCTCAGAATTACTTGTGGCACAGTACTACAAAGCGAATTGTGCTGAGAATTACTTGTGGTACAGTAATACAAAATAACTTGTGCTCAGAATTACTTGTGTTACAGCACTACAAAGTGTAAACTGTGCTCAGAATTACTTGTGATACAGTAAAAGAAAGCAAACTGTGCTCAGAATTACTTGTTGTACAGTAATACAAAGTAAATTGTGCTCAGAATTACTTGTGGTATAAGTACTACAAAGTAAACTGTGCTCTGAATTACTTGTGGTACAGTACTACAAAGTATGAACTGTGCTCAGAATTACTTGGGCATATTACTACAAAGTGTAAACTATGCTCAGAATTACTTGTGGTACATTACTACAGAGCAAATTGTGCTCAGAATTACTTGTGGTACAGCACTACAAAGGAAACTGTGCTCATGATTATTGGTAGTACAGTACTACAAAGCAAACTGTGCTCAGAATTGCTTGTGGTACAGTGAAACAAAGCGAACTGTGCTCAGAATTACTTGTGGTAAGGTAAAACTGAGTAAACTGTGCTCAGAATTACTTGTGGTACAGTACTAAAAATGTAAACTGTGCTCAGAATTACTTATGGTACAATACTACAAAGGAAACTGTGCTCAGAATTACTGTTGGTACAGTACTACAAAGTACTATGTGCTCAGAATTACTTGTTGTATGGTAACACTGAGTAAACTGTGCTCAGAATTACTTGTGGTACAGTATTACAAAGGAAACTGTGCTCAGAATTACTTTTGGTACAGTACTACAAAGTAACATGTGCTCAGAATTACTTGTGGTATGGTAATACTGAGCAAATTGTGCTCAGAATTACTTAAGGTACAGTAATACTGAGTAAACTATGTTCAGAATTACTTGAGGTACAGTACTACAAAGTAAATCGTGCTCAGAATTTACTTGTGATACAGTACTACAAAGCAACCTGTGCTCAGAATTACTTGTGGTGCAGTACTACAATGCACATTGTGCTGAAGAATTACTTGTGGTACAGCAATACAAAGCAAACTGTGCTCAAAATTACTTATGGTACAGCCATGCTAAGTAAACTGTGCTCAGAATTACTTGTGATACAGTACTACAAATTGTAAACTATGATCAGAGTTACTTGTGCTGCAATAGTACCAAGTCAAGTTTGCTCGAAACTACTTGTGTTACATAGTAACAAGTAAACTTTGTGCTAAATTACTCATGGCATGTAGTGTTACTGGACACTTTGCTACAGTGTACTTGTGCTACAGTAGTTCTGAGTAAACTTTGCTCCAATTTACTTGTGCTAAACAATACTGAGCAAGGTTTGGTTTATGCATATATTATTGCCGCAGCGCACATATGTTACAGTACTTTAAAATATACTACGCTTGAAACTTACAGTTTTACACAGGCATTAAGTAAACTATACTAAGAATTATTTGTTCACATATGGTAGTGGTATGTGAACTGAGATAAGGATTGCTTTGCTCTGCTGCATTGACAGTTACGTTGATAACAGTGATGACAGATTACACATCACACTACATCTTTTTAAAGGTTACCCCAAGAGAATTGTACTTACAGTGACACACTTCCACGTTTATTGCACTACTTGTTGCCTGCTTCCCTGTCTACTTCCTTTGATCAACAGAATGGGAATTGTTGCGTTATCAGCACCTGCTTTTGCTCTATTGCATGTGTGCATTTTGTTCTATTTGTGACACTCAAAAGAGTGATGTAGCCTACCTGTGCAGAATCTGCATAAATGATCATTCCTGTGAACTGTTATTCGCGTAAGCTGTACAAGTAAGACAGATTTGAATACACTTACGTGTGTATTGGTTCCTGTCTTGTTTTGTCGTTACTCACTTTTGAATTTGTAAGTGTTGTAACTTTATCAAATAAACGAAACCAAGAAAATGCTTGATGGAGTGTTGTGTTGGGAAAGTGTTGGTGAATAATGAAGACTTATTTGTTTATCCATTTTTACGTCATTAAATTCAGATTACCAGACATGGACAGTAAAGAGAACTGGCCGTAGGAGACAACCTTGCGGCACTGTTAACTCTACAGGAGAACAATGTGAAATGGTGTTTGTTGACAATCCATTTTTTTTCAGTCCACCAGGAATCGATAAGCCAGAACCTGTATTTTCCTGTCTACAGTGGTATGTTTAGCCACAAATATCCTATCAAAAGCTTTAGAGAAGTCCAATCCTGAGGAAACTGTTTTGCTTATCCTACCTTAGTCGTTCATCATCATCATCATGTGCCCTGCCGCATGGTGTTGGCGATCGTGGCCCTCCATATGCATCTATCCATTGTCGCCGCAAGCACATCTTCCACCCTCTCTGTACTCAGCCACCCTGTAAGTCCGTCCAATATTTTCTCCCTGGGTCTACCTGGTGTTCTCTTTCCCTCGAGCTTTCATGTTGTGACCAGGGGCTCCAATTCCCTTTTCCTCATAAAATGGCCTATAAATCGTCAGACGTTCTTGTCTCATACTGATAGTGACATCAAAGGCTTTTAAGAAATCAAAATCAATATGATATTGACTCTCTCTATATCTGTATCTGTATGTGTTTCTCTTCTCTTCTCTCTTCTCTTCTCTCTTCTCTTCTCTCTTCTCTATCCCTCCCTCCCTCCCCCCTCTCTATCCCTCTCTCCTGTCTCTCTCTCTCTCTCTCGCTCGCTCTCTCTCTCTCTCTCTCCCTCCTTCCCTCCGTTCCCCCTCTCTCTCCACCTTCTCTTTTTCATTTTCTCTTTTCTTATAATTGAATATGTGTAAATGGAAGCATACATTCTGGTTGATTACTTTATTGTAAACTTGACGTAGAACTTCATATGCTTTGAAGGCGAAGTGACTGTCAGATTCATCCTTGATTACGACAGAACTGTATACTATTTTCTGTATATTTGTGATACATTTGATGTCATTTGTACTGTGCATTATAAAAAGAAAACAAAGTTACCGTGTATGTTACTGTTATTTCTTTTTTTTCATGCCTGCTTTGCAATTACGTTTCATACAAATATACATGACGTACTTCTTATGCATTTGTAGATATGATGCATATATATGACATTTTTCCATCGTTCTCATTGTTATATGATTACACTTTGAAATTTCGTTTCTTACATTTGTCTTTCTGTCTAGTCAAAAACCAAGTAAATTAAAGACAAATTTGAAAAGGAAAACGTCGGTAAAGTAGGTTAACATGTAATCTATTAATGCAGTGATTGCCAAAACAAATGAAATTGATGCTATCATTATTGTAGATGATTGTGTACTATGTAATCCATTTCCCCTGAAAACGATAATCAATTTTTGTCATCTCCTGCTATAAACCCCCATATGTATACATGGCTATGGCCCTGAAATACACCAGACATTAAATTGTGAATTCTTTTGACTACCTTTCTATGTGTTGATCTCTCTGTTATCTGTGTGTCTTCTTGCTTGTCTGTCTCTGTCTGTCTGTCTAGTCTATCTCTTTGTGTCTATCCCTCCGTCCGTCCGTCTGTCTGTCTGTCCGTCCGTCTGTCTGTCTGTCCGTCCGTTTGTCTGTCTGTCTGTCTGTCTCTGTTTCTGTCTGTCTGTCTGTCTCTCTGTTTCTCTGTCTGTCTGTCCCAGTCTCTGTCTGTCTGTCTGTCTGTCTGTCTCTCTCTCTGTCTCACTCTGTCTCTCTCTTTTTCTCTCTCTCTAACTGGTATTGGTTGGCTCAGAACTTTAATTGCAACGTTTCCACTGCTGTAATTCTATACATGAAGAATTTTTTGACTTTACACCAGCCCGACAGAAATAAAAATGTACAGCGTGATCCATTAACTTTGATGGATGATGAAAAAAAATGTGATATATATACATAATGTATATATACATATACATATATATATATGTATATATATATATATATATGTATATATATATACATATATTATGTATATATATATATATATATATATACATATATATATTATATGTATATATATACATATATATATTATATATATATTTATATATGTATATGTATACATATATATACATACACATATATATATATATATATATATTTTATATATATATATGTATATATATATATATATGTATATGTGTATGTACATATATATATATATATATATATGTGTGTGTGTGTGTGTGTGTGTGTAGAACGGGAACACATGAGAACAAAACTAGAACAAGATGGCCGAGCCACATTTATGGTCTCTCTTTTTGCGCCCAAGCAACATAGTTCATTTCAATCGAATAAAAAAGTGGGTTGGGGGAGAAGACAGGGGTAATGAGGGGAGGTAAACGTGATTCCAAAAAATTCTACGGCCGGTGGAAGGGGAGTGAAGTGGTAGAGAGTTTCTTACCTTCACGTCAGCTTTGTTAGGGTGGATCCAGTCATCTGCTTTGTTATTTTCCCTGCCCCAAATCCAAACAGGATTGTTATTGTTATTGTTGTTTAAGGCCCAGCCGACTGCGTAGAGCCATATCAGGGCTATTCATCATCATCATCATCATCATCATCATCATCATCATCATCATCATCATGTGCCCTGCTGCATGGCGGTGGCGATCATTGCCTTCCATATGTATCTATCCGTTGTTGCCGCAAGCACATCTTCCACCCTCTCTGTCCTCAGCAACCCTGCAAGTCCGTCGAATATTTTCTCGCTGGGTCTACCTGGTGCTTTCTTTCCCTCCAGCTTTCTTGTTGTGACCAGGTGCTCTAATTCCCCTTTCCTCATAAAATGGCCTATAGATGTTGCCTTTCATTTCCTAATCTTCCTTATTAATGATCATCTTGTGTCTGCCTCTATCACGATTGTCTCAGGGCTATTACCGCTTCACAACATACAAAACTTTAACAGGAAAAAAAGAAGAAAATACAATTAAGTCTTCAATGCATTCCACACAATCTAGGGCATGCCCGTCTTGACACTCCGTCCAATTTATCGCACGGTTTGAAAAAACAACACCTGATACAATTAGACATAATAGGACGATAAAGCATATATAAAAGGGCATAATTTATCAAAAATTGCTTCCGCATATCTCATTTCCCTAAGCCAAAAGCGCATTAAATTCATGTACCCAACTTATCAATCCTAAGAAAAGTACTAAGACTTTATCGAACACGTACAGGTGAATGGACCCAAAGAAGCAGAAAATGATAGGAAGAAATGACAGAAAGCAAAGGAACAAGGTAAAACAAAGAGAGTGACAGAAAAGAGAAAATTTCTAGCACAGAATTTTCCAGAATGTGGGGATACTGATACTGAAAAATCTCCCGGCATCCCCAGGGGGGGGGGGGCAAACATGGATACGAATGCTCACTCCAGTTGGGTGACTGGGAGACGCCAAGCATAAGTTTGCTTAGGGCATGGTCGAATTCTGTAAAATTGCGAGGCGGCAGTTGGTCTAAGTCCAACCAAGCAATCACAATTTATTCGCGCAATATTTCATTTGAAAATATCATTTTAACGCCAAAATGTTCACAGAACATTTAGAAAATCCAATAATTAGTTTTCTAACACCATCGAATATTTTGTTAAAAAAATTGATTCAAATCCGTTCATAAATAACAGAAATGAATACAGTATATCTGAATCCTTTAAAAAAAAATTCTCTTCAGTCATTACATCACTCTTTTCATTAGTAGCACGCGCTACATTACAGAGTTGTCCAAACTGACTGAAATGAAGAAGAAGGAAAAAATGATATGTTGCAGGGTGGAGAGGTTGGAAGGTTGGATGCATTTCCCAATAAACGCTGGACAACAGCAGCAGAGTTTGGAATTCAGAATTTGTTCTAGACGGACACATCGCACTCGAACGATTCCACCCAAGGGGAAGGCATGATTATCTGCCCAGCACTTCGTTAAATTAATCATTGGAAAGGGAAGAAAGCGTTGTCCCCCTTGCACACTAGCACAGAGAAAAAAAACCCAGCAGGATTGTCTACCTTTCATTTAGTCCTTGGAGAGGAAAAGCAGGGTTGTCTTCTTTGCACTCATTATCAGTTATTGGAATTATTCCCAGAGGGACTCACCGCGCTCGGACAGCTCCATATACCAGCAATTATCTGACAGATTTCCTGAGTCTATGCGCAGGCAAGGTCTCGAAACGGGGGAAAGGGGAGAAGGGATCTATCAAACACTAAGCTGACACCACCAGGAATGATAAAAACATTAAGATGGGCAGCGAACAGGCCAGTTTTTTTATAATGTTGCGGGCTGGGACTAAACTTAAGATATCAGATCTTGGGTACATGGTTCTGGCAACCAGCTCGCAGATAAAATTAGGTTCCACCGACTCAGCTTCAAGAGAGGTAAAGCAGACTTTCTACGGTGCATTTAGTCCCGGGAGAAGGAAAGCAGAGTTATCTATCTTTCACTGTCTTAGCAGAGCCAAAGCAGGGTTTTTTTTTTACCTTGCATTCAGTGTCAAGAGAGGAAACACAGAGTTGTCTACCTTGCACTCAGTCCTACCTGAATAAAAGCAGAGTTGTCTACCGTGCACTTAATCCTACCAGAGGGAAAGCAGAGTTGTCTACCGTGCACTCAGTCCTCCCTGAATAATAGCAGAGTGAAAGCAGAATTGTCTACCGTACACTCACTCCAACCAGAGTGAAAGCAGAGTTGTCTACCGTGCACTCACTCCAACCAGAGGGAAAGCAGAGTTGTCTACCGTGCATTCACTTCTACCAGAGTGAAGGCAGAGTTGTCTACCGTGCACTCAGTCTTACCAGAGTGAAAGCAAGGTTGTCTACCTGTATTTACTCTTTTGGAGTTATAAATTTGTTTGAATTCTTTTTTTTTGTTGTCAAAATGATTCAGTGCACTCCATCAATTCCATAGGCTTCTCATTTAAATCTGCCAAGCAATTACTGGCAGACTCCTCGAGCCTGCGCAAATCCTGATGTGCTGGCAATGTTTGAAATGGGGAAGAGGGGCGGGTGGATGGATGGGTAGGTAAGAAGGACCTGTGACACACTTCTATCAGAATGATGGAAACGTTAATATGGGCGTTGAACAGGCCAGGTTGTAACGTGTCGGGCTGGGATGAACTCGAAAGATCAGATCTTGAATACAAGGCATTACTCTTGTTGATAATCAAAATAAATTAATAACGACAGGAATCATTGTTTTAATACTTACAGAAGCATTTCGTGTGGTCACGGCACTGACCTCTGACATCCATGATATTTGCTTGGCGACACATTTTTTTTCCCCACCGAATTTGGTAAAAGATCCACCTTCATACATTCGAAATCTCTTCAATTATATATATGTTTTTTGTTGTTGGAGTTTTGTAATATTGACATGTCTCACTGCATACTTATACATTCGGAGTTATCCGTTAAAAGGAACCTGTGATTTTAGTTTGGTGAACCCCCATTCGGCTGAAAGGTGGCAATCTTTGCTGAGACATTTTGTTTGCAGAGACACACGCACACACACGCACTCACATTCTTTCTCTGTGTTGTCTTGTGTCTGTCTGTCTTTTTTTCTCCTATTATCTATTTCTCTCTCTGTGTGTCTCTGTGTCTGTCTGTCTTTCTTTTCTTTCTCCTATTATCTATTTCTCTCTCTCTCTATGTCTCTATGTCTGTCTGTCTGTCTGTCTTTCTTTCTCCTATTATCTATTTCTCTCTCTCTGTGTCTCTCGTCTGTCTTGTGTCTCTCTTCTTTTTGTCTTGTGTCTCTGTTCTCTGTCTTGTGTGCCTGTCCTGTCTGTCTGTCTTCTATCTCTCTCTCTCCAACTCACCACACTCCACACACACACACACACACACACACACACACACACACGTTTATATATAATATATATATAATATACTACACACACCCCACACACACACACACACACACACACACACACACACACACACACACATATATATATGTATATATATATATATATAGAAGAGAGAGAGAGAGAGGAGAGACAGAGATCTCCGTCTCTCTGTCTGTCTCTCTGTCTCTCTGTCTCTCTCTCTACTCTCTCTTTCTCTCTCTGTCTCTCTTCTCTCTTACACACACCTACACCCATACCCACATACCCCCCCCCACAACACACACATACATACACACACACACTAGTCATGCACACACAGGCTCCCACTTACACACACACATAAATACACACACAGACACACACACACATAAATACTCACACAGACACACACACACAGACACACGCAGCATGCTTACACGGTATCAGCACACACATAAACAGATACACAGACGTGCGCACAAGTATATTTCTTAAGTTGAACATAAAAAAGGAGGGTGGTGGGTGATGAATGGGGGGTAGAAGAAAAATTTTAAAAAAAAGAAAAACGCTAGAAAACAGAATGTCATCCTGCAACTGGTATGGTGTAATTGTTCTTATTGTATGACGAAATAAGAAAAAAAAAGTAGTTAACAAAATAATGAAACAGCTAAACTGGCGTTATGATACATTATGTAGAGTTAAATTGAAAAAAAAAAGAAAAGAAAAGAAAAGAAAACAAAAGAAAACAAAACAAAACAAACAAAACAAAACAAAACAAAACAAAAAACCCCGCAAACATTTGTCGTGAATAATGCAGTGTACAAAAACGATAACATATAAGAAAATAACAACAGAACACCTGAATAACAACAACAACAACAACAACAACAACACAACAACAACAACAACACGACGACAACAACAACAACAACAGTAACGACAACAACAACAAAGCTCTTTTAATATCTTTAATGGACGACCAAAAGCAAGCAATCTTCACCCATGATGTTTCCCCGTTTTCCTCCGAACTTTGAGAAGATATATATATATATATGTTATATGTGAAGTCGATAAGCTTTGAACAAAAGCGCAGAAAAAGAAGTAAGAATGGTGTAGCAAATGTCAGGAAATAAATACAAACAGGAATCCATGTACATCGTAATACTATGATGCTTACACAAAAGGAATCGATATCACTGAAATAACAATCACACATATACTCAATTGACAACTGCACATTTTCGAATAATTTACGTTCACAAAAGTACAGTACAGTCCAGATGAGAACTTGGGACAATTTCAAAACTGTAAAACGTTACGAATCTAAAGAGTAAAAAGAAATTATTCATTCACTGAGACATTCAAGTTCAAACCTTATAATTTGATTATGAACCTAAACTTAACAACGATCGGATTCTCGAGCCTAATTTACTAATTCATTATCATTATTGTGGCAGGACAATGAAAAAGAAAACAGTCCATATTGTTTTAACAAACATACATAAAAACCCAGATTGGCAACCAAAACAGCAGAATGGGCGATGCCCATTCCAGTGTTTAGAATCTCACTATCTAAAATACCGACCAGACCAGACAGATTAAGATCAAATCCAGAGTAGATGGAAACTCGTTAGACTTATATAAAGGCAGTCCATCTAGAAGACAGATAACTTTAATTTCATATCCACGAAGTGTCTCAGCCTATGCCCTCATGCCTCCAAAGAAATATTTAAGACAGAGTCTAGGAGACGACGTTAGCGAACAGCCAAGCGCAACCTGGAGGCCGTTTTACACGTGGCGGTATTTACGCCTCTGGAACTCCATGTACTACTAGCGTCAGCGGGCGAGAGGATGGGGAAAGGATTGTACGTTCACTCCACACTTCAAAAATTCTCTGACTGGCCAGAGACTGACTGCCAGAGTCCTTCCCATGTATGGAGTGCCTGCTGCGCTGGAGTACATGGTTGTGCTTCCAGAATCAGTTGTATGCCTTTATCCGATATGAAGACCCATAGAAGGCGATAGGGACCAGTATGCCGCTCATCCATCAGATCGCCGAGAGAGTCCATGACGATGATGATGATGATGATGATCAGATGATCATCATCATCAAAAATATGAATGATGATGGTCATCATCCATCAACCACCGATAATCATCAATCCTCAATCGTCATCACTCATCAATCACAATCATCAATCGTCATCATCATCATCATCATCATCATAACCACCACCACCGCGACCATCACTAACCACCACCACCACCACCACCACTACCACCACCACCACCACCATCATCATCATCATCACCATCACCATCATCATCATCATCATCATCATAACCACCACCACACCACCACCACCACCACCACCACCACCACCACCATCATCACATCATCATCATCATCATCATCATCACACCTCAACATAGAGACTAGAACTATTCGAGCATCTAAAGGGATCCACACTGAGAATTCGCAGGGAGAAAAAAACTGTATCGGTGAATGGACTAGTATATAAACACAGGTACAAAGAAACAATTGACTGAAATGTACATCTCATAAGTTTATGCAAGTACAGTAAGTGATATCATTGAAATAACATTATAGGTACATCGTTGATGGGTATGATTCTTACAATGGTTTGTGATATCTTTTTGCAAACATTCAGTATCAAACATTTTCGTTCACCGTATTTTATATATGGGTTCTACGAACACAGCAACTCTCGATCATAAACTTGTCAAACTTAATGGGATGGGTAACGTTGGTCATTATTTCTAAGTCATATTATGACAAAAGAAACTGTATGACATCAATTTTCTTCTAAACGACTACAAGAAAAGTTAATGACTGGGGAAAATGTTGTCAATATAAACATTTCAACACTGGTCATCCTAAAGGATTTTGATATACAAAATGACCAGTCCATTATTCAACTGAAAAAAAAAATGACGTCAAGAATTTCTAAATTTCTATTCAAAGATATTTCTCAGTCAAATGGCACATAGAACTTGATAGTTAAAAGTCAGAAATTTCCAACAACAACAATGTTTTTTTTTTTCCAATCCAAACTTCATGAGAGAAAAAACGAGGATTAAACAAACAACAAACAAACAAACGAACAAACAAACAAACAAACAACAAACAAATAAACAACAACAACAACAACAAAATCACTTGACAACCATTAAAAATGTTCATAAGATATTTCAGTAAATTTTCTATGAAACTGGTATGAAGTAGAATCATTAACATTTTCCAGCTAAACTAACACGTTCTAAATATACTGCCACTAACATGGCGTCAAAAATTGAGTCCCAATCATACGATGTCAGCAAAAGAAGAAAAAGAAGAAGAAAGATCTGACTACATGGAAAATATGTCACATGATGTTTTGCATCAGTGTTTTGTGTCATATGATAAAAGTGATTTGCCAGTCACATGACATTCGAGAAACAGTTGTATCCACATTCAGTAAGTCTTCGCCTCCCCCCCCCCCCTGTCCCCCGTCCCCTTCCCCCACAAAGTAATAAATCTCAAGCAAAACCTGTTTAGTTATGTAACAACGGGAACGGACATTCAGTCACATAAAGTATTTGACCAAAACATTGTCTCATTTCCTTGGGATGTCAGGAAATTTCTTTTGCCTCTGGGTGTTGTATTTTCAGGACATTAGGAGGAAAACTCCTCATTCATTAACCCTTTGACTCCCTCACCCTATCCACCAGCATTCCGCATTGTCAGCGATGACAGCAAACCGAAATCTTAACCCTTTGACTCCCTCACCCTATCCGCCAGCATCTCGCATTGTCAGCCATGACAGCAAAGCAAAAAACTTAACCCTTTGACTCCCTCGCCCTATCCACCAGCATTCCGCATTGTCAGCCATGAGAGCAAAGCAAAGCTTAACCCTTTGACTCTCTCACCCTATCCACCAGCATTTGGCATTGTCAGCCATGACAGCAAACAAAAAACCTTAACCCTATTCTCGATCACCATCACCCTATCCCTTGCTCCATTCCCGCATTCATGTCAGCCTTGACAGCAAAGCAAAAAATTAACCCTTTGACTCCCTCACCCTATTCACCAGCATTCCGCATTGTCAGCCATGACAGCAAAGCAAAAACTTAACCCTTTGACTCCCTCACCCTATCCGTCAGCATTCCGCATTGTCAGCCGTTAGAGCAAAGCAAAACTTAACCCTTTGACTCCCTCATCCTATCCACGAAGTTGGTGGATAGGTTGAGGGGCGAAAATGTTGTTTTTGCAGCTGGTGGATAGGGTGAGGGAGTGAAAGAGTTATGTCCCAGGACGTCAGCACGGAAATTCCGTACACGTTCACTCACAGCCAAAGTGGAGAGGGGTGATGTGTTAGGCTTAGTGCTTAAAGCACTGAAAACCGTGTTCGAATTACGGATTACACAGGGAGTAATGCAGCATGCTGGTAGACAGGGTGCGGGGGTCAGAGGGTTAAAATGGCGTAGAAAGAGGGAAAAGGGAGCGCACAAAGTTAATCTACCTAAGTACGATGGTCCTTAAAAAAATTTCACGGCAGCAAATGAGTTGCCAATGGCAAAATTCTGTAAAACAAATCCCCTTTCATAGGTAAACAGAAATATATGAATCAGAAAAAAACGGGTGGCACTGAAGTGCGGCGATAAGATCTCCCCTAGAGACAGCAACCCGAATTTTATATGGTAAGTCAATTGTGACAAAAATAAAAGAAATGAATGCAATTGCTGATACAACACCAGTGATTAGACTATCAAAGACCCATGCTTCCAATCACTAATCAAGAAGCTTCCTCGTGTGTTCACTGACCACATCCAAACGCCTGATAGAAAGAAATGTCATTGTCTTCAATGACATCTGGACTACGTAAAATGTTCTTTGTGTGTTCAATGGCAGTTAAACGCCAGAATATTTTTTCCCATTGTATCCAGTCACATTTAGATAGTCGAAAGGAGAAAAGTCTTCGTGTCTTCAGACACAGGTAGGCAAGGGAAATAAAAGGAATCTTCGTGTGTTGCCTTATAGATAGAAGCTGAAGAGAAGACTTTTCTTCGTTTGACAAATCAAACTGGACATCAGAATGTTTTCATGTACTTTTCGTCAAAAAAACATTGAAAAGAAAATCGACGTATCTAAATGTTCACGTTCTAACTCAAGACAGAAATAAGACGTTTCTTTGTGTACAGAATTACATGTAGACGCCATAGATTATTTTCTTTGTGTGTTCAGTAAAACGTCGACGATCGACATATTTTTCACATGGGTTCAATCATATCTAAACATAAAAAAAAAGAAAACGTTTTCACAAAACGTTCGACGACATCTGCTGATCTGGACACCGAAAAGAAGAAAGTCCATGGTCTGTTAAAAGCCACATCTAGACACAAGACATAAGAAATGTTATTGGGTTGTTCAAGGGCATCTAAACGTCAGAAAAAGCACAAAATCTCCATGTACTCAATCACATTTAGAAGCCAGACAGAAGCTCTTTCTGTGTGGTGAGTCAGTTTGATGTCAGCTAGTTTCATGGAAGCAGACATTTCATAGTGTGTTCAGTCACTTAACGCAACAGAAATTCTTATCACACGCAAGAGAATTCTAGTACTTATATCAGGTTTCATGGAAGCAGACATTTCTGTGTGTCAGTCACAAAACGCTACAGAAGAATTCTATATCAACGCAAACAGGAAGAAATTTTCTACATAGCTTGATGTCAGCTAGTTTCATGGAAGCAGACATTTCATCGTGTGTTCAGTCCACATTAACACGTTAACAGGAAGAAATTTTCTTATGAGTTAAATCAGTACTACATACAAGACAGAAGAACACATTGTTTTAATGTGTCAAATCTCATAAAGACGTCACGAAAAGAGTTTTTCCTTGTTAAACGACAATCATATTCTACACATTTTTTTTCACATCAAGATACCAGAAAAAAAGGTCAGTCGCAAGACGTCAGGAAATAATCCAGGTAATGATGTCTTGAAGACCCTTGAAGACATAAATCCAAGTCAGTCCCATGCCAACGGGAGTCGCACTTCACGAGTTCCAGGATCTAGACAATTATTTTGAAGAAGAAAGAGTCTGTCAGAGGATGCCATGAACTTACCATAGTTGCACAATGCCATGAAAACAGTATCAAATAATACATGAAAGTAACCTATACAAAAACATTATCAAAAGAAAAGCCGAACAATGGTTTCATGACAAGAAACAAGTTCAGAGATGTAATACAAGATGGAATAAAATTTTTCAGTTATATAACACCATGAAAATGTGCCATTGCACGACAGAAAAAAATGGCGTGGCATCAAAAAACAAAAATGAAACAAACAAAACAAACAAACAAAACAAATCAAACAAACAAACAAACAAATCAAACAAACAAACAAACAAACAAACAAACAAACAAAAAACAAAAACAACCGAAGCGTTGATAACAATGCAACATTCGCGACACTTGAGAACAGAAATGATTTTACATGAAGGCAGTAAGCTTTTGCTCTGAAGAATATCAGAATCGCTCACGTGAAACCATATATTTCTGAATCAGAAAGGCTTACTGTGAAGCACATTTCTTCAGTAGCATGAGAACATTTCTGCCGTGTGATACAATGAAACCAAGTCAATAACATAACGAAGGAATAGTTCATCCGGTGACTCAACTGCAGCACAGTAATGTGGTATTGCTTGTCGCACGGCATCCGTTTCTTTTGGACTGGCGGGGAAATGAATTTCAGTACATTTAACAACGTGTCTGTCTGCGCCTTCCCCTTCTTTACAATCCCTTTTTCTATTCCCTTTTCACACACGTACACGCGCGCGCGCACATATACACGCACACACACACACACATGACGCACACAAATACTCACACACACACAAAAACACACACATACACACACATGTACACACACGTACGCAGGCATGCACACACACACATACACACACGCACACATACACGTGTACTCACGCATGCACATGCACATACATACACTAACGCGAAGGCACACACATGCGCGTGCACACGTATACACATACAAACACAAACACACACACACACACACACACACACACACACAACACACACACACAAACACACACACACACACACACACAAACACAGAACACACACAATACACACATACACACGCACACACACATACATACATACACGCACACACGCATGCATGCACTCACACACACACATACACACACACACAAGCACAAACACACACACAGGCACACACACACACAACACACACACTTACACACACACACACACACACACACACACACACACACACACACACACACACACACACTGAAGACACATAGACACACACACAAGCACAAACACACACACACACACACACACTATGTATGTATGTATCAGGACAACGATCACGACAGTCCAATGTAAAAAGACATACTTCCAATGGAAAGGTCACTTTTGTTCAGTCCTACTCTGGTACCCTTGGTAGGTTTGGTAGTTAAAGGGTGAAGGTTTAATTTCAACATCTTCTAGGTCAACATGCATTCAGACCTGTTAGCGTCTGAACCCCCTTAGTGTGTATACGCACACAGAACATCAAACATGAATGACACATGTGACCTGCCAGCACGAAATCAGTCTTAACTAGCATTTTGGGTATTTTGAGATATACACAATTGTACATTCTGCTGATTATTTTGGTACTTGAATAAAGCTTGTACTCAAACAAAAATGTAGAAATTAGGTATATCTAAAGTCATTAAGTTGTATGACGGCCATTTTGAGATAACGGCCTCTAAAGTTTGTATGTACTCTCCTACACATTTTCCTTAAATTTCTTTATTTGGAGGCTTTGAACCCAGTTTGTTTCTAATTTTAGCTGTCAGTATCTGAACGGTGCACCAAATATCTTTCTGTCAGTATATTACATGTGGGGGTACTGTACAGGTTACGGTTCATCATAACAGACAAAAATAGGTATTTTTGGTAGGAAATTGCATTCTTTCTTCTGCGATCAGTGCATTAAAATACCAGTTTAAATTGATTAGTGATATTTTTTCAAGAAAAAAGTATGTGGGGGATAGATTATAGTCTGCAGAAATCAATTTTGAGAAAAAGTCAAAACACCCCAGATAGACCCTCAGTCACCTTTTCAGCTCCTACATGTAGTGCTGTTCGACTGACTGCGAGTTAAGACTGATTTCGTGGTGGGAGGTCACATATATTCTGTAAGTCATGTGTGTCCGACGGCTTGTGGAAACATGAAAACACCCAGCATGCACGTCCACCGATGACGGAGTTTGCAGACTGTGCATCCACATATCGCCTGCGCAGTGCAGACAAAATCAACATGCACACACGCATCCGAGATTCAGTTTCAGTTTCAGTTTCTCCAAGATAACGTCTCCGCGCTCGGAATGAATTCCATGTGCACTAACGTCACGGGTGCCATGCGATGGAGAATATCCAGAATGATCACGGTACAAGCCTCAAGCCTGCAGATAAACCTACAGCTGGCCTGGTCCTGATGGTCCTACCTAGATAGTTCCATAACTCTGGGGTCGTAGGGTACTGAGGTGGCAGAGCCCCCAACCCCCCCCCCCCCCGCCCCTGCGGCCAGCACCACGAGGGCGTCACCCATCCCCTCTTCCTCGCTTGAAATTCACAATCATATTCATTTTTTGACCAAGACTTCAGAAAGGCAAGAAGGCTATTTGGTCATGAAGGGGCGGGACCAGGGAAATCAACCTATCTCTCCAATATTTTTTTTTTACCAAGGCAGCCGGGCAGTGCCCTCTCTTCACGATTTTCAACTGCCATGGGTTCTTAAGCGCGCACAGCCAGAAGGCACACGGGTCCGACTCGTTTTTCTTCCCTTTCCGAAAGACTAGACGTTCAGTTCGATTTTCCGGTCAAACTGAGGAGAAAAGTCGAGGCCTGTACGGGGAATGAACCCTGGAATCTCGAGTTTAGCTATTGGCAAGCGAACGTCTTAACCATTCTGCCGCTCTTCTCCGTCCAAGAAGAAATGGAAACGCTAAGAAACAAGCAAACAAACAAACTAACAAAGAAACAAAAAAACACCAGAACGACATCCCTGTCCAACACACTCCCACGCCTACTGGCTCAGCTATCAGTATATGTACAACTCATGCCAAAACTCTCAGTGTTTTAACCCACTTGTTTATATTTGCTTATTATTGTAGAGATTGTGTAAGGACAGCTGTCACTTTTGATATTCACAAACGAGTTGCCAAGATATTTTTGAGGTTCTAAATGCAGCTCAAGGGAAAGTACTCTCACCCAACTGTCAAATATCAGCAGACGTGTTTTGTTGTCTGCCAGAGGTCCCATATACACAACACGATTCTATCTCTGAGAATCATTTGAAAGTTTTAACCTTCAACGTACGTCATGGGGAAAAATCACCCATACCTTTATGTACAAGACCATATCTCGATCATATGCTGCACAGTCTCTATGAAATTGCATGACGTTTTTTCTAAAAGGACTAATGCATCTGTACATCAATGGATCTGTTTTTTTATGACTTTGTTCCAAAAGGGTTAATGTATCTGTACACTAAGAATGGATCTGTTTTTTATGACTTTGTTCCAAAAGGGTTAATGCATCTGTACACTAAGAACGAATCTGTTTTTATGACTTTGTTCCAAAAGGGTTAATGCATCTGTACACTAAGAATGGATCTGTTTGTTATGACTTTGTTCCAAAAGGTTGTATATGTATCTGTACACTAAGAATAGATCTGTTTTTTTATGACTTTGTTCCAAAAGGGTTAATGATCTGTACACTAAGAATGATCTGTTTTTTATGACTTTGTTCCAAAAGGGTAATGCATCTGTACACTAAGAATTGTTTTTATGACATTGTTCCAAAAGGGTCAATGCATCTGGACACTAAGAATTGATCTGTTACTAAAATGAAAAACAAACAAACAAGCTAAAAAACAAACAAACAAACAACAAACAAACAACAAACAAACAAACAAACAAAACAAAACAACAACAACAACAACAACAACAACAACTTATCAACAAACAAAAACGTAGTTTAACTTGTTTTGAGCGTTTTCATGGGAACGTACGTAAACTTGAAGTGCGCCCGCCACCAGTGGGAATCGTGTTTACTCTTCCCAAGCATAAACAGAAGAAAAACATCAATATTCTACAACTTATGGCATGAGGGATAGAACCTGTCTTGTTCGTTTATGTGATGTTTTAGCAAGTTGTAGCCTAGATGGTAATTTGGATGCTGTGTCTTTAAGGCATAGTGACCCCAGGTCAGTTAGAGCAAAGACACCTTTTAGCGGGTTTTCCCGTAGTTTCATGCAGCTGGCATTTCCTGTGCCAGAATAAT
>CM060310.1:22611987-22614487 GCA_030674185.1 Monoplex corrugatus
AGTTGGCCGAAAATTGCGCCTGTCTTGTTTTATTGTATTAAATATGCGTTCATATTCTTCTTTCGTATTTTTGTTGTTGTTCCTGTTTGCTGAACGCGGTCAGTCACACCTGTTTTGGATTACGATTTTCTAAGTTAAAAAAAAAGAAACCATAAGATTTAGATTTGTGTATGTGTGTCCACACACTATATAGAGCAAATACACCAGCAAAGATGACCATTTTGTATCTAACCGAATAGCATACACGTTATAGCAAACAGCTGTTTGTGTATGAACACTTTGACTCCAGCACCATATCCCCCATCCACCAAAACTTTACCCTCTGACATCCTCACCTTAACTGCCAGCTTCCTACATGAAACTTGGTGGACATAATGGGGAGACAAAGGGTTAAGTTTCTGCTTTGCGATCATGCTTGACAGTGGAGGCTACTGGTGGACAGGTGCAAGAGTCAAAGGGTTAAAAGAAATCCCGAAGAAGATGTCTGTCTGAACTAGACCAGCCAATTCTTCAATGTGACAAACAATACGTTTCAATACATTTGTACGTTTGATTGGTTATTTAGATATCTGGCCTTGTTTTGTTTAGTTCTCTGTTGGCTGGTTGTTTTGATTGGATGGCTGTTCTTTTAACTTGAAACTTATTACAGATATAATATCTACTATCCTATCATCACCCATATACATCATCATCAATCCTATTCATCATCTTTCATCATTATCATCATCATCATCATGTCGAGCTTCTCGGCTATCCATGACACGTTTCTTCGATCCTTCTCTGTCAGACATTGCAGTAGGTTCATCATACTGACATCCCGTATCATCGATCAGTTGGTCGATGAAGGTCTTCTTTGGACGTCCTGGTCTTTGTTTGCCGTGGCTGGGTCTCCATAGCAGAACATCCCCCACCAGTTCTTCTTTGCTACGCCAGCAATGTCCCGCGAAGCGCAGTCTTTGTTGATGTATTGATTTACTGATTGGTGGGATCTTACCATATAACTCTTTGTTAGTTGGGTGTTCTCTCCAGGATTTGTTCAGGGCTGCACGCAGCATTCGTGTGTATGCTCCATCAATCTTCTTCTCCAATGTCGTTGATAGGGTCCAAGAGATTGAGCCATATGTAAGAACGGACTCTACTGCTGCTGGGAAGAAGTTCCTTTTCAGGTTGTCTGGTAGATTGGATTTCCAGATTTTGTCCAGTTGATTTAGTGCACCCCAGGCATTTCCGAGTTGGTGTTGACGTCTTGTTCTGTGGAGTCAATGTAGCTGCCAAGGTATTTAAGTCTTGAACTTGTTTGATCATTTTATCCCCATTCAATAAAGCTAATCGCTGAGTCCTTCCCTTATAATGTACAAAATGATAAATGTTTTTTTTTTCTCCTTAAATTACTTAAATGCAAAGTAATCACGAAACTATGTTTTTTTTTACATTTACCTGAATCATAATTGGGTGGCCAATTTTTGAATCCATTCTGATTCTCTGCTGTGCTCAGGATGACGTCCAGCAGTGCAGAACTGGAAACAAACAGAATACAGCATATTACATGTCATGACTAACTGGCCTTTAAGTTTGCATTTTGTCTGTATAGCAGAGGATTTAGCCGCTATAAAGGATTAGTAGTACACCAGCGACATAAGTAGTATCAATGGTAGCAAAAGTAGTAGTAGTCGTAGTAGTAGCAGCAAGAGTAGTAACTATAGTAGTACCAGTAGTGCTGGTAGTGGTAGTAGTACCAGTAGTTGTACCAGTAGTAGTACCAGTAGTAGTACTAGTAGCAGCACTGGACAGCAACAGCATCTACGCAACAATAGTAATACAGCAGCAGCAGCAGCAGTAGTAGTAGTAGTAGTAGTAGAAGAGAAGAAGAAGAAGTAATAATAGTAGTAGTAGTAGTGGTTGTTGTGATGGTGTTGGTGGTGTTGGCTGTATAGTAATGGTAGCAGTAGTAAATAGCGGTAGTAGTAGCAGTTGTAAATGTAGTAGTAGTAGTTGTTGTGTGATGGTTGTGTATGTTTGCCTATAGTAATGGTAGTAGTAGTAAATAGCGGTAGTAGTTGTAGTTAGTAGTAGTAGTAGTATAGTAGTACTACTAGTAGTAGTAGTACAGTAGTAGTTGTAAAAGAAGCAGCAAGTGCAGGTTGGCATCAGCACCAAAAACTAACATTATTATCGTCCTCATTATCATCATTCATTCTGCGTTTTGTGTTTGGTTTTGTTGTTTCGACTTCTTTTCTCTGTGGAGATGAAATTTTAATAATTATCTCATATTGTGTCTCTATCACAGGGAAAATAACCAAAAACAAAAAAAAACACCAAAAAAACAACAACCCATAAACAAACGAAGAAAAAATATACAAACATATGATTAGGACTCCTTAACACGAACAAAGCCATAGGCAGAAATTTACAGTGTCAAACGCCATGCAGAAAGAGAGAGAGAGAGAGAGAGAGAGAGAGAGAGAGAGAGAGAGAGAGAGACAGACAGACAGAAGACAGA
>CM060310.1:22624487-22629487 GCA_030674185.1 Monoplex corrugatus
AACCTAGGAAGACACGTTCGGGATCTGTTTTGGGAGACCACAAGGAGGACACCAGGATCACGATCTGCACGGCTACACCCTCTAGATTCCACCGAGGACCGTTCCACCATTTTGACACCTGCGAACCCTGGTGGCTGCCATACAATATGTTTTAGTAGATCTACAGTTATCAACGTTTCATGTCACAGGACTTTTCCCTCGTCATCTCTGACAATTCTCTTGTTCAAAGTCTATAAACACTAGGATTTAGTCAGACTATCAGGACTCAGCCAGACTATATTCTCTGTACATTTGAAGACGTGTATGCCATTGTTTTAGTTATTTTTATTTACTTATTTCTGTTCTGAATCTAATTCTTATCTCTATTAGAAGGACGTTTCCCCTTAGTTTTAACTACATCTTTTTTCTACCTTTCATTAGTGGTCTAAGTAATTAATGGGTTTTTTTTCTAGCCATTTTTCTTGTACACAGAAAACTAAAGTATTCGTGATTATCAAACAAATAACCATTAATTTAAAATAAGAGATTAGCCAACAATGAAAATGCGCCAACAATCACAAATCAAATTTTTACAGTGGAATTGTAGATCTATTTCCACCAATTCCGCATACCTGGAACATTTCCTCGCATCAAATCAGTGTGAAGTTCTGATTCTACAGTCGCTTAATGTTATGCCAACCAAACTTCCCAACTTTCAAAATTATTATTATCCTCCAATATATGACTTCGGGAATTCCGGGAAGAAGGTAGCCACTGCTATATACATACTTAAAGAGTTACAGTATCACATATTTACGTCCCCTGTTTTAACATCAACTGAAGACTTACACGCTTGTGCCGCCACAGTACAATTCAGTAATTCATTAATCTTGAATGTTTTGTCAGTCTACCTGCCAACAGGTCCAAATGTCCAAAATACAGAATGGCTGCGTACGATACCAGATCTGCAGCACGGTAAATGGCTAATTGGTGGAGACTTTAATTCACACTCTCCGTTCTGGGAAAAAGACTGTTGCACTGTTACAAGCAATCGTTTGGTGGAGAATATAGTTGACAGCTCGCTTTACCTTTTAAATGATGGAAGTGTCACTAGAATTCCTGATATCTCCAAACACCGGGCAACAGCCATCGATCTATCTTTGATATCACCAGAATTAGTACCATGCTGTACCTGGGACACTCACAGAGATACTTTGGGAAGTGATCACTTACCTATCATCATAACATTAACTAATGAAAACATCAGGATAAAAGAGAGCACACCTGATATTATACCAAAATATAATTATACGCGCGCTGATTGGTCATTGTTTCGGACTGCTCTTGCCAAACAAAAATATAATTATGATGAAGGTGAAAATGTAGATGTTATGTTTTCTAAATTCCAGGAGTCAGTTCTAGCTGCTGCAGACCTCTCAATCCCGAAACTCAAATCTTTTAAGTCCAATAATCGTTTGGGTAATGTCTGGTGGACAGAGGCATGCGAAAAAGCAGTTCAGTATAAAAAAGAGAAATTCAAAGTCTACATCAAGAGCAGAAACCCTGAAGATCATAAGGAAATGAAAACTGCTAACATCCAATGTAATAAAATCATCGCTGAAGCAAAGAAAGATTATTGGGCATCATACTGCATCAAAGAAATTTCAGATTTAAAGGATTTCCATAAGTCTGGACAAAAATGAATCAAATGAAAAATGGAGCCAGCTTACCTAGGTGTCCAATAATAATTGATACATGTCACAAATTTCCTTCCGACATGGACAAAGCTGAAACTTTTGTGGATTTTTTTTGCTGAAAATAGTAAAGTAGATGGTTTGTCTCCTACCTGCAAACACTACAGAGAAATGGCAGCTAACAACCTTATCTACACTGATCCAATACCTCAGAATGATCGCTGGTTTAATGCTCCAATCACCTTAGAAGAGCTAAAAAACTCAATCTTGTCTATACACAACAAAAGGAGTTCGGTAGGTGTCGATGCAGTTTCAACTGAAATGATTAAGCATCTTCCAGAAAACTATGTTACTTTCTTACACAAAATTTTTCAGAAATGCTGGGTGAGTGGAACTGTACCACAGGTATGGCAAAAGTCTATTGTTATACCTATATTAAAAGCAGGAAAGCCTAAAAACATCGAAAACAGTTACAGACCTATTGCTTTGACGTCCCATACGAGCAAACTAATGGAAAAATTGGTATTAAACAGACTTATACATTACTGTGATAAAAATAACGTTATGCCAGTAAACCAAGCAGGTTTCAGAAAAGGGAGATCCACAGTTGAGCATCTGGTTAAACTTACAACTCAGATAAAACAACAGTTTGCCCGCAGAAAAAGTCTTTTGGCAACTTTTTTTGATGTGAAAAAAGCGTATGATCAAGTTTGGCATACACGTTTATTGTACAAGCTGAAATCTATTGGTTTATCTGGCAATATGTATAATTATATTAAGTCCTATTTAGCCAATAGAACAATTCAAGCAAGAGTGGGAACAAGTTATTCTACTTCGCGACGTCTTGATATGGGAATCCCTCAAGGTTCAGTGGTAGCACCTATTTTATTTAATATCCTTATACAGGATCTTCCTAATGCACTCTCAAATCGTGTTGTTTTGGTACAGTACGCTGATGATATATGTATTTGGATGAATATTACTTTAAAAAAGACAACTCCACAGAGAGCACAGAATTACATCAGGAAGTTGTATCAGTCTGATCTTGATAATCTTGGAAACTACATGTTAGAAAATGGACTGTCGTTATCAGCGGAAAAAACTAACATGATACTATTTAATCCTGGTGGTACTTTAAGTCACTTGCCTACTTTCGAACTGCATGGTGAAGTGCTACATTACAAGCAGGTTGTAAAATTTCTGGGAGTCTTTATAACATCGAAATTAACCTGGAATGTCCATTTTGATTATATTTTAACAAAAGCAAGGAAAGCCTTAAATTTTCTAAAGATAATAAGCAGATTACCCTGGGGAATGGATACAAACATACTACTTCATCTGTCAACAGCACTTGTAAGATCTAAATTATCCTATGCGCAAGAAGTGTTCTTCAGTGCACCAAAATATTTACTAAAGAAGATTCAAAGCTTAGACTGCAAAAGTCTTAAAATTGCACTAGGTGTACCAGTCCATGCTTCTTGCCTGGAAACGTACAAAGTTGCTGGAATTCTGCCTCTGAACAACTATCGTGAGCTAGCGACAGCAAAGTTTGCCGTTAGAACTTCTTCACAAACGGACAATTTTGTGAGTAAGGAAATAAAAATCAGGTCAGATGTTGACTTTCCGAAACGAGCAAAGAACATTTCATCACAAATGACTGTTGCAACTTACGTATCTGACCTGGTCAAACAGTCTAACATAAATCTGGATGAAATTGCTGAAACACCATCCACAACGCCCATCCCTACATGGGAAATGCTAAAAGCTACTTTTGATATTGATTATACAGATGCTAAGAAATATGAAAACGTTAACATTTCGATATGCAGAGCAAGAGAACACATCGATGAAAAATACCGTACCCACCTCTATATTTTTACCGATGGATCAGTCTTAGAAAATAAATGTGCTGGAGCAGCATTTTATGTCCCAAAATATAAAATAATAAAGTCATTTTTCATTGGGACAAATATATCCATCTTTACAGCGGAATTAGTCGCTATTTTACAAGCGTTACATTATCTAGTAAACCTTACACATGTATTTTTCAAAGTAGTTCTCTTTGTTGATTCAAAATCTGTATTATATGCCTTGCAGTCTTTTGATACAGACACAAGACCTGATATAATTACTGAGGCAAATCATCTTATACATCGTTTAAGGATAAAAGGTACAGATCTCACGTTGGTCTTCACGGCAACGAAGTAGTTGACAGAGCAGCTAAGCAAGGTGCACACAATTCTGATAATACTACAGAATTACGTATTAATACTTCCGTAAAAGAAGCTTGCAACTTGCTAGAATCAGCCTCATGGATTCGTTTTCATGAACATTTCCATGAAAAGTTTGTGTCACAACAAATGATAAAACTTTCATTTCAAAATGTGTGTAAAAAATTGCAGTTTTCTTCCATATATCATTTGAGAACGATTGTTGCTGTTCATTTTCGTATTCAGCTAAACGCATTGAAAACAAAATACTGTAAAAATGTCAAGTGTATTTGCGGCGAACAATTCACACTGTTTCACTGTCTATTTTACTGCAAAATGCTACGTTCTTTTTTACCAAAAATGTTTACACAAGAAAATTATTCTGAAACTCATTTTAAAGAAGTAACTTCCGATCAATTTTTGTCAGTTAAAATTTCAGAATCGTTGGTTCACAGTCCTGTTAATTAATGCATTACTTTAAGTTTATGAAGTTTGTACTTTAGAGTTAAATTTTCCATACATATTGTTGATGTTAAATGTTAGTGTTAAGTTCTTGTTCCATTTTTTCTATTTTCCCACCTACTTATGTCTATAACTATGTCTCCTCTATGCCCCAAAACCAACCAACCCATCTCTCATCTCACATACTTTTTTTTTTTTTTTTTTTCCGTCTAATATCACTCATAGTGAAAAGACGTTAAATCAAAGAACGAACGAACACACATACACACACACACACACAAACATAGACACACCTACACTTGCACGCACGCGCGCATGCACACACGCACACACACAGACACAAACACACACACACACACGCATGTACGCACGCACGCACGCACATACTTACAGACACAAAGAAACACACACACACGCACACATGCACGCACACACACACACACGCACACACACACACACATACGCACACACACACACACACACATACACAGAAGGCTTCCGCATCTAAGAAGAACGATGAATTCTTCTCCCCTATCCTTTTTCTCCATTTCTCCATTTCATATTTGCACACGCACTCGAGCACGCACACACGCACGCACGCACGTACGCACACCCACACACACCCACAAACACACACTACTGTACATATGTATCT
>CM060310.1:22669487-22674487 GCA_030674185.1 Monoplex corrugatus
GTGATGATGATGAAGTAAACGATTGATAAATGAATGAAGAAGCAAATACTAAAGTAACAGAGTATTCACATTCATATTCATTTCTTTTTGTCTGTTTCAGTTTCAGTTTCAGTTTCTCAGCATGACGTCTCCGCGCTCGGAATGAATTCAATATGCACTAAGCCTGCACATAAACCCATGACTTGGCCAGGTCCTGAGGCCCTACTTAGACTTCTTATTGTCACAATACTATATGAAACTCAGACTATACTCATCCCGTTGAGAGCGTATCGCCGCAGTGGAACACCACTTTTTAAAAAAAATTTTTTTTTTATTAATCAAGACTTCAGAAAGGCAAAAAGGCTAAAACGAGTTTAATTCCTGGCAGGCGAACGTCTGAACCATTCTGTCACTCTTCTCCCTGAGAAACAGTAAACACACAAAGTTTTACAAAGAACAGAGGGGAAAAAAGGAGTTAACAGCAAACATATTGCATAACATGAACTTTTTTGGTTCAATCTACTCATAATCAAACACGTAACAGTAAAGAATTAAAGAGAAAAATATTGCCATAGCCTGACCATTTTCTTTTCTTTTCTCTGTACTTATTGTGCATTCCGAACTTATTTTAACCCCCTTTATCCCAACTCTCACCTCATTCCGTTTTCTCTCCTTCCCTTTTACTCTTCGCCATCTTTTAACCCTTTAATTCCTGCAACCTGCCCACCAGCATCCTGCATTGTCAACCATGTCAGCAGAACAAAAACTTAGCCCTTTCATTTCCTCACCCTAGCCAACAGCTTCCTGCAGGAAGGGAGTGAGGTGAGGGAGTCAAAGAGTTAAGTTTTTGCAGTTGGTTGATACGGTGCGAGAATCAAAGGGTTAAAGTGTCCTTTAAGCAAAAAAAAAAAAAAAAGAAAAAAGAAAAAAGGAGACCACACACTGCGCTGCATCCTGGTTCTAATTGTACACCAGTCAAAATGTGACTTGGGTTAGGACCCCCGATGTCTAATTTGGGATTGAGATTGGGCGAATTGTCGCTCATAAACATGCACCTGCTTTAGGTAATCAACAAGAATTAATGCCGCAGAAGAGTGAAAAGAAAAAAAGGAAAAAAGAAGGCAGAGAAAAAGAAAAGAAGAAGACAGGAGACAGGAGGATAATAAGGAAGAGGAAAGAAATAATGAGATAGGAAGTATCAGTAGTAGCAGGTGTGATAATAGTATAGCTGTAGTATTATTAGAAGTAGCAGCAGTGGTAGAAGAACCAACAGAAAAAAAAAATTAAAAGATTCAGAAGAAGATAAAGAAGAAGTGAAAGAGGAAGAAGAAGAAGTAGAAGGAGGAGGAGGAGAAGAAGAAGAAGAAGAAGAAGAAGAATGAAGAAGAAGAAGAAGAAGAAGAGAATTGCGAAGAAGAAGAAGAAGAAGAAGAAGAAGAAGAAGAAGAAGAAGAAGAAGAAGAAGAAGAAGAAGAAGAAGAAGAAGAAGAGAAGAAGAAGAAGAAGAAGAAGAAGAAGAAGAAGAAGAAAAGAAGAAGAAGAGAGAAGAAGAAGAAGAAGAAGAAGAAGAAGAAGAAGAAGAAGAAGAAGAAGAAGAGGAGAACAAGAACAAAACAAGAACAAAAACAAACAGAAGAGAAGAATTGCGAAGAAGAAGAATTGCGAAGAAGAAGAAGAATTGCGAAGAAGAAGAAGAATTGCGAAGAAGAAGAAGAATTCGAAGAAGAATTGCGAAGAAAGAATGCGAAGAATGCGAAGAAGAAGATAATAATTACGAAGAAGAATTGCGAAGAAGAATTGCGAAGAAGAAGAAGAAGAATTGCGGAAGAATACGTAGAAGAAGAAGAAGAATTGCGAAGAAGAAGAATTGTGAAGAAGATGAACAATTGCGAAGAAGAATTGCGAAAAAATTGCGAAGAAGAAGAATTGCGAAGGAGAATGCGAAGAAGAATGCGAAGAAGAATTGCGAAGAAGAATTGCGAAGAAGAAGAAGAATTGCGAAGAAGAAGAAGAATTGCGAAGAAGAAGAAGAAGAAGAAGAAGAGGAAGAAAAGAAGAAGAATGCGAAGAAGAAGAATTGCGAAGAAGAAGAATACAAAGAAGAAGAAGAAGAAGAAGAAGAAGAAGAATTGCGAAAGAAGAATTGCGAAGAAGAATTGCGAAGAAGAAAAATTGCGAAGAAGAAGAATTGCGAAGAAGAAGAAGAAGAAGAAGAAGAAGAAGAAGAAGAAGAAGAAGAGAAGAAGAATGCCAAGAAGAATTGCGAAGAAGAAGAAAGCGAAGAAGAAGAAGAATTGCGAAAAAGAAGAAAGCAAAGAAGAAGAATGCGAAGAAGAAGAAGAAGAAGAAGAAGAATTGCGAAGAAGAAGAAGAAGAAGAAGAAGAAGAAGAAGAAGAAGAAAGAAGAAGAAGAAGAAGAAGAAAGAAGAAGAAGAAGAATTGCGAAGAAGAAGAAGAATTGCGAAGAAGAAGAATTGCGAAGAAGAAGAAGAATTGCGAGGAAGAAGAATTGCGAAGAAGACGAATGCGAGGAAGAATACGAAGAAGAAGAATACGAAGAAGAATACGAAGAAGAATACGAAGAAGAAGAATACGAAGAATACGAAGAAGAAGAATACGAAGAAGAGAAGAAGAAGATACGAGAGAAGAAGAAAAGAAGAAGAAGAAAGAAGAAGAAGAAGAAGAAGAAGAAGAAAGAAGAAGAAGAAGAAGAAGAAGAAGAAGAAAGAAGAAGAAGAAGAAGAATTGCGAAGAAGAAGAAGAATGCGAAGAAGAAGAAGAAGAAGAAAAAGAAGAAGAAGAAGAAGAAAAAGAAGAAGAAGAAAAGAAGAAAAGAAAGAAAGAAGAAGAAAAAGAAAAAAGAAGAAGAATTGCGAAGAAGGATTGCGAAGAAGAAGAATTGCGAAGAAGAAGAAAATTGCGAAGAAGAATTGCGAAGAAGAAGAAGAAGAAGAAGAATAAGAACAAAAGAAGAAGATTGCCAAGAAAAGAAGAAGAAGAAGAAGAAGAAGAAGAATTGCGAAGAAGAAGAAGAATTGCGAAGAATTGCGAAGAAGAAGAATTGTGAAGAAGAATGAATAATTGCGAAGAAGAATGCGAAGAATTGCGAAGAAGAAGAATTGCGAAGAAGAGGAATTGCGAAGAAGAATGCGAAGAAGAATGCGAAGAAGAATTGCGAAAGAAGAATTGCGAAGAAGAAAGAATTGCGAAGAAGAAGAAGAATTGCGAAGAAGAATTTTGAAGAAGAATTAAGAAGAAGAAGAAGAAGAGAAGAAGAAGAAGAAGAAGAAGAAGAAGAAGAAGAAGGAAGAAGGGAAGAAGAAGAAGAAGAAAGAAGAGAAGAAGAGAATTGCGAAGAAGAAGAAGAGAAGAAGCGAAGAAGAAGAAGAAGAAGTAGAAGAAGAGCGAAGAGAATGGAAGAAGAAGAAGAAGAAGAGAAGAGAGAATTGCAAGAAGAATGAAGAAGAAGAAGAAGAAGAATGCGAAGAAGAAGAAGAGAAGAGAAGAAGAAAGAAGAAGAAGAAGAAAAGAAGAAGAAGAAGAAAGAAGAAGAAGAAGAAGAAGAAGAAGAAGAAGAGAATGAAGAGAGAGAAGAATTGCGAAAGAAGAATTGCGAAAAGAAGAAGAAGGAAGGAAGAAGAAGGAAGATCGAAGAGAGAAGAAGAAGAAGAAGATAGAAGAAGAAGAAGAAGAAAGAAGAAGAAGATAGAAGAAGAAAGAAGAAGAAGAAGGAAGAAGAAGAAGCGAAGAAGAAGAAGAGAAGAAGAAGAATGAAGAAGAAGAAGGAAGAAAGAAGAAGAAGAAGAGAAGAAGAAGCGAGAAGAATTGCGAAGAAGAAAAGAAGAAGAAGAATTGCAAGAAGAAGAAGAAGAAGAAGATAGAAGAAGAATGCGAAGAAGAAGAAGAAGGAGAAGAAGAAGAAGAAGGAAGAGAAGAAGAAGAAAGGAAGAAGAAGAAGAAAGAATGAAGAAGAAGAAGAAGAAGAAGAAGAAGAAGAAGAAGAAATTGCGAAGAAGAAGAAGAAGAAGAAGAAGAAGAGAAGAAGAAGAAGAAGAAGAAAAAGAATGCGAAGAAGAAGAAGAATGCAGAAGAAGAAGAAGAAGAAGAATTGCTAAGAAGAAGAAGAATTGCGAAGAAGAAGAATTGCGAAGAAGAAGAAGAAGAAAAAGAAGAAGAAGAAAAGAAGAATGCGAAGAAGAAGAATGCGAAGAAGAAGAATGAAGAAGAATGCGAAGAAGAAGAAGAAGAAGAAGAAGAAGAAGAATGCGAAGAAGAAGAAGTATTGCGAAGAAGAATACGAAGAAGAAGAAGAATGCGAAGAATGCGAAGAAGAATGCGAAGAATGCGAAAGAAGAATGCGAAGAATGCGAAGAATGCGAAGAAGAAGAAGAAGAAGAAGAAGAAGAAGAGAAGAAGAAGAAGAAGAAGAAGAAGAGAAGAAGAAGAAGAAGAAGAAGAAGAAAGAAGAAGAAGAAGAAGAAGAGAAGAAGAAGAAAGAAGAAGAAGAAGAAGAAGAAGAAGAAGAAGAAGAGAAGAAGAAGAAGAAAGAAGAAGAAAAGAAGAAGAAGAAGAAGAAGAAAGAAGAAGAAGAAGAAGAAGAAGAAGGAAGAAGAAGAAGAAGAAGAAGAAGAAGAAGAAAGAAGAAGAAGAAGAAGGAAACCAATAAGTACCAGGTCCTTTTAATTGAGTAATCTATCTCAGAGTGATGGGTCGTATTTCATTTGAGAAAGATCAGCAGAGAATAATATTTACAACTACATTTTGTTCGCTGTCGTATGACAGACAGAAATGTCAATATAAATATGCCCAAACATTAATAGTCACATTTTGGATTATGAATGAGCTCAAGTTTAGTGGGATGTACTTAAACAACTGGGTTGGTACTGAAGTTCTCAAGGCCCTAAGGGCTGGACACGCGTGTCAAAACCTTATTTATGAAATCTAGGAGTGTCATCATCATCATCATCATCATCATCATCATCATCATCATCATCATCATCATCATCATCATCATGTCATCG
>CM060310.1:22679487-22689487 GCA_030674185.1 Monoplex corrugatus
GACAAAAAAACAAAAACAAACCCAAAACAAAAACAAAAGCAAACAAAAAAAAATCCGAGAAACACAGAGAGAAACAACCAAACAAACAAAAACTAAACAAAGAAACAAAGAAAAAGAAACAAACAAGGAAACAAAGAAAAGACTAACAAAGAGAGAAATAGAAAGAAAGAAAGAAAGAAAGAAAGAAAGAACCAACCAATCAAACACACAAACAGACAGACAAACAAACAAACAGAGGCAGAATCAGAACAAAAACCACAGAAGAAAAATATGATGATCATGACGATGAACATGAGGGAGATAGGATAAAAAAACACAAGACAACATTCTTTATTTTCACGGGGGTAATAGACAACCGCTTGCGTGTGTACATATGTATCGCCTGTGCCGAAAATGGGATAACAAGTTACGCATTGTAAAAACCTGATACAAAAATAACATTTAAATATTCTTGAGCAGGTTTGAATGCTTTGGTGTGGGATTTTAGGATTTATACAAGGAGGAAAGAAGGAATAAAGGAAGAAACGAAGAAAGGGAAGGAAGGAAGGAAGAAAGGAAGGAAACAAGAAATAATGAATGAATGAATGAAGGAAGGAAGGAAGGAAGGAAAGAAGGAAGGAAGGAAGGAAGGAAGGAAGAAAGGAAGGAAGGAAGGAAGAACGAACGAACGAACGAGAGAACGAACCATGGTCGACTCGTATACAGTGTATCATTCAGTGTATGTGTGTGTGTGTGTGTGTGTGTGTGTGTGAAGAGAGAGAGAGAGAGAGAGAGAGAGAGACAGAAAGAGAGGGACAGAGACAGACAGAGAGAGAAGAGACAGACAGAAGCAGACAGACAGAGAGACAGACAGACAGACAGAGACAAAGAGAGAGAGAGATAGAGAGAGAGAGAGAGAGGAAAGGGGCAGAGAGAGAGAGAGAATGAGTGTTTGTGTGTGTGCGTGCGCGTGTATGTGCATGCGTGCGTGCATGCGTGCATGCGTGTTTGCATATATGCGTGTTTGTGTGTGCGGGCGTGCATATATGTGTGTATGCGTGCTTGCGTGCGCGCATGCACACGTGTGTGTATGTGTGAGACACACAATATAAATGTCTATTTTATTTATATTGCTACAAATCAGATTAGTTAAAGGTCTTGTTTGTTTGTTTGTTCTTACATTTCAGGGCAGACGATCCTGGTTCACTTTCCTTTGAGTTACAGGACTTAGGATCTTCTTCTTCTTCTTTCCTCCATCTCTTCTTCTTCTTTTTTATTCTCTGCTTCTTCTCTACCTCATCTCTGCAAAGAATCATTAGAGTTCCGTACTAAAGACCTATTCACCAAAGTCTTCCAGCTCTGCTGGTTGTGTGCCAGAGGCTGAGTCTCTGCAAACGGTTTCTCTGTCCATTCGACATTGTTCTGAATCTGTCTGTTTTTCTTTCCTTCTTTCTTACCATCCATCTTTCTCCTTCAACATTTTCCATGAGGGGCCGATTAATCTTAGCAAGGCCATTGGATCTTGTTACATGGCCGTACGAACGTGATTTTAACGGGGCTGACTTTCCAACCTGTATTTCATCATCATCATCATCAGGTGCCCTGCTGCATGGCGTTGGCGATCATGGACTTCCATCTGTCTCTATCTCTTGTTGCCCCAAGTATCTGCTCCACCCTCCTCGTCTTCAGCCACTCCGCAAGTCCGTCTAGCATTTTCTCCCTGGGTCTACCTGGTGCTCTCTTTCCCTCCAGCTTTCCCGTTGTGACCAGGTGCTCCAATCCCCCTTCCTCATAGAATGGCCTATAAATGTTGCCTGTCTTTTCCTAATCTTCCTTATGAGTGATCTGCTTGTGTCTGCCTCCATCAAGACTGTCTCGTTTGTTTTCTTTGCTGTCCATGGAACTCTCAACATTCTTCTTAGAAACTACATCTCGGCTGCCTCAATCTTGCTCTGGCTTTGCTTGCTGACTGTCCACGCCTCACATCCGTACAACAGTATTGGTTCTATACAACATTCAAGGACTCTCTTCCTGATGTTAATTGACAGGCATTTGTTGGTAAGAATGCTTGTCATCTTCTTGAATGCTGTTTTGGCTTGGCCGATTCTGCTGGCTATTTCCGATGTGCGTCTGCCGTCTGATGAAATGGCCGTTTCCAGGTATTTGAACTTATTAACCTGTGTCAAGTTGTGCCATTTGCTGTTATTTTTCATGAGGGGATTTCAGGTTTTTTACTATTTTACTGTATTTACTATCCATAAAAATGCAACCACTGGTTGTAATCTTCTTTTTCATAAATAAACTTTTTTTATGTTGCTGATTTTCTTTACTTTTAATAACATGACGAAGAATTCTAATAATAATAATAAAGAAAGAAAGTATAACAAAGATCCCTGCTTAAGACCTCTTGAATACAGAGATCTTCCAAAACATGACTGTACTTATTTTTTAACAGTGGGATACCTGGCGTCTTTTCCTTTGACAAGTTGTTTACACAAGATTACATCTCTAGTAAATGCCTCAAAGACAAAATCTGACAGATTCTTGGAAAGGGCACTTTGAAAATAGAACGCCAGAAACAGGGAAAAACAGGACTACGCGCGCGCGCGTGCGCGCACACACACACACACACACACACACACACACACACACACACACACACACATACACACATACACACAACACACACAAACAAACACGAACACACACGCTCACACACATACACACACATACACACACACACGCAACCAAACAAACACAAATACACACGCGTGCACACACACATCACGCACACACACACGCACGCACACACACACAAACTCACACGCGCGCGCGTGCGCACACACACGCACACACATACACACACACACACGAACACAAACACATACGCGCGCGCTCACACACACACTCACATACACATATACACACACTCATACTCATGCACGCACGCACACACACAATACGCACACACACATACACAAACACACACACACATATATATAGACGCACGCACACACATTTATTCACTTTCACACTTACATACAAAAAAAAAAAAAAAAAAAAAAAGAGAAATAAGAACAGAATCTATTTTCCCAAGAAAAAGTGGGCTAATAAGAGTGAAGAAACAGACAACAAATACATAACAAAACAAAAAATAAAAAAATAAAAAAAGAAATGAGAGAAGAAAAGTGAAAACACTGAAACTGACACCACGAAAATGTATATCTGATGATATCAACACAACAGTAGAAAAACAGTAGCAGAAGAGCACAAACTTCAATAATAATAATAATAATAATAATAATAATAATAATGATAATAATATAATAATAATAATAACAATAATAATATAATAAAAAATAATAATAATAATAATAATAATAATAACAAAAGTGTGGATGTTTTGTCAATGTGTGATTGGGGGGTACTGAAAATGACACCATGAAAAAAGTTATACCGATTATTTCATCACAGCTACAGAAAGAAAGGGTACCAACAGACCACGCACTTAAAGAACACATCATGTTTGTGTCTATGGAATGAGATGAATCCAGCCGTTTCTCATGCTGACAAGACAGGAGGAATTTGGTAAGAACAACAAAGAAAGAAAGAAACAAACAAAAAACAAACAAACAAACAAAAAAACAAACAGAAAACAACGAGACACCATGGTATAGTGGTTACCGCAAAGCAAACTACCGACTAGAAGGTAAAGAGTTCGAATCCCCATCAATCCTTTCAAAAGTGTGGTGTGATTTTTAATTTTTTGGTCCCTATTGAGTCTTATCCAGAGTCAAGTGTGCTGTGGGCTCATTGGGGAAACTGGACCCTCAATATTGAGTCTCATCCACTTCACGGATGAGTCACTGAGGGTGTTGCTCAAATCTCCTGAGCAACACCGCGGGTGTCTGTATCTCCTGGGCTGGTTGATGGCAAGATTATTGTGAGAGTAAGCGTAGAAAGTACCGCCCTGTCACAAAGTGTCTGTCGTAGGTTGAACTCCATTGCATCCTGATTATCATCCTCATCGTCATCATCATCATAACATTGCAATAAAGTCACAGCTTCGGTGGTGAGGAAATGCAATAAAAAAGTGAGCACAAAGGAGACTGCCTGAGTGTGATGGTCTAAAACAAACAAACAAACAACAAACAAAAAACAAACAAACAAACAAACAAACAAACAAAAAAATCAAACAGACAAACAAACAAACTTACAAACAAACAAACAAACAAACAAACAAACAAACAAAACAAACAAAAAACGAAAAATCAAACAAACAAACAAACAACAAACAACAAAATACAAACAAACAACAAAAAATAAACAAACAAACAAACAAACAAAATCAAACAACAAAACAAACAACACATGAGGAAATGCACATAAAAAACTGAGCACAAAGGAGACTGCCTAAGTGTGATGGTCCTAAAACAAAAAACAAAGAAAAATCAAACAAACATACAAAACAAACAAACAAACAACAACAACAAACAGCAAAGCAAAGCAAACCGAACAAAGAGACAAAACAAACAAAACAATACAAAACAATACAAAACAATATAATACGATACAAACAAAACAAACAAACAAAGCAAAACAAAACAACACAAAACAAAACAAAACAAAACAAAACAAACATGCAAGCAACAAGCAAGCAGGCAAGAACAAGCAACCAAACAAATAAACAAGCAAACAAGCAAGTAACAAACAAACAAGCAAGCAAGTAAGCAATCAAACAAGCAATCAAGCAAGTCAGCAAGCAAGCAAACAAGCAAGCAAATAAACAATAAGTAAACAAGCAAGCAGGCAAACAGGCAAGCAAGCAAACAAGCAAACAAAGCAAAACAAGCAAACACAAAAAGAATCTTTTTCCACTTTGCCATCTTGAGAACCACCTGTCAATTCATGATAAGAGATAAGCAGAGAACAGTCTTTGTGGGATTTCTGTTGACTGTCTTCTTAACGCTTGTATCATCATGGGTGTTGTAGTGAGAAAGCGTATGACGAGGAGCAGCGAGTGAAAGGCTAGAATGTGAAACAAACACAGTACGAAGGTTCGTTCGTTCTTTGATTTAAGTCTTTATTTCACTAAAAGTGATATTAGACATAGGGGGTGGGGGGGGGGGGGGGGGGTAGAGGATGGAGGATGATAGTTGGGCGGGTTGGATTAGGGGCAGAGGGGAGACAAGAGTAAAAAAGTCATCAGTAAATGGGAGAATAGACAAAATGGAACGGAGAACGAGAACAGTACGAAGTCAAGTTTCTTTTGTGCCATTGCTGCAAGTCTTCCTTGTCTGCCTCTCGCTTACAATCCACATATGTGACTCCCCACCGCGAAATCAGTCTTAACTCGCAGTCAGTCGAACAGAAATAGGAGCTGAAAAGGTGACTGAGGGTCTATCTGGGGTGTTTTGACTTTTTTCAAAATTGATTTCTGCAGACTATAATCTATCTCCACAAGAAATTTTTTTTCTTGAAATAATATTATTAATTAATTTAAAATGGTAATTTAATGCACTGATCGCTACAGAATGAACGCATTTTTTTTTTAACCAAAAGTACCTATTTTTGTCTGTTATTATGAACCGTAACTGTACAGTACCCGCACATGTAATATACTGACGGAAAGCTCTTTAGTGCACCTTTCAGATAATGACAGCTAAAATTAGAAACAAACCAGGGTGAAAGCCACCAAATAAAGAAATTTAAGGAAAATGTGTAGGAGAGCACACTAAAAACTTTAGAGGCCGTTTTCTCAAAATGGCCGTCTACAACTTAAACTAACATACATCTACATTTTTTTTGAGTACAAGCTTTATTCAAGTACCAAAATAATCAGCAGAATGTACACTTTCCAGTGATATGTATATCTCAATATACCCAAAATGCTAGTTAAGACTGATTTCGTGGTGGGAGGTCACATATTTTTTTGCATATGTTTGTTGAGCCAGCTAGTGGGTTTCATTTTGGTCAGATGAAAAGAAAAACGCCGAATTCTCTGTTAAGGAATATGCTGATACCATTATTTTTCTTCCCTTGTCGTGACTGATCATGTGTCTGGAAACAACTTGTCTCAAACAGCCTCTTCTCAGATGTGGTGATTTCGTGCTCTGTGAAGTTTGTCTGGGTCCAGATCTAGTACTGGTATTGTCTGGATCCAGATCTAGCACTGGTATTTTTTGGGTCCATATCTGCACTGGTATTTTCTGGGTCCATATTTGGCAATGGTATTGTCTGTGTCCATATCTGGCACTGGTTTTGTCTGTGTCCATATTTGGCACTGGTATTGTCTGGGTCCATATCTGGCACTGGTATTGTCTGGTCCATATCTGGCACTGCTATTTCTGTGTCCATATCTGGCACTGTTATTGTCTGGGTCCATATCTAGCACTGGTATTGTCTGGGTCCATATCTGGGCACTGGTATTGTCTGGGTCCATATCTGGCACTGGATATTGTCTGGGTCCATATCTGCAATGGTATTGTCTGGTCCATATCTGGCACTGGTATTTCTGGTCCATATCTGGCACTGTTATTGTCTGGTCCATATCTGGCACTAGTATTGTCTGGTCCATATCTGGCTCTGTATTGTCTGGGTCCATATCTGGCACTGGTATTGTCTGGGTCCATATCTGGCACTGTTATTGTCTGGGGTCCATATCTGGCACTGGTTTTGTCTGGTCCATATCTGGCACTGTATTGTCTGTGTCATATCTGGCACTGGTATTGTCTGGTCCATATCTGGAACTAGTATTGGGCTGGGTCCATATCTGGCACTGTATTGTCTGTGTCCATATCTGGCACTGTTTGTCTGGGTCCATATCTGGCACTGGTATTGTCTGGTCCATATCTGGCACTGGTATTGTCTGTGTCCATATCTGGCACTGGTATTGATCTGGGTCCTATATCTGGCACTGGTATGTCTGGGTCCATATCTGGCACTGGTATTGTCTGGTCCTATCTGGCACTGGTAATGTCTGTTCCATATCTGGCACTAGTATTGTCTGGTCCATATCTGGCACTGGTATTGTCTGGGTCCAATCTGGCACTGGTATTGTCTGTTTCCATATCTGGCACTGGTTTTGTCTGTGTCCATATCTGGCACTGGTATTGTCTGGTCCATATCTGGCACTGGTTTGTCTGGGTCCATATCTGGCACTGTATTGTCTGGTTCCACTGGTATTATCTGGGTCCATATCTGGCACTGGTATTGTCTGGTCCATATCTGGCACTGGTTTGTCTGTGTCCATTCTGGCACTAGTAAATTGTCAGGTCCATATCTGGCACTAGGTATGTCTGTGTCCATATCTGGCACTGGTAATGTCTGGGTCCAGATCTAGCACTGGTATTATCTGGGTGATGACTTGACGGCTTTTGGTTCCAGATCTGGCATGTTATTTACCTTGACTCCCACCTGTGCACCAGTATCATGTGCACCATATATAAGGCAAATTATTTCTGATTCCCATCACCTACCACCAGCTTATGCTGTGTCCAATGGACTGGTAAGTCAAAGGGTGATTTGCAATGGTAAGGTCGGGTGGGATTAAGACAGTTGAGGGAAAAGTTAGGTATCTGCGTTACAACAGCGATGCTGGGATTTTTAATTTAACCCTTCGACTCCCGCACCCTATTCACCAGCATCCTGCATCGCCAACCGTACTAGTAAAGGACAAAATTTAACCGTTTTGATTCCCTCACCCTACCCACCAGCTTCATGCAGGAAGCAAATGGATTGGGTGAAGGAGTCAAAGGGTTTTTTGCATATGGTGTAAAGGGTGCGGGAGTCAAAGGGTTAATTAAAGAGCAGAGCAGGGAAAAGTTGGTATCTGACAGTGTTTACTTTTTTTCGGATTTTGATTTCAATGTTTTCTGTTGAATGAATCGTCTGTCTCATGTGAAAATGCCAGCCAATATATTTGGTTTCGTTCACTCGTTGGAGTTCGGTGCCACTGATGCTGATGCTAAGGTTATCAGATATTCCGCTGTACTTTATCGTCTCGGGTTTGCTTATGCTGATTTATATACCAGGTGAGTTAACAGCAATAAAATACCATGCAAACAGATTTCTCGGGCAGGTTAGCATGATAAATCAGCCCTGTGAACCTGGCGTGACTGATAATGTTCTGGACATCTGTGAAGATTAATGTCCTATATCTGTATGTCTCTAACTCGTGTGTGTGTGGTGGGTGTGTGTGTGTGTGTGCGTGTGTGGTGTTTGTAGTGTGTGTGTGTGTGTGTGTGTGTGTGTGTCTGTGTGTGCGTGTGTGTGTTTATAGTGTGTGTGTGTATGTTTGTAGTGTGTGTGTGTGTGTGTGTGTGTGTGTGTGTTGTGTGTGTGTGTGTCTGTTTGTAGTGTGTATTTGTGTGTGTGTGTCTGTTTGCTGTGTGTGTGTGTGTGTGTGGTGTGTGTGTGTGTACGTGTGTATGCGTGCGTCATGTGCGTGTGTGTGTGTGTGTGTGTGCATGCGTCATGTGTGTGTATGTGTGTGTGTGTGTGTGTGGTGTATGTGGTATGGGTGCATGCGTACGTGGGTGTGGTATGTGTGTGCGTGCACGGTCGCATTTGCATGTGTGTTTGTGTGTGTGTGTGTGTTGTGTGTGTGTACGTGTGTATGTGTGTGTGCGGGGCGCGCGTGCGTTTGCATGTGTGCGTCTGTGTGTGTGTGTGTGTGTGTGTGTGATGTGCGTGCGTGTGTACGTGTAGATGTATGTTTTGCACCCACGCGCCCATTTTTTTATTTTCTATGTTTTGTATTTTTTTTGTATGTGAAACTGAAAATCTGACAACAGCAGCTCTTAAAGATGAAAGATTTTTTTTTTTTTTTGTAAACTGCACTTTAAAGGACACACGCGGCGCCAACACCTGAAAGACTCAGCAAACCCATGCGGCTATCAGTTCTCCTATCAAATGATTGTTTTGTCAGGTGGGTATAATAACAGCTGTAAAACATCAAATATGAACGAGAAAAAAAAAAAGAAAAAAAAAAGAAAAGGTCCCTCCCCACCCCCCCACCCCACGTACTTAAAAAGAAAGAAAAAAAAGAAAAAAAAAGCCGTTGCCTTTGGGAGGTTTGATGTGATAAGTAATGGTCTGAAGCTAGGGGGTTGACGGGTCGTGCATGAACTGATGTTAATCTCTGTCTGCCTGTTTGTCTGAATGTGTGTCTATCTGTCAGTCTGCGTGCCTGTATATCTGTCTGCGTGCTTGCGTGCCTGTCCTGTCTGTCTGTCTGCCTGTCTGTCTGTCTGCCTGCCTGCCTGTCTGACTGTTTATCTGCCTGCCTGCCTGTCTGTCTGCCTGCCTGCCTGTCTGCTTATCTGTCTGTCAGTCCGCTTGCCTGTCTGTCTATCTGTCTGTCTAACTGTCTGCCTGTCTGTCTATTCGCCTACCTACCTTTGTCTGCCTGCCTGCCTGACTCTTTGTCTGTTTGCCTATCTGTCTGCCTATCTGTCTATCTGCCTGCCTGCATGCCTGTCTGCCTATCTGTCTGTCTGTCTGTCTACTGTCTATCTGTCTGTCTGTCTATCTGTCTGTCTAGATATCTGCCTGTCTGTCTGTTGTCTGACTGCCTGCCTGTTTGTCTGTCTGTGTGTCTGACTGCCTGCCTGTTTGTCTATATGCCTACTGCCTTTGTTTATCTGCCTGCTTGCCTGACACTTGCCTGTCTGCCTATCTGTCTGTCTGTCTCTCTGTATGTCTCTCTGTCTATCTGCCTCTGTCTGTCTGTCAGTCTGCTTGCCTGTCTGTCTGTCTATCTATCTGTCTGTCTGTCTGTCTCTCTGTCTATCTGTCTGTCTATCTGTCTGTCTGTCTATCTGTCTGTCTATCTGTCTGTCTGTCTATCTACTGTCTGTCTATCTGTCTGTCTATCTGTCTGTCTGTCTATCTGTCTGTCTATCTGTCTGTCTGTCTATCTACTGTCTGTCTATCTGTCTGTCTATCTGTCTGTCTGTCTATCTGTCTGTCTATCTGTCTGTCTGCCTATCTGTCTGTCTGTCTATCTGTCTGTCTGTCT
>CM060310.1:22691987-22696987 GCA_030674185.1 Monoplex corrugatus
TAATAATAATAATAATAATAATAATGATAATAATAATAATAATTGTACAAGGCCTGATCAATATTTTGGTTCTTGTAGTATTCTTTCGCCTTTTTGTCCCCTTTTTGCCCACGAGATCAAAATATCAATGGTGCGTGCGGAAACTAAAATAAAGCTTCTGATGCAATATTGGCAATGAATGTTTCCGCAAACAATATTTTTTGGGGGCTGAATTTCTCTCTTTTTTTCTTTGGTTTCTTAATTAACTTCTTTGTCTGTTTGCTTCTGTCTGTTTGTTCATTAATCTGCTTTTGTTGCCGTGGTTTGTTTATATTGTTGTTTGTTTCGTTGCGCTGGGAATGTTAATCAAACCACTTCACCTCACCCTCTCCTCTCTCTCTCTCTCTCTCTCTCTCTCTTTTCTCTCTCTCTCTCTCTCTCTCTCTCTCCATCTCCGCCTGTCTGATTTTGATTTACGTGTGTGTTTTTATCTTAAATTGAGATTTTGACTGCTGAATAGAGGCAACGAATGCAAGTTATAACATGTGCTTTTGACACATGGTTTATTAATCTTTGCCACTGTCTTTCTCTGTCTGTCTGTCAGTCTTCCTCTGTCTCTCTTGCAATGTTATCTTACATTTTATTATTCCGCATGTATCTTCCTGAAAGCTGTACTCGTTGCTGTAAACAAACGTCATGTGTACAGAATAGCAACTGCGCGTTTGAAAAATGGCTTGTAGCCAATAACTTTTACCTTTGGAAAATAAAACATCATGGTTATTGTCATTGTCATTGTCATTCTCTCTCTCTCTCTCTCTCTCTCTCTCACACACACACACACACATAAATACACTCTCTCCCTCCCTCTTTCTCTCTCTCTCTCTCCACACACACACACATAAATACACTCTCTCCCTCCCTCTTTCTCTCTCTCTCTATCTGTCTTTCTGTTTGTCTGTTTCTCCCTTTCTTTCGCTGTCTCCCTGTATCTTTGTGTTTTTCTATCTGTCTGTCTGTCTCTCCATTTACGTATACATATATATGTGTGTGTGTGTATGTGTATGGGTGTATGTATGTGTGCAGAGAAACCATGTGTATAAAATTATGTGTGCACAGGCTAAAACTCAACTTGATTACATTCCAGAATCAGAATCCTGTCATCCACAGAAAAAAAGTAAGTACTAAATAGATAAGTAAATGCACAGATGAATAAATAAATAAATAAATAAATAAATAAATGAATGAATAAATAAATAAATAATAAATAAATAAATAAATAAATAAATAAATAAATAAATAAATAAACAAACAAATAAATTAAAAATCAAAAACAAAATGTGATCAGTAGATATCACATCTGTTGAAATCACACAGAACGAAATGGGAATGACAGCCGAGGTGATATTTGTCCCTTGTTGGTTTTCTTCTAATTCATCCTCTCTATCAATGATAGATGACTGGATAAATACAAAACTGTGCTCTTCTTCGAAACTTGTCATTGTTTCGTTCGTTCATTGATGTTTAAAGTCCTCCATTATGTAATGAATACGAGAAATAGTATATAAGACCTTTTGCACTAGACCTTCAGATAAATTACTTACCTTTCTCTTTTTCTAACCAGGTTCCAGTATGTTAAAAGAATTAAATACACGGAATAATTCGCTTGTGAATGTATCCCTTTATGCTTACATAGTTTATGTGTAGAAAGTGAAAGGGACCTACAAAACCTTGTGAATATACTAGAAAGAGAAAGCAAAGGTAAGGGGTTGGAACTAAACATCAGGAAGACCGAAGTCATGGTGATCAGTAAAAAACATGAAATCCCCTCATGCAAAATAACAGCAAATGGCACAACCTTGACACAGGTTGATAAATTCAAATACCTGAGAACGGTCATTTCATCAGACGGCAGATTCACCTCAGAAATAGCCGGCAGAATCGGCCAAGCCAAAACAGCATTCGGGAAGATGACAGGCATTCTTACCAACAAATGCCTATCAATTAACATCAGGAAGAGAGTTCTTGAATGCTGTATAGAACCAATACTGTTGTACGGATGTGAGGCGTGGACCTGATGATGATGATGAGTGTATATGTAGAAGTGAAAACTAAATAATAGTTGCCAGACAAACCATATGGGAACTAATTTTACGGTCCTTGTGTAGTTACCACTATACATAGCCTTTTAGAGTCTCAAATTTCCAACTTTCTATTGTTTCTCAAAAACAGGAAATAACCGGGTTAGTGTTTCTTCCTCCATCTTTACAAGGGAAATAACCGACTTACTCGTCTGTGTCTCACAAACCTTATGTCAATTTTTAGGAGGGAAATAACTTGATTACTATTTTTCACCCTCTAACCTTGCGCGCACATATTATGTATATAGAAGGGAAATAACTGGCCGACCACGCTGGGTGAGCTCATTGATATCATCTGTCTCTGAATGCACAAAATCAGATGATACTCGATGCTTCGTGGGGTCTGGAGACTGGATTTTTTTCCCAAGGAGAGATTCATTGCTCTCTGACAATTTCATACTACTACTACTACTATACTACTACTATACTACTACTACTACTACTACTACTACTACTACTACTACTACTACTACTACTACTACTACTAATTACAATATTTATATAGCGCAAAATCTTGATAAAATCAAATCTAAGCGCTGAAACAGACACACACACGCACGCACACACACGCACGCACACACACCCACCCACCCACCCACACACACACACACACACACACAACACACACACACACACACACACACACACACACACACACACACACACACACACACACACACACACACACACACGCATGGCTATAAATGGGGAGAAAGAATAAAAGCAATGGAAAATTATAGAGAGCATAGTATATACAATTATATATTACATAGTATATGTGTAGAAGTGAAAAAAAATCTAGTTGCTAGACAAATGATATGGGAACTAATTTTACTGCCCTGTGTAGTTACCACTATACACAGCGTTTTTGAGTCTCACATTTCCAACTTTCTGTTGTTTCTCAAAAAGAGGAAATAACCGGGTTCATATGCACTGCATCCAAAAGGGGAAAAGAGTGGCAGAATGGTTCAGACGTTCGCCGGCCAATAACTAAACTCGAGCTTCCAGGGTTCGCTCCCTGTAGAGGCCTCGACATTTCTCCTCAGTTTGACCGGAAAATCGAACCGAGCCTCTAGTCCTTTGGAACGAGACGAAAAACGAGTAGGACCTTATGCTTTCTGGTTGCACGCACGCTTAAGATCCCACGGCAATTGAAAATCGTGAAGAGCAGGGCAGTGCTTGGCTGCCTTGGTATAAAACATTTGAGAAATAGGTTGATTTCTTAGGTCCCATCCTTGAAGACCAATTAGATTTCTCGCCTTTCTGAAGTCTTGGTAAAAAAAATGTGAATATGAATATGAACTTAAATCGAGGGAGAGAAACTTGGCACAACCCAGACACTCATCCATAATCATGAAAGACAGAGCCAACTGATGCAGCGTTCTTTGTCAAAATGCATTTATGACCATAAAAGGATCTAGGATTTCTAGCACATAGCTGAGTATGGTCAGAATGACATCAAGAAACGAATGAAACTGATTACAAACAAACAAACAAACAAACAAACAAACAATCAAACAAAAACCAACCAAACAAACAAACAAACGAACGAACGAAAGAAGGAATGGAGGATGGAAAAAACGAAGGAAGGAAAAGACCGACTGACCAACCAACCAACCAACCAACCAACCAACCAACCAACCAACCAACCAACCAACCAACCAACAACAACCAACCAGCCAACCAACCAACCAACCAACCAACCAACCGACCAACCAACCAACCAACCGACCAACCAAACAACCGACCAATCAACCAACCAACCAACCAACCGACCAACCAACCAACCAACCAACCAACCAACCAACCAACCAACCGACCGACCGACCGACCGACCGACCGACCGACCGACCGACCGACGACCGACCAACCAACCAACCAACCAACCAGCCAACCGACCAACCGACCAACCGACCAACCGACCAACCAACCAACCGACCAACCAACCAACCAACCAACCAACCAACCAACCAACCAACCAACCAACCAACCAACCAACTAACCAACCAACTAACCAACCAACCAACTAACCAACCAACCAATATTTGGATCAGCGTTCCATTGGCAGCTAGAACGGTGTGTGAAAATGAAGGCATTCAGAAGAGGCAGGACATACAATCTCCTTTGTTAAATTAAGCATCCATTTATTCAAGTTTGTTTGCTGTGCTGCACATTTCTGAGGAAACGAGGCACGTCATGAGGTATGATTTCCTTCATTGTTCTGTTTCATCCAGATTCTGGGCTTTATTTGACCATGAGGTCAACAAGATTAATGAGGTCAGTCCGAAGCATTCTGGCGATATGCGTTGAAATAAACACTGAACTAACAGAATATTCTGTCTGTCTTTCTGTCTGTTTGTCTGTTTGTCTGTTTGCCCCCTTCCCCCTTCCCCCTCTCTCTTTCTCTTTCTCTCTCTCTCTTCCTTCCTTCCTCTCTCTCTCTCTCCCCTTTCTTTCTCTCTTTCACTGTCTCTTGTCTGTTTGTCTGTCTCTCTTTCGTTTGCATCTCTCTCTCTGTCTCTCTCTGTCTCTCTGTATCTCTCTGTCTTTCTGTCTCTGTCTCTGTCTCTCTCTTTCGGTCTCATCTCTCTCTGTCTCTCTCTGTCTTTGTCTGTCTCTGTCTCTGTCTCTGTCTCTCTCTCTCTCTGTCTCTCTCTCTCTCCCTCTCTCTCGGTCTCATCTCTCTGTCTGTGTCTGTCTGTCTGTCTCTCTCTTTCAGTCTCTCTCTTTCAGTCTCTATCTCTCTGTATTTTTCTCTGTTTCTTCGAAGGATCTTCATTCTGAGACTTCACTCAAGCTGTCAAAATTGTTTGATATAAAAATAGATATATAACGTGATCCAAACATTGGCAATGATGTGTGTTTGTTTGCTTCTGTATGTAT
>CM060310.1:22704487-22709487 GCA_030674185.1 Monoplex corrugatus
TTTTCTCTCTCTCTCCTTCACTCCTTCCCTCTGTCCCTTATCTCTCTCTCTCCTTCTTTCTCTGTCTCTCTGTCTCTCTGTCTCTCTTGACACCCGCATACAAACAGGAAATTACTCGCGCATTAGCTTAAGTGGCTAATCAACGGAGTCGCACGCCAGTAGTTTGGAGTTGAATCTTGAGGTGTGCTAAGTGGAACTGTCTTTCTTACTATTCTTCTGAATATAATTGTTGCTCTGGTAGTGTCAATGTTGGATTAGGTACGCCCCCCCCCCCCCCCTTGTTTCCGTCTTTCCTGACATATTTGAATATTTTTTCACATATGGCTGAATATTAATTCTTTTTTTTATGAAATTCAAAGATGGTCTTAGTTTCTAGGGATAATGTTCCAGAGAAAATATTTTCATTGTAATGCTAATGACTGTATGATGGCTTAATTCTTTCCTGCCAGAAAGAGCACTGATGGCTTGGTTCTTGATCAAAAGAAATGTATACTCCTTTCAAACGATACATAATTATCTTCATACAGATGATTTCCTTAGCATGCCTTGAAATCAAACATTATTATGTTCATCAAAGGACTTCCCTAGTATACCATGAAATCAAACATAAGTATGTTAACACAAATGATTTCCCTAATATGCCATGAAATCAAACACAATTATGTTCATGCAAATGATTTCCCTAATATGCCATGAAATCAAACATAAGTCAGTCAGGTCAGGTCAGGTCCCGTAGCGGTGGGTGGCTGTAGGGGCACCACAGACGACTTGACAACCTCCCTCCATGCCTTTCGGTCTTCCGCTTTCCTCAGGGTGGTAGTGAGGGGGAGGCTGGTCCATTCTTTGATGTTATCTTCCCATCTTTTCTTCTGTCTGCCTCGTCTCCGCTGTCCTGGTACGGTGCCCTGCATGATGGTCTTTGCCAGGCCAAGGGTTCTTGTTATGTGGCCGTACCACTTCAGCTTCCGTTTCTTAACGATGGTAAGGAGGTCGTCGTGACGTCCTATGGCTACGTGGACACGGTTCCGGACTTCCTCATTTGTTATGTGGTCTTTGTAGGAGATGCCGAAGATCTTTCGGCAGCATCTCATCTCGAAGGCTTGGATTTTCCTCTGGAGGTCAGCTGTGAGAGTCCATGACTCGCAGGCATACATGAAGGCTTTGGTCTAAAACTTGGAGAGGGATGGGCTCCGCCAAGTTTTAATAGCCCTAGACACACCACATGAATGACGACAACTGTCCATACCATACCGCATCGGCAGCATCTCATCTCGAAGGCTTGGATCTTCCTCTGGAGATCAGCTGTGAGAGTCCAGGACGTCACGACGACCTCCTTACCATCGTTAAGAAACGGAAGCTGAAGTGGTACGGCCACATAACAAGAACCCTTGGCCTGGCAAAGACCATCATGCAGGGCACCGTACCAGGACAGCGGAGACGAGGCAGACAGAAGAAAAGATGGGAAGATAACATCAAAGAATGGACCAGCCTCCCCCTCACTACCACCCTGAGGAAAGCGGAAGACCGAAAGGCATGTCATGAAATCAAACACAATTATGTTCATGCAAATGATTTCCCTAATATGCCATGAAATCAAACATAAGTATGTTAACACAAATGATTTCCCTAATATGCCATGAAATCAAACACAATTATGTTCATGCAAATGATTTCCCTAATATGCCATGAAATCAAACATAAGTATGTTAACACAAATGATTTCCCTAATATGCCAGGAAATCAAACACAATTATGTTCATGCAAATGATTTCCCTAGTATGCCATGAAATCAAACACAATTATGTTCATGCAAATGGTTTCACTAATATGCCACGAAATCAAACATAATTATGTTCACACAAATGATTTACCTAGTATGCCATGAAATCAAACATAATTATGTTCACACAAATGATTTCCCTAGTATGCCATGAAATCAAACATAATTATGTTCACACAAATGATTTCCCTAGTATGCCATGAAATCAAACATAATTATATTCATACAAATGATTTCCCTAGTATGCCATGAAATCAAACATAATGTTTTCATAAGATGACTTGGGTGGTGTGCATTTAGATCAAACACGGTTATGTTCTTCCAAAGGACTTCCCTAGTATGACATGAAATCAAACACAATTATGTTCACACAAATGACTTCCCTAGTATACCATGAGGTTAAACATAATTATGTTCATACAAATGAATTCTCTAGTATGCCATGAAATCAAACATAATTATGTTCACACAAATGGCTTCCCGAGTATACATGAAGTCAAACATAATTGTGTTCATAGAAATGACTTCTCTAGTATGTTATGAAATCAATCATTATTACGTTCATACAATTGACGTCTCTAGTACGCCATGAAATCAAACATAATTATGTTAATACAAATGACTTCTCTAGTATGTCATGAAATCAAACATAATGTTTACACACAGATGACTTAGGTAGTGTGCATTTAGATCAAACACGGTTATGTTCATCCGAAGGACTTCCCTAGTATGACATGAAACCAAACATAATTCTGTTCATACAAATGACTTCCTTAGTGTGCCATGAAGTCAAACACAATTATGTTAATACAAAGGACTTCCCTGGTATGCCATGAAGTCAAACACAATTATGTTAATACAAAGGACTTCCCTGGTATGCCATGAAGTCAAACACAATTATGTTAATACAAATGACTTCCTTAGTTGTGGCCATTGTAATACAAACCACACAACATATTATGTTAATACAATGGACTTCCTGTGTGTGATGCACATATGATAGCTACATACAAACATAATTATGTTAATACAAATGACTTCCTTAGTGTGCCATGAAGTCAAACCAATTATGTCAATACAAAGGACTTCCCTGAGTATGCCATGAAGTCAAACACAAATTATGTTAATACAAATGACTTCCTTAGTGTGCCATGAAGTCAAACGTAATTATGTTAATACAGAGGACTTTCCTAGTATGCCATGAAGTCAAACACAATTATGTTAATACAAATGACTTCCCTAGTATGCCATGAAGTCAAACGTAATTATGTTAATACAAAGGACTTCCCTAGTATGCCATGAAGTCAAACACAATTATGTTAATACAGAGGACTTTCCTAGTATGCCATGAAATCAAACATAATTATGCTAATACAGAGGACTTTTCCTAGTATGCCATGAAGTCAAACATAATTATGTTAATACAGAGGACTTTCCTAGTATGCCATGAAGTCAAACATAATTATGCTAATACAGAGGATTTTCCTAGTATGCCATGAAGTCAAACATAATTATGTTAATACAGAGGACTTTCCTAGTATGCAATGAAGTCAAACACAATTATGTTAATACAGAGGACTTCCCTAGTATGCAATGAAATCAAACATAATTATGTTAATACAGAGGACTTTCCTAGTATGCATGAAGTCAAACACAATTATGTTAATACAGAGGACTTTCCTAGTATGCCATGAAGTCAAACATAATTATTTAATACAGAGGACTTTCCTAGTATGCCATGAAGTCAAACACAATTATGTTAATACAAAGGACTTCCCTAGTATGCAATGAAGTCAAACACAATTATTTAATACAGAGGACTTCCCTAGTATGCCATGAAGTCAAACATAATTATGTTAATACAAAGGACTTCCCTAGTATGCAATGAAGTCAAACACAATTATATTAATACAGAGGACTTCCTAGTATGCCATGAAGTCAAACATAATTATGTTAATACAAAGGACTTCCCTAGTATGCAATGAAGTCAAACACAATTATATTAATACAGAGGACTTTCCTAGTATGCCATGAAGTCAAACACATTATGTTAATACAAAGGACTTCCCTAGTATGCAATGAAGTCAAAAACAATTATATTAATACAGAGGACTTTCCTAGTATGCCAATGAAGTCAATACATAATTATGTTAATACAAAGGACTTCCCTTGTATGCAATGAAGTCAAACATAATTACGTTAATACAAAGGACTTCCTAGTATGCCTGAAGTCAAACATAATTACGTTAATACAAAGGACTTCCTAGTATGCATGAAGTCAAACATAATTACGTTAATACAAAGGACTTCCTAGTATGCAATGAAGTCAAACATAATTATGTTAATACAAAGGACTTCCCTAGTATGTAATGAAGTCAAACACAATTATGTTAATCAAAGGACTTCCCTAGTATGCAATGAAGTCAAACACAATTATTTAATATAGAGGACTTCCCTAGTATGCATGAAGTCAAAACATAATTATGTTAATACAGAGGACTTCCCTAGTATGTAATGAAGTCAAACATAATTATGTTAATACAGAGGACTTCCCTAGTATGTAATGAAGTCAAACACAATTATGTTAATACAAGGACTTCCCTAGTATGCCATGAAGTCAAACATAATTATGTTAATACAGAGGACTTCCCTAGTATGTAATGAAGTCAAACACAATTATGTTAATACAGAGGACTTCCTAGTATGCCATGAAGTCAAACATAATTATGTTAATACAGAGGACTTCCCTAGTATGCAATGAAGTCAAACACAATTATGTTAATACAGAGGACTTCCTAGTATGCAATGAAGTCAAACACAATTATGTTCATACAGAGGACTTCCCTAGTATGATGCAATCAAACATAATTATGTTAATACAGAGGACTTTCCTAGTATGCCATGAAGTCAAACACAATTATGTTAATACAGAGGACTTCCCTAGTATGTAATGAAGTCAAACACAATTATGTTAATACAGAGGACTTCCCTAGTATGCCATGAAGTCAAACATAATTATGTTAATACAGAGGACTTCCCTAGTATGCAATGAAGTCAAACACAATTATGTTAATACAGAGGACTTTCCTAGTATGCAATGAAGTCAAACACAATTATGTTCATACAGAGGACTTCCCTAGTATGCCATGAAATCAAACATAATTATGTTAATACAGAGGACTTTCCTAGTATGCCATGAAGTCAAACACAATTATGTTAA
>CM060310.1:22714487-22726987 GCA_030674185.1 Monoplex corrugatus
GAGAGAGAGACAGAGACACAGAGAGACACAGAGACACAGAGAGAGACAGAGAGAGAGACAGAGAAACATACAGAGAGACAGAAAGAGACAGAGACAGAGAAAGACAGAACGAGAGAGAGAGAGACAGAAAGAGAGACAGAGGGAGAGAGAAAGAGAGAGACGGAGAGAGAGACAGAGACAGAGAAAGAGACAGAGAGACACAGAGAGACAGAGAGACAGAGACAGAGAGAGACAGAGACAGAGAGAAAGACAGAGAGAGAGACAAAAAGAGAGACGGAGACAGAGACAGAGAGACAGCGAGACAGCGAGACAGAGAGATGGACACCACCCTCATAATAACAATGTCGACCCTGAAAAATTGTCAGGCCGCTACCACCTCACTACACTCCCCTACGGCTTCAGGTTTATGGGACGACTTTTAGTTTACCTTACTTTTATCATTTTTTTGAGCCAAGCCATGAAAGAAGGTCACAGGACGTGACGTCAGTAGCAAACATGGCGCCACTCCAAGCTGTTGTCGAGACGTTGATTGTGTGGAGGTTGTTATTATGTTGGCTCAGTCTGAAGTGCCTGCACGGCTGTGTTTTGCTGAGTACATAGCGGAGTACTACCGTAGTAAAATCAAATTTTATTTCGGATTGTGGAAATGGGTCGTGAGTTTCGCATTTTCACTGTCTCTGCCTCCTTCTGTCTCCCTCTTTCTGTCTCTCTTTTTTTTCTGAAGCAAATTTCGTCTGTTAAACCTTTATTTTATATTGACTGGCTTTTCTCTCTGTCTGCCTGTCTCTCTGTCTGTCAGTCTATCTGTCTGTCTGCCTGTCTCTATGTCTGACTGTCTACCTGTCTGCCTGTCTGTATGTCTGCCTGCATATCTGTCTGTCTGTCTCTTTGTCGCTCTCTTCCTTTTTGTCTTTCTCTCTCTCTTTCTCAGAGTGCTTAACATTTTGTTGTCCTCATTCAAATCGATAAGTGATATTAGATATTTAAGTTGGCCTGTGTGCTGATATTCATATCTTTGGAAAAAACGAATAATCCAGTTCAGCCTGTCTGTCTGTCTCTCTCTGACTGTCTCTCTCTTTCTCTTTCTCTCTCTCTCTCTTTCTATTTCTCTCTCTCTCTCTCGTTTTCTTTTTCTCACTCTCTTTCGCTTTCTTTCTCTTTCTCTCTCTCTCTTTCTCTTTCTCTCTCCTTCTCTCTCTCTCTCTCTCTCTCTCCCTCTCTCTGTCTGTCTTTATATGCCTCTTTTTATTTGCTTGTCTGTATGCCAATCTGATGTGAATTTGTTTTATCGCTCTCTTTCCCCTTCCGATTCTCTTCATCCCTTTTGACATCAAAACATACACACGCAATACATCAAGCAATATGCCTTAACATCCATTCTACCTTTTCTTTTGATTTACTGAAATAAATATACGCCGGATTCAGCTACTGCTAAACATTTGGCTCCAAGACCAGAAAGGTCAGAAACGCATGCAGTGAAAAACTAATCTCTCTCTCTCTCTCTCTCTGTCTTCATCTCTGTCTATTCATCTATTATATCTATCTATTTTCTATCTATCTATCTATCTATATGTCTGTCTGTCTATCTATCTATCTATCCGCCTATCAGTCTATGTGTCTGTCTGTCTATCTATCCATCCATCTATCTATCTATCTATCTACCTATCTATCTATCTACACTACGCACAAAAAGTTAAGGATCACTTGCACAAAAATTCATAACTTTCAAAATAAGAAAGCCAATGCGTTGAAGTTTGGCAAACATTTAATTCCATGCTTTAGTGATAACGATACACAATTGCCTTCAATTTCGAGCAATCGTTTGGTGTGTACATTTGATCAAAGTGGGTACGTATCGAAATTTGATTTCCCAAAGTCATTGAAATCACAAGACAGGGCATTCTGATGCTCTCAAAAGTTCAGTAATGCGTGTAACCGCCATGGCTGTTCTGGCACTCGACGCAGCGAGTCCTCATCGAGTTGACCAGGTTGGTGAAGATCCTCTGTGGAAGCGCCTGCCACTCAGCCTGCAGTATCTGGTAGAGGTGTTGGGCATCCCTGGGAGGGGGGTGGTTGCTCCTCACTTTGCGATCCAGCTCATCCCAGAGATTCTCAATCGGGTTGAGATCGGGACTGCATGCTGGCCACTCCATTCTGTTGACTCCAGACTGCTGCAGGAAGTCGTTGACCACCCTTGCCCTGTGGGGGCGAGCGTTGTCATCCTGGTAGACAGCCGTCGGTCCCATCTGCTGCAGTGTAGGCACAGCCAGCGGTCGAAGGATCTCATCCCGGTATCGGAGGCCAGTCAGGTTACCCTGTACATGATATAAGGGTGTTCTGTGGTGAAGGCTGAAGACCCCCCAGACCATTACAGAACCTCCACCAAAGGCCACCTTTTCTTGGACAGTGGTGTCAATAAAGCGTTGCCCTGGGCGCCTCCAGACCCTCAGTCGGCCGTCGTTGTGGTTCATGGTGAAGCGTGATTCATCACTGAACAGGACCTGGGACCATTGCTGACGTGTCCACCTCACGTGACGTCTGCAGAAGGCGCGGCGTGCTGCCCTATGGTCTGGAGTTAAGCGTGGCCGTACAGCTGGGCGACGAGAACGGAGGTTAAACCCATAAAGGCGGTTCCGTATGGTCTGCTGGCTGATGTTGATGTTAGTAGCCACCCTCAGCTGCCTTCGAATGATGCTGGAAGAGGCTGTTCTTGTCTGCAGGGCTTGTCGTTCAATGAGACGATCTTCACGTGGGTTTGTCTTCTTCGGTCGACCAGATCTGCGTCTTTCATGGACCCTCCCAGTGGCTGTGAAGCGTTGAATCAGTCTGACAATGACCGAGATGGACACCTGAAGTCGCCTGGCCACTTCTCGCTTGGGAACACCATCTTGGAACCATGCAACAGCTCGTCCCCTCTCAAACTCGCTCAATTTTCGTCGTGGAGGCATTGTCAGATCAGGCCTACTACTGGTGGAATGTCTTCTTATAAAGCCAAGCAAGAGACAGCATCTCACACATAAACAGCAGTGCTTGCACGTGCATAATGGTTTTTCCATCTGGCTTGTGCAATGTGTTCAGGCAGAACGGTCCAAAACAAGGTCCTTTTTCGCAAGTTTCCGCTTTTCCGTTTGCGGACAAGCTCAGTAGTAGATAATCCCGTGCAATTTTCGCACTAAAACAACATCGCCCACTTACAGCTGAACAAGAATTCATAACAATTTGGCTGGACTGAGAAATAAATAACAGTAGCGAACTGAGTTTATTACGCACCTGTTTTCTCATAGTGATCCTTAACTTTTTGTGCGTAGCTTATCTATCTATCTATCTACCTACCTATCTATCTATCTATCTGTCTATCTATCTATCTATCTATCTGTCTATCTATCTATCTTTCTATCTACCTGTGCATATAAATATGTATATTATATATATACGTATATGTAGATATATATATATATATATATATATTTATATATATATATATGTAGGTACGTAGATAGAAGAAGAAGAACAGGAAAAGTATCTGCTGAGAATATTCACGATGAGATGCATCATTTCTTGCCAGTTGTCGACCAGGATTGGGATGATAAAGAAGATGGCATGCTGGCAACAAGTTGTGTTTGCTGCTTTGATTGTTTGTCGTTGTTTTTTCTTGGCAAGTACATTGATATTTCTATATTTCTTTTTGTAGCTTTAGACACCAACGTTTACAAAAACAACAGACACACATTTATATTACATATTATCAACAGACAACATTGGCCAACATGAATCATTTACCTGTATATTTAAAAACAAATAACAACCTTTGGGGTTTTGGGTTTGTTGAATAGGGATTGATCAAATTCCGACAAGTCCACATGCGCTCCACCTAAACATGCTGGCAGTTATCTGGCAGACTCCCTTAGCCTGTGTGAAATCCTTTGCACTGGCAAAGTCTTGATCTTAAAACGGGAAGGAGGGAGAAAGGAACTCAAAAAAAAAAAAAATGAGAAAGTTGACATTACTAGAATGGTGGAAATATCTAAGCTGGGTAGCGGACAGGCCAGTGTTTAATGTTCCAAGCTGGAATCGAACTCGAGATGTTAGATCTTATGTCCACGGTTCAATCCAAAGTGCCAACCAGCTGGCGGTTAACTTCGTGGCCTGTCCTTGGGTTGAAGCCATAAACTCGGCGTTGTGAGCATAACTCTCTTAACAGCAAGAACACAGGGCCATGTCATTGTGGTCACACATGCAGAGTTTTGTATTAAAAAAAAAAAGCAAGATAACCAAGGTAACAGGAAATGACGTTAATAGCAAACATGGCGCCGGAACAAATGGTCCTGACTGGAGGTTGTCTTGTGCTGGCCCTGCCTCAAGTGGTACCCAGCAGATTAGGTAGTCGAGTACTACAGGCGTAAGGCTTAGTGTGAGTTAAGTGAATGTAGATATATTAGCATAGCCCCGAAGAGAGGAAAAGAAAGATTGTCTTCCTCGCAGAGACAGAAGCAAGCGGAGAGACCAAAACAACAACAAACAAACAAAAAACCCCAACCAAAGCAAAGCATGACAAAAACAAACAAACAAGCAAACAAATAAGCACACACAAACAAACAAACAAAACAAGCAAGCAAACAAACAAACAAACAAACAAACAAACAAACAAAGGACAAACAGACAAGCAAGCAAATAAACAAAAAACACATGCATAACCTAAAGCAAAATCAAACAAACAAACAAACAAACAAACAAACAAAAAAACAAACAAACAAACTAAGAAACAAAATCAAACAAACAAACAAGCAAACAGAAAGAGAAACCAGCAAACAGACAGACAGACAAGCAGACAAAATACACAACAAACAAACAAACAAACAAATAAACAAACAAACAAACAAACAAACAAACAAACAAACAAACAAACAAACATACAAACAAACAAAATAAATGTAGAGTTTAAAATACAAGACGAAACAGAAACTTTTGCAGAAGACAGCGTAAAACCAAAGAACGAATGGGAACAAATGGAAAGAAAAACAAACAAAACAACAAAAAACAGACTGCTGAGGGTTGTGAAGCATCCCAGCAGGCACTCCAAGAGCAGTCTGTTAATATCTAGGTCCTTCAGTGGAAAGGTCCTACGCTTCCCAAGTATGTGACGCTCTTTGTTAGTGTAACAATTAAATAATTTTGTTTTGTTTTGAGCTGTTTCTCATTCGCTCTTTGTCTCTGTCTGTCCCACATTCTCTTTGTCTCTGTCTCTGTCTCTCATTTTTCTTTCTCACTTACTCTCTCTGTCTCTCATTTTCTGTCTCGTTCGTTCTCGTTTCTCTCTCATTTTTCTCTGTGTCTGTGTCTGTCTGTTTGTCTATCTGTTTGTCCATCAATCTGTCTGTCTCTCCCAGTCTGTCTTTCTGTCTGTCCGTGTCTCTGTCAATATCTCTCTCTGTCTGCCTGTCTGTACATCTATCTGTCTATCTCTGTCTGTCTGTCTCTCTATGTCTCTGTCAATATCTATCTCTGCCTACATCTGTCATTCTTTCTCTCTCTTTCTCTCTTTCTCTCTGTGTCCCTGTCTCTGTGTCTGTCTCTGTGTCTGTCTCTCTGTCTCTGTCTGTCTGTCTCTCTCGCTCATTTCTCTCTCTCACTCTCTCTCTCTCTCTCTCTCTGTCTCTCTTTCTCTCGATCTCTCTCTTCCTTTCTTTTTTCTTTCTTTGGACACCCAATCTCTCTGATTTTATCTGTCTCTCTTTTCTTCCTCTCTCGCTTGTTCTTATTCCTTTGCAAAGTATATTTGTCGTACTTTGTGTGATGTTGCTTTGCCTCTGTTTCTGTAGGTCTGTCTCCCATCTGTCTGTCTGTGTGTCGGGTTCTCTTTCTTACTCTTTGGGTCTCTTCTTAAGACATTCCTATTTTTTCCTTTCCTTAAGATGTGGGCATGCAATATCGTAATGCATGATTATGCTTTAATATTCATTCATTTCCTCTGATTTCCTAAAGGGCTATGGATTCCAGACCAACTCGCTTCCATGAATCTGGACCCAGCGACATGAAAGGTCTAGAATTACGTGCACGGAAATATTACACTGCATTTCATAACATAACAATTCGTGTGTTGGCAATAGTTATGATGAAGACCATGCATTCAGGCTTTCAGCAGATGAAAGGTTGACACAGCGGGTGATACGGAATGTGGTGCTTCTTTGAACAATATTCTTCGCTTTCTCTCTGTCTGTCTGTCTGTCTGTCTGCCTCTCTCTCTCTTTCTGTCTCTCTCTCTCTGTTGCTGTCTGTCTGTCTGTCTGCCTCTCTCTCTCTCTTTCCTCTCTCTCTCTCTGTCTCTCTGTCTCTGTCCCCCTTCTCTCTCTGTCTACCCCATCTCTGTGTGTGTCCCCCTGTCTGTGTGTGTGTGTGTGTGTGTGTGTTTGTCTCTGTCTGTCTGTCTCTGCTTACTTTCTCTATCTTTCTCTGTCTGCCCACCTGTCTGTCCGAATGTCTGTCTGACTGACTGACTGTTTGTCTGTCTGTGTCTCTCTGTCTGTCTCTCTGTCTGTCTTTCTCTGTCTTTCTCTCTGTGTCTGTCTCTTTGCCTGTTGGCCTATCTGTCTGTCTCTGTCTTTGTCTGTCTGTCTGTCTGTCTGTCTGTCTCATATTTTGATCTGTCTTGAGAAGATTATTCGGCATCACCTGGGAAGTCTGTATGAGTACTTGTTTGTATGTGTGTATGTGTGAGCGTGTGCTTGTGAGTGCGTGCTTTCGTGTGTATGTACGTACGCGCGTGCACGCACGTGTATGCTTCTCTATGTGTGTGTGTGTGCACGTGAGTGTGTGTATGTCTGTGTGTGTGTGTGTGTGTGTGTGTGTGTGTTATATGTGTGTGTGCATGTGCGTGTGTGTGTGTGTGTATGTGTGTGTGTGTATGTGTGTGTGTGTGTGAGTGTGTGTACATGTGCTTGTGAATGTGTGTATCTGTATCGATGTGTTTGTGATCAACATGCATTCAGTGTTATTTTCTAGCGTTGTTAGGACTTTTACTCATTTTGCAGATTGGGATTCGATCCGTGCTTGTTAACAAGTTTAAGCATACATTTTTGAAGCATAATTCATGATGTGTTTGTTTCAATTTCGTATCTGCACGCTGAGTTATACACATTTTCAATATATCAGTGCAACTCGACTCTTTCGTCATTCTGGCAATGAATGGAATATGATGACTAAGATGACCAACATGTGTTAGCAATATTGATTAAATTGTTGTTTGGATAGATCTATACCAGATGTTCTTTAAAAGAGTAGACCGTTGAATTGAAGAGTTGAATGCAGATATTTGAAAGAAAAAGTATAAGGGTCAAGGTCACATTGACCTTAACAGTACCTGAGATCAGCATTTGTAAGGAAGATACGTGAACAGCATTTTCAAAGAGGCGTCTGACAGTCTTGGAAACTGTTTCCTCTGTTGTGTACCATTGTCTTCAGTTCCAGTCAAGTCTTATTTGAACTAATGTTTCGTCAAGATCATAGTGATTTTGAGAATGTGCCATTTGGATTTTTTGTAATGTGTATGTATCAAAACGGGAGAATACTGCAGTGGCTTGGCAATCTTGTTTTTCATTTTCTTTCATTTCTATGTAGTGTTGTTGTTTGTGTGTTTGTTTCCTTTTCATATTTTCTTTCTTTCCTTCTTTCTACCTGAGATTTTGCCCTCATGTCTTTCTTTCTTCCTTTTACAAAATATCTAATATCCAGGGTTTATTTTCTTTTCATCTACTTGTATGTTTTCTCACAGGATCTATTAACATATTTTTAAAACACAGGGTTTATGCACCTACTGTTCAAACAATACAAGCTATGATTTTTTTCCCGTATTGTTATCCGCTTTTTCAAACTGTTTCTTTTCTGCCACTCTCTTTGTTTCTGTCGTATTTTTTCGCTTTCTGTCATTTCTTCCTATCACTTTCTGCCTTGTTGGTCCATTCACCTGTATGTGTTCAGTAGAGTATTACATATTTTCTCTTAGGACTGATAATTGGGTACAAATATCAAATGCATTTTTTGCTCGAGGGAAGTGACATATGTCGAAGCAATTTTAGTTATTTCAGGCCCGATTTTATGTATGTTTTTTGTGTCTTTAGTTATGTTTTAAATTGTGTTCAGGTATGTTTTTTAAACCCCCTATGTGATAAATTGGACAGAGTGCTAAACGAGTCATCTCCTTAGATTATGTGAGCGAATGCATTTATCTGTGCACTTACTTTTCTGTTCTTTATTTTTCCTGTTGAGGTACTGTGTGTGTACTTAAATGGTTATAGCTATGATATGGCTGTACGAAGTCTGCTTGGCTTTGAGCAACAATAAGAAGAAGAACAAGAATAAGCTCTCTCGATACCTACTCTTTTTCCATCCACACCACCTCATCCCCTTTCTTTCTCTCAGTCTAACGTAGGTTCTCTGTCTAGACATTAAATTCTCGAGCATGTCAAAATCTTTTTTTATCCTATGTTTCTGTCTCAGTGCCAACTGTTTCTATATGTTTGCGTCTTCAAATAGCCAGGAAATCTCATTTTCCAAACACAATTTCTCTCTTAGGTCTTCTTTGGATGAATATTGCCACCACTGTGACACCTGACACACTAAGAAAATGGGTTGGTATTTTTTTGGACAGTGCCTTCAGTAGAGTCACAAAGAAGGAAACAGTGTTTTCCAGACGATGGTTTCTGACGATTCTTGTCCCCCGCCCCCCCCCCCTTTTTCTTTTAAAATCATCATCGTACCCAGGGGTGTTACGTTTGCGCTCACCTTTTGTTTTCGTCCCATTTTGTTGCGGCACCTAAATGGCCGAAGAAGATGGCACACTTTTTTTTACAATGCGATGATGATGATGTCGATGAAGATGATAATGATGATGCTATGGAATTCCATCTAGGATTGAGGCTGCATGACAGGGCTGTACTCTACGCTTACCATCATAATATATCCTGGCGTCAACCGGGCCTGAGAGATACAGACACCTGCAGTGCTGGTCAGAAGATTTGAGCAACACCCTCAATGAAGCATCTATGAAGTGGATGAGACTCTACTGTGTGGTCCAAGTCTTCCCAATGAGCCCTGAGCCGGTTAGAGCCGAAAAATCCCACAATGATTTTTGAAGGGACTGATGGGGATTCGAACCCACAATCTTCCAGTCAGTAGTCCGTTGCGTTAACCACTACACCATGGCGACTGGTCTTGTCCCCTTATATCAGTCTAGCAGTAGCAGCCAGACACATGTCAAATATCTACTTCTCTGTAACAGCGTGCAGTGAGCTATGGAAAGCAAATAATTATCTCTATTACTATTATATTCTCTATTATCATTACAAACGAATAACTTTTCCCTTGCAAATGCCAGTGTGTTTCTTGAATCTGATGTTGGTTATTTTTCTAACATCACTTGTTTACAACCCACGCCATATACTCCGTCACTGTAGCACCACCAAATGTTCATTTCGTTGCTATCTCATCACCAAAAGACTCCCAATAAGTTATCAATGTGTAAACCCATGATAGGAGAAGACTGCACTCCGTGACCCTGCTGAAGTTCATAAGATTCAAAATACTTTGCCCCCTACCTGGAAACTAAAAGTGTGAAGTCGTGAAGCCATTCTGAGTGAGAGTTCCCATGGTGAAATGATTGCGTGGTGCAGTGCGTTGAAGCTCTGAAACGACAGCATGGATGGCAAGGTTCCAACACCTTTACAGTGAAAACGTTAACAGTATCGCTGCGTAGGGGCTACACTTAAGTGAGCTTAAGTGGCTCTGGAACCAGTCAGACTGCGTCACATGTTTAGATCTTGTAAGCAGAAGTGAGTTATGATAACAGTCCTTGGTCAGCAAAAACATCATCAGGCTCTATGGCCAGCTACTAGTACTTAACATTATATTCTTCTTCTTCCTTAAATCCGTGAAGTGTTACACATGCAGCCACACTAAAGAATTGTTTATTAGATGTTTCCAGCAAGTTGTTGTTGCTGTTATTGTTGTAGTTGTTGCTGTTGCTACTGTTGTTGTTATTGCTGCTGTTGTTGTTGCTGTTGTTGTTGTTGTTGTAGTTGTTGTTGTTGTAGTTGTTGTTGTAGTAGTAGTTGTTGTTGTTGTAGTTGTTGTTGTTGCTGTTGTTGTTGTTGTTGTTGTTGTTATTGTTTGGATGTTCACTCCCTACATATGGCAGGTAGTGCTGGGTCACATAAATCACCATCATCAAGCGCCCTGCCACATGCCGTTGGCGATCATGGCCCTCCATATGTATCTATCCCTTGTCGCCGCAAACACATCTTCCACTCTCTCTGTCTTCAGCCACTTTGCAAGTCCGTCCAATAGATTTTCCCTGGGTCTACCTGGTGTTCTTTTTCCCTCCAGCTTTCCTGTTGTGATCAGGTGCTCTAATTCCCCTTTCCTCATAAAATGCCCTATAGATGTTGCCTGTCTTTTCCTAATCTTCCTTACAAATGATCTTCTTGTGTCTGCCTCCATCAAGACTGTCTCGTATGGGTTTTTTTTTTGTTTGTTTGTTTTTTTTTGGGTTTTTTTTGATGTCCATGGAACTCTCAACATTCTTCTTAGAAACCACATCTCGGCTGCCTCAATCTTGTTCTGGCTTTGCTTGTTGACTGTCCACGCCTCACAACCGTATAACATTATCGGTTCTATATAAACATTCAAGAACTCTCTTCCTAATGTTAACTGATAGCCATTTTTTGGTGAAAAATGCTTTTCATCTTCTTGAATGCAGTTTCGACTTGGCCGATTCTGCTGACTATTTCTGTGGAAAATGACAACCTCTAAATACTACCGCCTGCACAGAAAGGTGCCCAGGTACTTCCATAGTATAACGTTTTGTACAGTACAAACAGGCTTGAGAGAATGACATGACAGTTATGGTAATACAGGGCAACATTCCCTGCAATGCAGGCAGACATATAGAAATACAGGGAGACAAAGAGAGATAGATAAAGAACGATCAGGTTAAGCGCTGCAGTTTACGCCAAAGCCCAAACATACATGTATACGACAGGACCATGCCACTAGATTCCTATCATGATAATCTGCCCTGTGGAAATGTTTTTCGATTGAAAAATTGTATTCTGTTTCGTTCTTTTGCACAGTTGTCAGATCTAATTCTGAGATAAACTCGACTCACTGCGCGGTTCTGATATCTCTATATCTGATTGTCTCTTCCGCCTTACACTTCTCTCTCCCTCTCTCAGTCTCTGTCTCTTTCTTTCTCTGTATCTTTTCCTTTTGAAGCTATAGTAGAATGTATGTGTGTGACGTGTGTGTGTGTGTGTGTGTGTGTGTGTGTGTGTGTGTGTGTGTGTGTGTGTGTGTGTAGTGTGTTGTGTGTGTGTGTGTGTGTGTGTGTGTAAGCGCGCGCGAGCGTGTTGTGTGTGTGTGTGTGTGTGTTTGTGTGTGTGGCATGAGTGTGTGTGTGTGTGTGTGAGTGTGTGTGTGTGTGTGTGTGTGTGTGCATGTGTGTGTTTGTGTTCTGTGTGTGTGTGTGTGTTTCTCTCTCTCTTTTTCTCTCTCTCTCTCACAGATGGAGAGAGAGAGAGATAGATAGACAGACAAAGAAAGAAAGAGACAGAGAGAGATAGGGAGAGAGAGACAGAGACAGTGACAGACGGACAGAGACAGAGACAGAGAGTGACCAGAGACATACAAACAGATAAACTAAGACAAGGACAGAGAAAAAGTGGAAGAGACTTGATTTTATCACTTCAAGTTACATTGATGCCAAAACAGACAGACTGGGGTCATCCAGTTGATTGACCATGACAACCTTGCCTTGGGGAAACTTTTTCAAATGAGAATCTGTTCACTTGTCTAGCTGTTTGTTTGGACTTGTCAGTTCCTGATGGGCAGGATATTAATTCATCTGACAGAAATCAGAAATATATCTAAACGTGCAGTTTTGCAGAGATATTGGTAGAAAGAGAGGGAGAAGAAGAGAGAGAGAGAGAAAGAGAGAGTGAGTGACAGAAAGAGAGAGAGAGATTGAGAGGGAGAGAGATATATATAGAAGAGCGAGAGATAGATAGAGCTGGAGAAAAAGTGAGATGAGAGAGAGAGAGAGAAAGCGAGAGAGAGAGAGAACGAAGAGAAAAAGGCAGAGAAAGGGAGAGAGAGAGTGGCAGAAAGTGAGTGAGAAAGAAGAGAGAGAGAGAGTGGCAGAGAGGAAAGGAGAGAGAGACAGAGAGAAAGAGTGACAGAGATAGAGAGAGAGAGAGAAAGACAGAGAGTGGCACAGAGAAAGAGAGAGAGTGACAGAGAGAGAGACAGAGACAGAGAGAGACAGATAGACAGACAGACAAAGAAAGAGAGAGACAGAGAGAAAGAAAGAGAGAGAGAGAGAAACAGAGACAGAGACAGAGAGTGACAAGAAACATACAAACAGACAAACTGAGACAGGGACAGAGATAAAGTGGAAGAGAATTGATTTTAGCACTTCAAGTTACACTGATGCCAAAACAGACAGACTGGGG
>CM060310.1:22751987-22754487 GCA_030674185.1 Monoplex corrugatus
CCAACCTGCTACTGTTTAACTCTTTGACTCTCGCACCTTACCCACCGACTGCAAAAACATTAACTCTTTTGATCCCTCACGCTGTCCACCAACTTCCTACAGAAAAAAAAGAAGATAGGGTGAAGGAATCAAAGGGTTTTATTTTTGCTTTGTTAGCATGGTTGACAATGGAAGATGCTGGTGGACTGGACGCCGCAGTCAAAGGATTAAAACTCCCTTTACACTTCTACACAATACGCTCGAATCAAACATGCACAATAAAGATCCTGTAAGTCATGTCAGTGGCTGGTTTATAGAAATATAGGAAACATCCCCACGAGATGCTGACTGTGCAATAACACAGTGGGGTGTGGTCAGTTTGCTTGATAATTTGTGTTCCCCGTGCCCAGTCAAAACGTCTGATTATATGTAATGTGCAGTGAGTCTACATAAGTTTAGAGAGTAGAACTTTTCATGAATGATTTACAATAGCAAGAAGAAGAAGAAGAAGAATTGCGAAGAAGAAGAAGAAGAATTGCGAAGAAGAAGAATTGCGAAGAAGAAGAAGAAGAATCGCGAAGAAGAAGAATTGCGAAAAAAATGATAAAGAATAATGCGAAGAAGAATAATGCTGAAGGAAGAAGAATGCGAAGAAGAAGAATGCGAAGAAGAATGCGAAGAGAATGCGAAGAGAATGCGAAGAAGAAGAATGCGAAGAAGAAGAATGCGAAGAAGAATGCGAAGAAGAAGAATGCGAAGAAGAATGCGAAGAAGAAGAATGCGAAGAATGCGAAGAATGCGAAGAATGCGAAGAATAATGCGAAGAATACGAAGAATGCGAAGAATGCGAAGAAGAAGAATTGCGAAGAAGAAGAATTGCGAAGAAGAAGAAGAAGAAGAATTGCGAAGAAGAAGAAGAAGGAAGAAGAAGAAGAAGAAGAATGCGAAGAAGAAGAATGCGAAGAAGAAGAATGCGACAAAGAAGAAGAATGCGAAGAAGAAGAATGCGAAGAAGAAGAAGAATGCGAAGAAGAAGAAGAATTGCGAAGAAGAAGAATGCGAAGAAGAAAAAGAAGAAAAAGAAGAAGAAATCTGGAATTTTCAGATAAACACACAGACGCATCCAAACTTATCAGTCCATGATAAAACACTATACACACACATGTGGTCGACATGTTATGAGGTGAGGCCGAAATCCGTTGGTGTTTTTATCACCAAAACGGTGCTTTTTACAAAATATGCGATGATATACATGCAATGTGTGTTACGCCCGAATGATTATCAGGCGCAGTCTTCGACGGTGACTTTAAGAAAGTTGAATTCTAAGACTGTGTAGAAATGTAAGCGATCAGTATGTATTTGAGTGTCTATCTTTCTGATTATGGCATCCATCCTGTGTGGCGGAATATTAAACAAATCAAGCCATACCTATATTTGTCTTTGTCTGAGACATCAGCCCAGAGCAAATGTGAGCACTGCTTTCAAGTTCGCAATAGTAGCGATTTCGGCACCGTATGCGCTCAGAAAAACGGGGACCAAAGTGACCAAGCCATAACATTAATTTATTATACAGAGTCCCGTATCAGTCTGTTTCATTTGTGGGTGGCGTGCACTTGTCTATTTAATAAACCGTATTCACTAATTTCAGAAAATAAATAAACAAATAAGCAAACATTCACTAATCTTAGAAATAAATAAACAAATAAACAAACCGAGCAACCAACTAACCAAGCAAGCAAGCAGGCAAGCAAGCAAGCAAGCAAGGAACCAACCAACCATCCATAAGAAAATACGAAGAGCTTGCAAACGCGTACATAACTTTTTTATGCAAGTGAAATATCTAAAGGATTTTGAGATATAAATGTTTGAAGACAGAAACTCAAACTTAGACGAACTCAACCTCATACCCGTTTTCATAAAAAAATATATTGAGGAAGACAATCACAGATTAGTTACAATTGATTCACATGTTAATATGTGCTCTGCTGCTGATATACACTGGAAAAAAGTTAGAATGGTCGAAACAGCAGAAAAAAGTCTCACGGTTTTTTATAAGTCAAATCGTTCACGAACGTGATGAAAGCACGGTTTCCAAGGGTTGTGTATACATGAAGTCAATCTAGCATACAAGACACGGTCATGTTAGCATCTGGCATCCATGTTATGTTCTCGTTCCTGTTCTTGTTCGTCTTCTTCTTCTTCTACTACTTCTTCTCTTTTTCTTTCTTTCTTTCTTTCTTTCTTTTTTCTTTCTTTCTTTCTTTCTTAATTCCTTTTTCTTTCTTCTCTCTCCCCCTCCTCCTCCTTCGTCTTCTTCTTTTTGTTCTTCTTCTTCTTTTTCTTCTTCTTCTTCTTCCTTCTTCTTCTTCCTTCTTCTTCTTTCATTCTTTTGTTCTTTCTTTCTGTCTTTCTTTCTTTCTTTCTTTCTTTCGTTTTTTCTTTCTTTCTCACTTCTTCTTCGTCATCATCTCCTTCGTCCTTCTTATCATTCTTGCATAGCAGCATCCTCGAAACTCATTTG
>CM060310.1:22771987-22776987 GCA_030674185.1 Monoplex corrugatus
TGGAACAAGCTTGGTTACATGTGAGTGACGTGTGTATCTGTGTAACCTATCTTCAAAGAGAAGAACAGATAAATAAACTATGTATTGTTTTGTATATAAGTAAACGTTGCATTCTGTTTTCGTGTGTGTGCGTGCGTGCATTCGTGCGTGCGTGCGTGTGTGCGTGTGTGTGTGTGTTGTGTTGTGTTGTGGTGTGGTGTGTGTGTGTGTGTATGTGTGTGTGTGTGTGTGTGTGTGTGTGTGTGTGTGTGAAAGAGAGAGAGAGACACACACAGAGAGAGAGAGAGAGAGAGAGAGAGAGAGAGAGAGAGAGAGAGAGAGAGAGAGAGAGAGAGAGAGAGCTTTGTGGTACGTTTACATTCCTGTTCAAGATCTAGTGTTTTTTTTCCATAAATCTTTTTTTTTTCTTTATTGTCGTATGAATAAGCTATTCGTAAAAAAGATCTCATAAAGTTAAGAAACAAAGGATGCTCGAACAAAGCTCCGCCATCATAAATACAGTCGTGATTCAGAGAAGACTACAAAGTTGTGACAGCATCAACACTCTCAAGAAACATGCAGTGGACACGTTTATTACACGCAATGCTTCTGTCGTGAATCTAAATGCCTGCCAATGACAATTATGGCCGAGAAGAAGAATGAATATGTGAACAGCTAGCTGTTAGCTTTTACTGTCTACGGAAGAGGAAAATACTAGAATCTGCGAGAAATTTCCAAGGATTTATTGTTTTAGTTAATATGCAAACTAGCAGCTCGTCAACAACAATGCAAACATCCCTGCTCTACACCTCACTCACGTAAACTTGGAAATCTCTGATTGTCAGAGCGAATGAAACAATTCATCACCTGCGAGGGAATCCATGGATATAAAAGATATTCGCCAAGGAAAGAAAAGGTCTGAAGAACAGAACATTTGGATGTGCAAATGGCAATGTTTTGCCTTAAATCACGTACGTGAATAGACGTAAAAAGAAATAACGAACATGGCAGATTGTGTCAGATATGTGGAGAGTAAACAGATGAACGAACGAACGAACGAACATACAAACAAACAAACAAACAAACGGACAAACAAACAAACAAATAAACAAACAAACAGACAAACAAACAAACAGACAGACCTACAGACAAACAAACAAACAAACAAACAAACAAACAAACAGACAAACAAACAAACAAACACACACACAAACAAACAAACAAACAAACAAACAAACAAACAGACAAACAAACAGACAGACCAACAGACAAACAGACAAACAAACAAACAAACAACAAACAAACAAACAAACAAGCAAACAGACAAACAACCAAACAAAGAAACAATCAAACAAACAAACAGACAAACAAACAAACAACCAGTAAACAAACAAGCTAGACGTGCAGACCCGTTTTCTCCTGTTTGACCTGGTTATTTATACACTATCAAGATTTCATTTCTGCAGACAACAATTTCCAACCCTCGTTGATGCCTTGGAGAGGAGAGCGTGTGGTCAGGGAAGTCATGGCAACAGAATGTCAGTTATCTGAAGTTTGTTCAAGAGGAATTTTTTTGCACTAGGACAAATCCATATGTGTCCCATCTAAATATGCCATTGCCTCAGTTACTATCTGGCATATTGCCTAAGACTGCGCAGAATGATATGATTTGGCAGAGTTTCGAAACGGGAAGGTGGAGGAGGAAAGAAGAACGAGACCTATCAGACGACAGGGTAGGGGAGAGAGAGAGAGAGAGAGAGAGAGAGAGAGAGAGAGGAGAGAGAGAGAGGAGAGAGAGAGAGAAGAGACAGACAGACAGACAGACAGACAGAGAGAGACAGACAGACAGATAGATAGACAGACAGACAGACAGAGACAGAGAGACAGAGACAGAGACATACATATAGACAGACAGACAGACAGACAGACATAGAGAGAGAGGCAGAGACAGGGGTAGAGACAGAGACAGAGACAGACAGACAGAGACAGAGACAGACAGATAGACAGGCAGACAGACAGACAGACAGACACACAGAAAGAGACAGAGACACAGAGACACAGAAAGAATCAGAAACAGAGAAACAGAGAAATATTGATAAAAAACAGAAACAGATTGGCGAAAGAGAGAGAGAGAGAGAGAGAGAGAGAGAGGAGAGAGAGAGAGAGAGAGAGAGAGAGACAGAGAGAGACAGAGAGAGAGAGACAGACAGACAAAGACAGAGCCAGAGACAGAGATAGAGATAGAGACAAAAACAGAGACAGAGACAGAGACAGAGACAGAGACACATTGGAACCTTAAACTGGGCAACACTCAAACACAGTTTTTAATGTTGCAGGCTGGGTTTAAACTCCAGACATCAGATCTGGATTCCCCTGGCTGTATAAGCAGAACCAAGTAGACTACCATGAGATGAGACAGCAAATGAAATGAGACATGGATATACATACACTGGAAACCAGACATACGAACACACATCATCTCACCCATTTCTTTCTTCTCTCTCTCTCTCCACCTACCTGCACACAGAAAAAAAGAACATCAGAATTACAGAGCTCCGTATTTATGACAATGTCACATATTTTAATAATAATAATAATAATTACAATATTTATATAGCGCAAAATCTTGATAAAATCAAATTTAAGCGCTGAAACAGACACACACACACGCACGCACGCACACACACGCACGCACGCACGCACACACACGCACCCACGCACACCACACACACACACACACACACACACACGCGCGGCACACACACGCACACACACGCACACACACGCACACACACGCACACGGCTATAAATGGGGAGAAAGAATAAAAGCAATGGAAAATTATAGAGAGCACAATTATATATTGTAATGTGATTCCCCTCCGAGTGGAGACAGGCTGCAGAGGGGATTGAGTGAGGTCAGGATTTTATGCAGAGGAGAAAAGGTGAGTTTTGAGAGCGGACTTGAAGGAGACAAAAGTAGGTTGCTGACGGACTGAGAGAGGAAGTTTGTTCCAGGAGAGCGGACCAGAAACAGAGAAGTCTCGTGGACCATAGGTATTGAGCTTAGTGCGTGGAAAGCGAAAAGTCAGAGGATCGGAGGCAGAGCGGAGGGTACGTGAGGGAACATAGATCTCAAGTAGGCTTGACAGGTAATCGGGGGCTGCGTTATTGAGGCTTTTGTAGCACATGGTGTCTAGTTTGTACTGTATGCGCTTTGATACAGGGAGCCAGTGAAGTTGTGCCAGGAGAGGAGATATGTGGTCAGCTTTTTTCTTTTTGAGTACAAGGCGTGCAGCATTGTTTTGAATGCGCTGTAGGATGTGAGTGGTGGAGGCAGGAAGACCGGACAGGAGTGAATTGCAATAGTCAATGCGAGACATTATGAAGGAGAGAACGAGTTTTGCAGTTGTTTCCACAGAGAGATACTTCCTGATCAGGCTTATTAACAAATACAAACTGTTAAAAAAACACGAAAGAAGAATAAGAGCGCGTATTTAATACAACAAGACAAGACAGGCGCAGATTTCGGCCATCTGGCCTTTGTCAAGCGTAGAATTACAGAGTTTCGTATTTATGACAATATCACATATCTTAACAAATACAAACTGTTAAAAAAAAAACACGAAAGAGGAATAAGAACGCGTATTGAATACAACAAGACAAGACAGGCGCAAATTTTCGGCCAACTGGCCTTTGTCAAGCCTAGGTTACAAACAAACACCAGATACAAACAATTATGAGAAAAAAACTGAAACTTCCCTGCTGCTGGGTTCATAGTTTTTTTTCTCTTAATTTTTGTATCTGGTGTTTGTTTGTAACAACAGTAACAACGGAACAACAAAGAAAGTGATAAAAAAGAAAAAGAAGATAGTGATAGACAAAAGACAGAAAGACAAAAACACACAAAAAGTTTAAAAGGCAACTCTGGTGAGAATCGGCAAAAAATACCAAGTTCTTTTCCAAGGTACATCCTTTCTGTCATCCCTATCTTCAACCATTGATTCGAGGGCTGAAAGGGAAATGAATGGACGTGATTTTTCATATGTATTGGCAGCGTTTTCTTTTTATGCAGGCCAATTCTCTCTTGCACATAATTCCATGATTCCGGTCTTTTTGTCAGTGGGGATTATAATATGCATGGCGGTGGAATTGTCTGTCTTGTACATGTCCTTTACTAGATCTGCAGAGTGCATTAGATGATAGAATACATGTACTTGGGGTTGTGTATGAGCACGTACTGATTCATTGATTGAAAGAAAGAGAAAGAAAGAGGGAGGGAGATGAGAGGGAGAGAGAGGAGAAAGAGAGGGAGAGAGGGAGAGACAGAGACAGAGACAAAGAGACAGAAAGACACACAAAGATGGGGGGCGGAGAGAAAGAAAGAGAGAGAGAGAGAGACAGACAGAGACAGACAGAGACAGAGACAAAGAGACAGAGAGACAGAGAGACAGAGAGACACACAGAGGGAGAGAGAGAGAGAGAGAGAGAGAGAGAGAGAGAGAGAGAGAGAGAGAGAGAGAGAGGAGAGAGAGGAGACAGAGAGACAGAGAGACAGAGAGACAGAAACAGACAGACAGACAGAAAGACAGACAGACAGACAGAGAGAAAGAGACAGAGACAGACAGACAGAGACAGACAGAGACAGACAGACAGACAGACAGAGAGAGAGAGGGGGGGGGGGGGTGACAGAAAGGAGAAAAAAGATTCAGAGAGGAACGCACATACAGAAACACACGCCGACGCATTGACAAAGATACGGACACAGACACAGACACAGACAGACAGACAGACAGACAGACAGACAGACAGACAACAACACACACACACACACACACACACACACAAGATAAACAAAAAAATGAATAAATAAATTGGTGAATGAATGAATGAATGATTAAATGATTGAATGAATGAATGAATGAATGAATGATGAATGAATGAATGAATGAATGAATGAATGAATGAAAAAACGTTGCTCAGCATTTAACCCACGAAATTTCGTACGTCTTTGATTTTCTGAG
>CM060310.1:22781987-22791987 GCA_030674185.1 Monoplex corrugatus
GTATGTGTATGTGTGTGTGTGTGTTTACGTGTGTATGTGTGAGTGGGTGTGTACGTGTGTGTGTGCGTGTGCATGCTTGCGCATGTATATATATATATATATATATATATAATATATATATATATATATATACACACACACACATATATATATTGCAATATTTATTATATATATGTGTGTGTGTGTGTGTGTGTGTGTGTGTGTGTGTGTGTATGTGTGTGGTGTGTGTACGCGCCTGGGTTTGTTATTTTTTATGTTTCTGGTTCCAGTCTACAAAGTCAATTGTGTTCATCAGCTCCATTTGACAAGAGTAGTCTCTGGCACACTTTGGAAGTCAAGTTTTGGTTTTAAGACATTATAGATAATTGAATTGCGTGATTTTGATTACTCGGGCCGAGACTACGAACACTTATTGCATTGTGAGTACATTTCTAAACTGCTCTACAACCCAGATGTGGCAAAATCCTATCCATCACTACCTGACAAATCTCAAATCTTTCATCACTCATTTGGAGATTTTTCTGGCACAATAGAATGTCCTTTTCAACCTTTTTCCCCTGTATATATTTCTTGCATGAACCATTGATTCTGTTAATTTAAAATAGAAACAGATTCCACTTGCGAATACCATTCATCATACTCTAGAATAAAAAGAAAAGAAAACAAACAACAACCGGTTACCCCGGAGCAGTGGTTAGCGGAACAAGAACATCGTTTGGAAGATTGTGGGTTCAGATCCCTATCAGTACTGTCAAAATCATTGTAGGACGTTTTGGCCTCAATCGGCTCCTGTCCATTGTGGAGATTGCTCAGGGCTCGTTGGGAAGACAAGAACGACACACACACACACATACACACACCCACAAACACACACACACTCGCACACACACATACACACACAAACACACACACATACACACACACACAACAAACAACAAAACAAAACAAAAACAAAATAAAACAAAAACCAAAACAAAACAAACCAAAAAAAAGACAACAACAAATAAACACGAAAAAGAATCAGAATGCGTATTTTGTACAACCAGACAAGACAGGCGCAAATTTTCGGCCAACTGGCCTTTGTCAAGCGTAAGATCATAAAATAATTAATAAACAAACACGAAATACAAAAATTAGGAAAAACACGTGGTCTCAATAATAATCCATAAACATTTCCTCGACAGAATTCAGTATCATGCCACTTCATGTACTTTTAACTGGATATGGCTCTTTATGCATATACTTTTACCTTGGTGTGAATGTGTGTGCGTGTGTATTCGTTCGAATGTATAGGTATAAACTTCTTTGTCCTTCGTGTATAATTTATGTTTATACTGGAGATCCTCGTGACTCAGCTTTCTCTCTCCGTGGACCGCGTCACGAGGATTTCGTGCCCTGAACCGTAGTTTCAGTTTCGAGTATACATATATTATAGAAAATGACCGCATTGTTGACGTGAATCCTTTTCCGGCAAAGGGAGTATACTCTCGCCATTTCCTTTCTGTGTTTACACGACGTTTGAAGCGGCAAAAATGACAAAAAACAGGCGTAATTTGAGTGTTTCTGAAGTCTCTCTCCCAACAGTATTTGGTCAATAGTTAGTACAGTGACCTATTTTCTTGGTAGGAAAAGGGTTAAGCTCCCATTTTATTTACACACATGAAGCATATCAAATACCAACGTTAAAAATCCTGCAAGTCATGTCAGTCACTGACATACACAAACATGGAAACACCGAGTATGCACGCCCACTAAACGATGGAGACTTGTGCATCGGCATAGTGGTATCGGTCAGCTTGCCTGACAGCTTGAGTTCTCCGTGCTCCACTAAAAGTCTGATTATGCCTAATGTAACAGTAGGCTCGAATGGGTTCCGAGGAAAAAGCACAGTACTAGAACGATTTATATGTACATATCTTCCTCCTTCCCTCTCTCTGTCTCTCTGTCTCTCTCTCTCTTTCTTTCACTTTCTCTCTCTCTCTTTCTTTCTCTCTGTCTCTCTCTCTGTCTCTTTATTTTTCTCTCTGTGTCTCTCTGTGTCTCTCTCTTTCACTTTCACTTTCTTTCTCTCTTTCTCTCTCTCTCTCTTTCTCTCACTCTCTCCTTCTCTTTCACTTTTTCTCTCATTCTATCTCTTATTCTCTCTCTCTTTCGTTCTCCATGTCTCTCTGTCTCTCCCTCTCTTTCTTTCTCTCTATCTCTGTCTGTTTCTGTCTGTCTCTTTCCCTTTCACTTTCTCTCTCTCTCTATTTCTCTTTCACTTTCTCTCTCTCTCTCTTACTCTCTCTCTCTTTCTCCATGTCTCTCTCTGTCTCTCCCTTTCTTTCTTTCTCTCTGTCTCTGTCTCTCTCTGTCTCTTTCTTTCTCTCAGTCTCTGTCTGTTTCTGTCTCTCTCTTTCCCTTTCGGTTTCTCTCTCTCTCTTTCTCTCTCTCTCTCTCTCTCTCTCTCTCTCTCTCTTTCTCCCTTTCCCTCTTTGTGCATCTCTCTCTCTCTCTCTCCCTCTCTTTTTTCTCCCATCTGTCGCTCTGTTTTGTCTTCTGTCTGTCTGTCTGTCTCTCTCTCTCTTTCTGTATCTCTCTCTCTTTCTCTCTCTCTTTCTCCCCTTTCTCTCTCCTTCTTTCTCTCCCTTCCTCTCCCTCTCTCAATGAATGTCACGCTCGCTCACGCCGGTTTCTTACCTACTTCTCTCTGTCTTCCACAAACATGAGCTCACGCAACATTTCGATGCATATGCTTTAATGTCGGATTTGCTTCTAAGCCAGACGCAAAGCACACACAATAATACACACTATCACATTGCCGTGCATACACTGCATACAGTCCTAGCCTCAAAGAGCCAGAATTACGTGCATGGAAAGATTATCCGGCATTCAGATGCGAAAAGACGGAACTGCTTGCGAATATTTATGAAAAAAAAAGCGCATTTATCTGTTTGAGCGTTAAGAGATAGGAGAGATTTAGTTCTATGCTTTGGACTTTTGTTTGCATTGTTTCTTTCTTGTTATTTTCCGTTGTTTTGTTTTGTTTTGTTTTTGCTTTTGTTTTCTGATACCAAAGAAATAAGAGGGAAGCGGGGATAATTTATATAATATAATCAAAGAACATAACTCTTGAGAATTATCTCCCATGTTGTATAGAACTTCTCAAATCTAACACACTTTGCGATACCCATTCAGCTAGCATAGAAGCAGATATAAAGTACAGAAACTGGAAGCTCAGAACACTACTCAAAGAAGATATATTGCTTCATTCCGGTGTGTCATTTTAATGTTCTGTCTTAATGTTCTATATCAAAACTAAACAATAACAACAATAACAATTACACAGTATGAAATAAAACAGTGTTCTGAGCTTACAGTTTTTGTACTTTGTATCTGCTTCTATGCTTGCTGAATGGGTAGCGCAAAGTGTGTTAGATTTGAGAAGTTCTATACAACATGGGATATAATTCTCAAGAGTTATGTCCTTTGATTATATTTTGTTTTCTGAGTTTTGTGTCCTTTTTCTCTTCATTGTTTTTTTTTTTTTTTAATCCTTCACGTCTTTTTCTCCTTTCCTGTCATTTTGTTGTTGTTGGTACTTTTCCTCTTTTTTTTTCTCTCTCTCTCTTCTTTTTCTATCTGTTTTATTCCATACTTTATAATTGTTATTGTTGTTGTTTTTTAGTTTTGATATTGAGTGTAATAGTTGTGAATAGTAGTGGCGTTATCATTGTGACTGTGTTTTGTGGATTTTCATATGTGGGAAATAAATGGGAGGGTTGACTGTCTAATATGCTTTTTATGGTAGAAAATGCCTCAAAGAAGACATGTTGCTTCATTCCGGTAGTGTCATTTTAATGTTCTGTCTTAATGTTTTATATGTTTCATAATGTTTCTGTATCTTTCCCTCCCACTACCGATTCCAAGACCTTGCCAGAGCATACGGTTTTGCGCAGGCTTAGGGAGTCTGCCAGACAATGACTGGCATATTCGGGTGAAGCGCATATGTTATTCTCCCAGTGCGATGAATCCCTCGAACAAACTCCAACCTCCAAAGTTACAAAAAGAACAATCAAACAAACAAACAAGCAAAACACACACACACACACACACACACACACACACACACACACACACACACACACACACACACACACACACACACACACACACACTCTCTCTCTCTCTCTCTCTCACACACACACACACACAGACGTACACACACACACACACACACATACACACAAACACTCACTCACACACACACACACACACACACACACACGCACGCACGCACGCACGCACACACAAATCAGAGTCTCTGTTTATGACTGTCTGTTTGGTTATCTGTCGAGGTGTCTTCCGACTGACAATGCACACATGTCTATGTATGTTTTGTATGTCACTGACTGCTGTTCTATCAAAGTGGTGGAGAGACCATGTGAGCGAGAATGACATAGAATGGTCAAAATCCCATGCCCATGAGATTGAGTTTAGTTACAGGTTTTGCTTTTTGTAGACAGTGTTTCTCCGCTCCGATTTAATTCTATAAACACCACACCAACACCACAAATACCATGTGATGGAAACAATTCATAGTGATCGTGTCATTATCTATAAGCCTATGGTATCAGCTCAGTGTTTTATAGACAAACGCAAAAAGAACGTTAATGAAGAAGATTAGGAAAAGACAATCTATATTTATAAGACATTTTATGAGGAAAGAAAAATTAGAGCAACCAGTCACAACAGGAAAATTAGAGAAAAAAGACCACCAGGTAGATCCACGGAGTAAATATTGGACAGTCTTGCGGAGTGGATGAATACAGAGAGGGTGGGAGATGTACTTGCAGCGACAGGGGATAGATCCGTATGGAGGACCATATCGCTGAAGCCATGCGGCAGGACACATGATGATGATATGCATTACCCTACAGGCTAGTAAGGAGTAACATTCTGATTATATATCATTTGAAACATTTAATATAATTGTGACCTGTTTTAACAAAATGAGTCCTAAGGTGAAAATAACAGATTTTAGGATATTGTGATTTTCAAAATACCCAGATTTTTAACTTTCTTTTTATATGAAATTTATTATTCTACTCTTAAAAATAAGGAAGTTACGGGTGTTTGAAGTGTGTAACATAGCAAATAGTCATTTTGAGAAAATCAAGTTTCAAAATGTTCACCACTTCAGTGAAGTTTTACCTCTAGCCACAGGGATTCGTACTTCACCAGTCTTTACCAAATTCTGTACCATGGTAAGACACATTATGCCACAATAGCACACAAAACTTGGTGTGAAAACCTACAGTAATTGTCTTGTTATTTAAGTTTATATATCCCTTTTTCTGACACAAAAAGCATGCCGTTATCTGGTTAAAACGCAGATTAAATACATTTTCCGATTGAATTATATAGTGCTGAGTGAATGTACATGTCATTTAAAGATTAAATATTCCATTTTTGACGAAAAGTAAAAATTGACAAAATTGATCCATCACAAACTTTTCCGGGCCTCTACGCTTTTCGCTGTCTGCGAGTTAGGACTCATTTCGTAAAAACGGGTCACTTTTGTTTCCATGAGACTTCAAATAACTGAGATTATTTCTTTTTGCAGATATCGATTTTTCCTCTTGGGTCAAAATGTGTCCGTTTATATCGGGATTGATATTGTGCAATATTGAGAAAAGAAATATACAGACGTTTAAGAAAATAAAAAAAAACAGCAGTCTTCAGTTTCAGTTTCAGCTTCATTTCACAAGATGACGTCTCCGCTCTCGGAACAAATTCCATACGCACTAACGTCACTGGTGCCATGTGTATGGTGATCGTGACACAAGCCTTAAGCCATCACATAAGCCCATGAGCTGGCCAGATCCTGATGTCCTACCTAGCCTATGTTTTATCTAGCCTTTTTATACTAGTGTTGTATCAGCCTATTATTGGAATAATCCTGGTTACATGTAAATGACATGTGTATCTGTATATTTTATCTTCCAAAAAAGGAACAGACATATAAAGTAAATAACTAAATAATTAAAAATCAGGGCACTGCTGTGTTTCTGTGGGGCATGGACCACATACCCACAGCACATTCAACAATTAGAATGGTTCCACCAAAGATGTCCTCACAAAATCTACAACATCACGTGACAAGATGGAATGTGCAGCCTTCAAGTATTGAAGGAAACGTTCTATGTATAGAGTGCATACTCATCAGATGCCTCCTTCGCTGAAACAGGATACGGTGTCTGTTTGGAAGACAACCGCATACCGAAGATGACCCTGCACGGATATAATGGTAATGGTACTTTCTTTTACAACGGTAAAAGTTATTTGCTAAAGTTTGTTTTTAATTATTATTCAGAAATGCAGGAGCTTGTGTGCTGGGTGTTTTTCATACGTCCATGAGCCATCCACTGACATGACTTAATTAAATGATCTTTACCGTGTATATTCGGTATTCTGCACACGACTACATTTAAACCACTGGCACGCCTGCTTGCCTGTCTGCTTGAGAGACCAAACTGTCTCAGGCAGGAGCTGTGGTTAAAAAAGAACATGGGAGCAGGAGACGCACAAGAAGAAGAAGAAGAAATTGCGAAGAGAAGAAGAAGAATTGCGAGAAGAAGAAGAAGAAGAATTGCGAAGAAGAAGAAGAAGAAGAATTGCGAAAGAAGAAGAAGAAGAATTGCGAAGAAGAAGAAGAATTGCGAAGAAGAAGAAGAATTGCGAAGAAGAAGAGTTGAGAAGAAGAAGAAGAAGAAGAAGAAGAAGAAGAAGAAGAAGAAGAAGAAGAAATTGCGAAGAAGAAGAAGAAAGAGAATTGCGAAGAAGAAGAAGAAGAAGAAGAGAAGAATTGCGAAGAAGAAGAAGAAGAAGAAGAAGAAGAAGAAGAAGAAGAAGAAGAAAGAAGAAGGAAGAAGGAAAGAATTGGGAAGAAGAAGAAGAATTGCGGAAGAAGAAGAAGAAGAAGAACAACAACAACAACAAGAACAAGAACAAGAAGAACAAGAACAAAAAGAAGAAGAAGAAGAAGAAGAAGAAGAACAACAACAACAACAAAAACAACAACAACAGGAACGACGACGATGCTGCTGCTGCTGCTGCTTCTCATGATGATGATGACCATCTTAAAAAAAGAGCTATGATAACAAACCAAAAACTGTAATGAAGTTGCCAAACAACCTCTCCATACCAAACATATTAACCAAGACTACCCCCACTCATCCTTTTTTTTCTTTTTTTCTCACGACTCTCCTCATCTCCCCTCTTCCGTCCCCTCAGCTTCCAACGCCAGACATATCATCTGTATTGCACTACCCAGACAAGATATATATTTGTCTTCTATTTCACCCTGCAAACAAGTGTGAGACAGAAAGCTTAATAAAACAGTGCCAAGTTTTACCAACGAATCGATCAATCTGACACATCCTGACAAACAACACTGATATGGTTGCTGGCAAAACCAGGGTCAAACAAAGCTTTGAAGGATCTTGTGATAAACTTAACATGGCACAGGTACCAGTTGTGGGAACAAATAGAGACTGGTATCTTTTCACTTTCTCTCTCGTTCGTTTGTTCATTCATTGATTCATTGTTTTTTTGATTGATTGATTGATTGGGTCGATTGATTGATTGATTGATTCATTCATTTAATTCATTCATTCATCCATTCGTTCATTCATTTATTCATTCATTCATTCATTCATTCATTCATTCATTCATTCATTCATCCATTTGTTAATTCTTTCATTCATGTATTTTCTGTTTCTTCCTTTTTTCCTTACTCCTTTCATTCTTTCCTTCTTCCTTCCTTCCTTTATTCATTCGCTCGTTTGTACCTTCCTTCCTTCCTTCTTTCCTTCCTTCCTTCCTTCCTTCATTCATTTATTCACTCATTCTTTCATTATTTGTGTATATGTTTGTTTGTTTGTTTCATTCTTTATTTCTTTCCTTAATTCTATTTTCTTCCTTTATTTCTTTTTATTTCGTCTTCTATTTCTGTTTATTTTACTTCTTTGGATCTTGCACTTCCAAACAAATGACAGCGATAAGACTATTGGCACAGCCAGCTAAAACACGATCTTAAAGGGATCCAGATCACTTTCCCATTGTTCTGATAATTCTGACAGAGGATGGAAAAGAGTTTAGATGAACCAAAGATATGAGTATTTTGCATTCTTTTTGCTTTTGTCTAAATTATTCAAATGCATATTTATAATACAGTTCCACTTCACGATAATTATACAAGGGAATTATCGTGACTTTACTGTGTGAATCATTGCCAAAGTGTGATTATACCGTCTGGTATTTCACTCTGTCCATCTGATGTTTTACAAAGAAAGATGTCAACCAGATCTTTAATGAAACTATATAGCTCGGTAGCTTGGAACTAAATGCAAGTTGCCTAGTTGCATAGAATACTTTTTGGGGATGATGCTAACGTATAACATTTGTTTGGATGTAATTTGTTTAAAATAAACTAAGCGATGTGGGAAATATTGTTTTCACAAACAACAGTATGATGCTATTCACGGGAGGTAAACCATGTTTCTCTCCCCCCCTCTCTCTCTCTCTCTCTCTCTCTTTCTCTCTCTCTGTCTCTGTCTCTGTCTTTGTCTGTTTCTCACTCTCTCTCTCACTTTCTCTCTCTCTATTATATATCTCTCATTGTGTTTCTTTCTCTGTCTCTCTGTCTCACTCTCTCTCTCTTTCACTCTCTCTGTGTCTTTCTCTATCTCTCTGTGACTCTTTGTCTGTCTCTCTGTCTCACTCTCTCTCTCTCTGTGTTGCTTTCTTTTTTTTCTCTCTCTCACCCTCTCTTTCGTTCTGCTCCCATCCTCTGGCCAACTTGTCAGATTTCACTTCTTATTCTAACAATACGATCTGATTACACCCGCCCCCCCCCCCCCCCCCCCCATAATTTGTTTATTTATTTACGTTGTTGGTGTAAACAAGTTATGATAACGGCAACTGTGATGTTCCTGTGTTCCTTCTCTTCTTCTCTCTCAGTTTCTTTCTTTTTGTTATAAGTTGATGAATAATGAAGGGGGATTTGGAACATCTGGTCACAACGGGAAAGCTGGAGGGAAGGGGAGCACCGGGTAGACCCTGGGAGAAGATACTAGACGGACTTGCAGAGTGACTGAAGACAGGAAAGGTGGAACAGATGATAGAGACAGATGGAAGTCCATAATCGCCAACGCCATGCGGCAAGGCACTTGATGATGATGATGATGATTAGATGAATAATTGCAGATATGCAAGCTGGTCTTTCTGTCTCGTTCGGTCTTTGATTTTATGTCTTTTCTCTATGAGTGATATTAGACGATCTTTCTATCTCTTTGTCTGTCTGTCTGTCTATCTGTCTCTCCTTCTCTCTCTGTCTCTGTCTGTCTGTCTCTCTGTCTGTTTCTCTCTCTCTCTCTCTCTCTTCTCTCTCTCTCTCTGTGTCTCTCGGTCTGTTTCTTTCCCTGTGTCTCTCTCTGGCTCAGTTTCTGTCTCTGCCTCTCTGTCTCTGTCTGCATGTCTCTCCCTCACCCCCTCTCTCTCTCACTCTTTCTCTCATTCCATACGTTGTTATGTCGTAGTTATATCCATTTCCCGTGGCAAAATAATAAAATGCAATAATCATGGGGGAGTATTGGCAAAAATTGTCCATGGCTTGTTCAACCAATCAATCCAATAAATGTACAGCTTGATGAGTCTGGCCCTTCTCCTGCTGGCATGGCCTTAGGTCTTAAGGACGTCACATTTTTGCCTCCTTTTGGCATCCTGCTTCGCTAATGTAAGGGTAAGACAGAGAGAGAGAGAGGAGGAGAGAGAGACAGAGAGAGAGAGAAAGAGAGGAGAGATAGAGAGAGAGAGAGGGCAGAGACAGAGACAAAGAGAGAGAGAGAAAGAGAGAGACATATTCAGAAACAGAGAGACAGACAGAAACACAGACAGACAGACAGAGACAGAAACAGGCAGTCAGACAGACAGAGACAAGAGAGAGAGAGAGAGAGAG
>CM060310.1:22799487-22804487 GCA_030674185.1 Monoplex corrugatus
ACACACACACACACACACACACACACACACACACACACACACACACACACACACACCCTGAAACTACTTATAGCGGATGCCATGATTATATTTTCTCGTTCACATAGCATCTGCAGTGTTGGTGTATACTGATATTATTCTGTGCATGGAACTCCTGAGTTAAGACCAAAAAAAAAAAAAACAAAAAAAAAGACTTAAAATGAAACCGTTATTCTTACATTTTCCATTTTTCTTTAAGGATACTGAATTAACTTTGACCTTCATTGTGTTTAGCTTATTCCCCCTTACACAAAGTGCCTGTGCTTTGAAAGTGTGCTGTACATATTACCCAGATGATATACAGTCTGACTATAACTATAAGAAATCCCTCAGGATATTTTCTGAATTTGTGGAACACTACTGCCTACACTCACTATGACAGATTGCATTCAAATGATGATGTGACCATTCTTCATGTGTCTTTACTATGCTGATACCAACTGTATGTGTTACTTCTGTGAAATGAACAAGTTCAAGAACACGAATAAAAGCAAAATGGCTTGAATCGATTTTTGATTTTGAACATTTGTTTGCATCTCCTCCTTTGTATGTGATTAAAATCACAAGACAATGAGAGTTAATCCACTGCCAGCAGGTAACTAAAAGTTTACCTTCATTTGCTGGCTACTATGGAAAAGTAAAATACGGATTATCTCTGCATGAATCAAATTGATTATAAACATTGTTTTTTCTACTCTCTCTGTAGTAATCAGTTCATAATACAAGGCACGCGTTTATACAGAATACCTAGCTGTGTTGTGATTCAGACTCTTAATTGCTTTGCTATTTACGTTAGATGATAGTCTGCACCAGGAGGCGTTGTGGTCATGAAATACGCACAGCAGAAAGTGCACATTATGACCACAACGCCTCCTGGTGCAGACTATCATCTCCTGAGATGTAAAGAGGCCGACGATGTATGTTCCTTTTTTGAAGGCAAGATACACATATACACATGTGATTTATGTGTAACCAAGATTATTCCAGCGGTACGCTGATAAGATTCCAGCATAAATTACAGACTAGATAAAACAGAGTCTAGGTAAAACCTCAGGATCTGGCCAGCTCATGGGTTTATGTGCAGACTTAAGGCTTGTGCCATGATCACCATACTCATGACACCTGTGACGTTAGTGCATATAGAATTCGTTCCGAGCACGGAGACGTCATCTTGAGAAACTGAAACTGAAACTGAAACTACTTCAAGGCGATGAACGTAAATCCCTCATTCTTAAGTTACTCAAATTTAACTTAACACAAGGTCAGATTCCTACGCTCACTGATGTTTTACAACCTTCCTGAATGTACGTTAGAGATGGACCCTTAGAGCAGAATTGGAAAGACTAATCCAAGGCAAAGAAACGAGATGTAATCGCGAGATACCAAACATCAGATACAGTGATCATATCACCAAAGAATAAATGCGCCAAACCATCAAGCAGGGGATTTGGACCACATGGACACCTGTTGATTTCAGATCAGAAAAAATACAACTAAGTTAGGGTGGTCATGCGACAATATCCATAGATCCGTGGCATTGCTAAAACAGTCCTCCAGAGATCAGTTGAGGGAAGGAGATGGAGGGGAAAAAAGCGAACCCCTCCCTCCCTCCTCTCTCTTTCTTTCTCTCTCTTTTGTCTCTCTCTCTCTCTCTCATACACATACACACACACATACACACACACTCTCTCTCTCATTCATACATACACAGATACATAAAACAATAGACTGACAGCATTTCACAATGGACAAAAAAATCAAAGAAACAAACAAAAAACCAGTTTGCAGCGACCCAGTGTTGGCACACAGGCAAATAAAGCTGGAAAACCAGGCGAACAGTTCTTTTATCTGGCACCACGATAACCCTTCACGGGGAGGAGAAGAAGAAGAAGAAGAATGCGAAGAAGAAGAATGCGAAGAAGAATGCGAAGAAGAAGAATGCGAAGAAGAATGCGAAGAAGAAGAAGAATGCGAAGAAGAAGAATGCGAAGAAGAAACGAAGAAGAAGAGAAGAATGCGAAGAAGAAGAAGAAGAGAAGAGAAGAAGAAGAAGAAAGAAGAAGAAGAAGAAGAAGAAGAAGAAGAAAGAAGAAGAAAGAAGAAGAAGAAGAAAGAAGAAGAAGAAGAAGAAGATGAGAAGAAGCAAGAAGAATGAAGAAGAAGGAAGAATGCGAGAATGGAAGAAGAAGAAAGAAGAATGCGAAGAAGAAATGCGAAGAAGAATGCGAAGAAGAAGAATGCGAAGAAGGAAGAAGAATGCGAAAGAAGAAGCGAAGAAATGCGAAGAAGAAGAAGAAGAAGAATGAGAAGAGAAGAATGCGAAGAAAAAGGGAAGAAGAAGAAGCGAAGAAGAAGAATGCGAAGAAGAAGAAGAAGAAGAAGAAGAAGAAGAAGAAGAAGAAGAAGAAGGAAGAAGAAGAAGAAGAAGAAGAAGAAGAATGCAAGAAGAATGCGAAGAAGAAGAAGAAGAAGAAGAAGAAGAAGAAGAAGAAGAAGAAGAAGAAAGAAGAAAGAAGAAGAAGAAGAAGAAGAAGAAGAAGAGAAGAGAGAGAAGAAGAAGAAGGAGAAGAAGAAGAAGAAGGAAGAATGCGAAGAAGAAGAAGAATGCGAAGAAGAAGAAGAAGAAGAAGAAAGAAGAAGAAGAAGAAAGAAGAAAGAAGGAAGAATACGAAGAAGAAGAATACGAAGAAGAAGAAGAATACGAAAGATGAAGAAGAATGAAGAATGAAGAAGAAGAAGAAGAAGAAGAAGAAGAAGAAGAAGAAGAAGAAGAAGAAGAAGAAGAAGAAGAAGAAGAAGAAGAAGAAGAAAGAAGAAGAAGAAGAAGAAGAAGAAGAAGAAGAAGAAGAAGAAGAAGAAGAAGAAAGAAGAAGAGAAGAAGAAGATGAAAAGAAGAAGAAGAAGAAGAAGAAAGAAAAAAGAAGAAGAAGAAAGAAGAAGAAGAAGAAGAAGAAGAAGAAGAAGAAGAAGAAGAAGAAGAAGAGTGAAGAAGAAGAAGAAGAAGCGAAGAAGGAAGAAGAAGAAGAAGAAGAAGAAGAAGAAGAAGAAGAAGAAGAAGAAGAAGAAGAAGAAGAAGAGTAAAGGTAAAGATGAAGAAGACGACGATGATGATGACGACGATGATGAAGATGAAATAAGGAAATGAAAGAGGAGGGGAGGAGGAGGAGGAGAGGAGGAGGAGGAGGACAAGAAAAAAAACAACACTTCACATTTCTAGACAATAATGAAATAGCAACGGCAAACATCCAATCATATCAACTAGCGTGTTTGGATTAGAAGATGTAAGCGTCAAACATTCAAACAGCATTCAAGAAGATGAAAAGCATTCTTACCAACAAATGCCTATCAATAAACATCAGGAAAAGAGTTCTTGAATATTATATAGAACCAATCATGTTATACGGTTGTGAGGCGTGGACAGTCAACAAGCAAAGCCAGAACAAGATTGAGGCAGCTGAGATGTGGTTTCTAAGAAGACAGTTGAATTCCATGGGCAGCAAAGAAAACAAATGAGATAGTCTTGATGGAGGCAGACACAAGAAGATCATTCATAAGAAGAATTAGGAAAAGACCGGCAACATTTGTAGGCCATTTTATGAGGAGAGGGGAATTGGAGCACCTGGTCACGACAGGAAAGCTGGAGGGGAAGAGACCACCAGGTAGACCCAGGGAGAAGATACTAGACGGACTTGCAGAGTGGCTGAAGACAAAGAGGGTGGAAGAGATCCTTGAGTCTACAAGAGATAAAGACAGATGGAAGTTCATGATCGCCAACGCCATGCGGCAAGGCACCTGATAATGATGATGATGATGAAGTCTCAACCTTGCGAGATAAACAAAGAAAGGTCTAAAAACAAAGAAGACTGAACACATGAATGGGTGACGTTGAAAGGAACGAACAAAGAAATCAGGGGGAAAATGTGAAAACATTATTACTTTACTTCGATTATTAATCGGATGATTCATCCACTGATTGATTCGTATATATTTTTTACCTATTCTATCATCTGTTTAGTGTCTTTAATCTCTAAACCAGGCTCTAGTAGCCGACTGGTCTATACACCGTACGAACTGATTAAATATTCATACAATGAATGGATGGATGATTAAAATGCATGCGTGGATGGATGAATGAACGAATCAATAGGCGAATAAAGTAATGAAGGAATGAAGAGATGGTTTTTAGTAGGTAGATGAATAAATAAATAAATAAATAAATAAATGAGTAAATCAACGAATAAGGAAAAAAAAATATCAATGAATGAATGAGCAAACACTTCTCTTGATCCCACAGTTTTGTTCCCAACCCCAAGTCCCGATCCCAGAGGTAGCTGTGTTTGCTTCATAGCGCTAATGTAATGACTAGACTTTGGCAACACACGTTAATCTTTGGCCGCTGGAAGCAAGCCTGGTCATTACGATCCATTACAAAAGCACAAGAGAAAGACTAATGGGAATTGGAATTTCCGTTCAGCTGCGGACAGGAAACGAGAGAGAGAGAGAGAGAGAGAGAGAGAGAGAGAGAGAGAGAGAGAGAGAGAGAGACAGCGAGAGTGAGAGAGAGAGAGAAGGGGGAAGAGACAGACAGACAGACAGACGGACAGATAGACACAGACATAGACAGAAGGAGACACAGGCAGATACAGACAAACAAACAGACAGTCAGACAGACAGACAGAGATATATACAGAGAGAGAGGCAGAGACAGAGACACAAAGAGACAGAAAGACAGAGAGAGATAAAGGGAGAGAGATGAGAGAGAGGACAAAAAACAAGAAAGAAAGTGAGACAGACAGACAGACAGACAGACGGACGGACAGATAGACACAGACACAGACATAGAGAGACACAGAGAGATAGAGACAAACAGAGACAGAGAGAGACAGAGATACAAAGGAGAGAGAGTGAACGAGGAAAAGACAGAAGAGAGAAGGATGACAGAGACAGACGAGAGAGAAGGA
>CM060310.1:22811987-22816987 GCA_030674185.1 Monoplex corrugatus
GTGTGTGTGTGTGTGTGTGTGTGTGTGTGTGTGTGTGTGTGTGTGTGTGTGTACATGTGTGTATGTGTGTTTGTGTTTGTTTGTTAGTGTGTGTGTTTGTTTGTTTATTTGTTTGTTTGTGTGTGTGTGTGTGTGCATGCGTGTTATATGTATGTGCGTGCATACAAATATACATATATATATACATATTATATATAAACATATATATATATAAATTAATATATATAACATATATATATCTGTGTGTGTGTGTGTGTGTGTGTGTTTTTGTGTGTGTGTGTGTGTGTGCACGCGTGTGTGTGTGTACATGTGTGTGTGTGTGTGTGTGTGTGTGTGTGTGTGATTGAGAGAAAGAGAAAGCGTGTGTGTGTTAGTGAGTGTGTGTGTGTGCGTGTGTGTGTGCGTGTGTGTGTGTATGTGTGTGTGTGTGTGTTGTGTGTGTGTGTGTGTGTGTGTGATATAGAGAGAGGTGAGAGACAGAGAGAGACAGAGACAGAAACAGAGACAAAGACAGAGACAGAGACAAAGACAAAGAAAAGACAGAGAGAGAGAGAACTTTTAACAGCTGCTCTAATCCCCTGAGCTACAGCTGAGACTGATTTTTATCGACTGCAGTTTTGCTTAAAAAAAACCTGGTTTTGAATTTTACTTTCTCGTTAGTCTGCTTTAGTATCGTTTAGCTTGTTATTGCAAAAAAATGACTGTAGGGTTCTTGCTGCCAACAGCTACCTAGTTCCATTCTTTCGTTTCAACCACAAGTAACCTTGGCCCTAGCAAATTTGGGTTTGGTAAATGCTCATCTTTGTTGTTCCTTCTTTACTTTGTTTTTCATTGGAACTGAAGAGGAGAATGTCTGTGAGGAATCGGAGGAACAGAGAAGAGCAAATGAGTTCAGGGACAGGCAAGGTGGTCATTTGTTTGTTGTTTTTTGTTTATGTGTGTGCGTGTATGTGTGTGTGTGTTTGTGTGTGAGTGTGGTGTGTGTGTGTGTGTTTGTGTGTGTGTGTGTGTGTGTGTGTGTGTGTGTGTGTGTGTGTGGCTTGTGTGTGTGTGCGTGTGGTTTTGGTTGGTCTTGTGTTTGTGTGTGTGTGTGTGTGTTTGTGTGTGTGTGTGTTTTGGTTGTGGTGTGTGTGTGTGTGTGTGTGTTTGTGTGTGTGTGTGTGTGTGTGTGTGTGTGTGTGTGTGTGTGTGTGTGTGTGTGTGTGTGTGTGTGTGTGTGCGTGGTACTGTACAAATCTATAGGCTTTTTTTTTTCAACTCTGCCTAGACAAATCTTTACTACGTTTCTGCAATTAAGGGAATCGTGTGCACATCAGTTTGGAGGTTGTGGCATTAAGGTCAAGGTCACACAGAAAAAAAGGCTAGGATATGTACTTTTTTGATGAAGGTTTATAGATAATATTGTCTGAGACATTTCTAAAAAATAGTTTTCATTGTTAAACAGTAAATTACTATATAATCATTACGTGAAGGTTATTTTTTCTTATGCTTCCTCAAGGTCAGAGTGGCTTTAGGATGTATACGATCTGGTTTATCTCTATTGAGGTCATGGTGACCTCGGGCAGTACAATACTGTTCTCTCTGTATTGTTTTTTTTTTTTTCCTATGGAAAGGGTGTTTGTTAGAATAGCGTGACCACCTGATTATTTGTATTTTTCGATTTTGATAAAGTAACATTTTTATGCATAAAAAACCCGCAGTTTTTGTCATTAGTTCAAAATCTGATTAGACATGTGGTGTTTACAGAATACCCGTTAATTTGATGAACAAATATTTTGACATGTAGACTTACTTTCAAGCTTTTAGTGTCAGGCCTGGGAGAAGGACATCGATATGAATTGTTTGCAAATTTCAGAGTAAATGACACTTGCTTGGGGGATAACAAGGGTGGAAGAGATACATGGCGAAGTTGACTGCTTGGAAACTAGTGCAGCGTAATTGCTTGTTTGTTTGTGTGTTTGTATATTTGTGCGCTTGTTTTTCATAGTTTCGTGCATTACATACATCGTAGGCATCGCTGGTAATTTCTTACTTTGTTTAAAGAATTCTCACAGACATCTTACTTTTGTGAGAAGTAAGGATTCAAATATAGAGACCATGTTACGCAGAATGAACTGTCTTTTCATCAGTATTTAAAAAACAAAGAAACAAACAAAGAAAAAACCGAAAATCGCATTTCGATTAGTTTTTATGTTTATGAATCTTTTGATAATTTCGTGTGTTTTAGTTGTTGTTGTTGTTGTTGGTTTGTTATTTATTTTCCGTACACCATAATCCAAAGAATTAATAATGCTAATATATCAATGTTAACATTGATGGATATAAATGTTGCATGCACTTAATTTGTTTTTCTGATTTCAAGCAAAAGTAAAATTCTTCTTGTCATTCATAAACAATCTAGATTGAACGATAATAATTCATCTTTTCTACAGCTGTTAGAATTTTTTAGTCACTTCAAAAGTACACTCATGTCATCATCATTACGTGTTTATGTTCTACATTATTGATGCAATAACACAAAATCTTTATGGAAAATATCTAGTTGTCGTAAAGGAGAGAGAATATCATACTATATACTCTATGTACTTCTACTACTATCTATCTGTACTACACTATAACTCACTACTACATTACTAACTGCTCTCCCATACTACATACTATTTTACTAGCTATATACTACTTTGCATAGCTACTATTGTCTAAATGCTCAGCGCGCTAATAAGCTACAATAATCTTCTTGTGTGACGAATCTATACTGACTTTGCTGAAAACCTTTTGGGTAGAATCATCAGTCTACCTATCTAAAAGAAACTCTGTTTCAAACCTCCGATATATCATAGACTCGGACAACCTAGGAAAAATAAGTCGAGTCTAAGGCAGTAGCGTGTCTACAACTCGTTCTAACTCTGCTGCCCTACCAGCCTACTAGCCTCTCTTCTGATTTACTGAATCTGCTCATGGAACACTCTTTATCACTGACTGCACTGACACTCCGCTGCTGTACACACTGACAAAACGATGAGATACGTTTAACCTACTTTGCGTAAGTGCACGTCATGACCACACCTCTGGCAGTTCATCTCTGATGAGACACTACTACTATGTGTGATGATGACGAGATGATGATGATGATGATGATGACGACGACGGCGACGATGAAGATGATGGACGAATCACCATTTTTTCCAACTGTTAATCATTGTTAATTATGGCTTAGGACAATATGTTTTCCCACTTTTGTAAATGTTAACAAATGATTAATTTTCTATTGAGAACTATCTGTGTTTCCCTTGCTGGCTGCCTATCCACATGTACTCACTCTCTCTGTCTGTCTGTCTGTCTGTCTTTCATACTTTTCTCTCTCTCTCCCCCCCCCTCTCTCTCTCCCTGTGTGTCTCTGTCTCTCTTTCACTCTCTCTCTCTCTCTTTCACTCTCTTTCTTTCACTTTCTCTCTCTCTCTGTCTTTCATTTCTCTCTCCTTCTTCTTTCAATCTCTCTCTCTTGTCTCTCCCCTTTCTCCCCCTTCTCTCTCTCTCTCTGTCTCTGTTTCGCTGTATCTCTGTCTCTGTTTCTCTCTTTGTCTGTTTGTCTGCATGTCTCTGTCTGTCTGTCTGTCTGTCTCTCCCCCCCCCCTCTCTCTCTCTTTCTCCCACTCGAATTTCTATGTTAACGATTTCTCTTTTGTTGTTATACCTTATTGCTGTCATCTTAATCAGCGTAGCTCAATATGAACGATGTGGCCTTCGTTCCGATATACACTGGGCAAATATGTGTTTTTTTTTATCGTCAACATCGTATTCTTCTGTCTCTGTTTGTATGTCTAACTCTGTGTCTGTCTCTCTCTCTTTCTCTGCCTTGTCTGTCTTCTGTCTTCGTCTCTCCTCTCTCTCTCTCTTTCCATCTGTCTTTCTCTCTGTCTCTGTCTCTCGCTCTTATCTCTCTCTTCTCTTTCTTTCCCCCTCTCTCTCCTCTATCTTTCTCTCTCTGTCTGTCTGTCTGTCTGTCTATCTGTCTCTCTCTCTCTCTCTCTCTCTCTCTCTCTCTCTCTCTGCTCCTGTTGTCTTAAGGCGTCTTAACAGGTAAGAAAATTAAGAGTCGAAAGAAACTCAAGTCTGTATGTGTAAGGATGTCCAGTTTTAACACACGATTCTTAACACTTCCAGTAAGCAAAACAATAACCACACACGATATCAGGAAACAATGTCTGAGAGTCTGATTAATAAAACAGCTCCCTGCCAGACAATCTGTCTGATCCAATCAGGACACTTTCTCCTTTGTCTGGGGTCCTTATCCTAAGCTTTCAGGAAGTTTATGTATACTGATCATTTGCTGCTGGGTTCTTTGGCATTTAGGGGAAAATAATTATGCCTATGTTCATTAATAACAAAAGAATCTCTTGAGTGTAAATGTTTGGCGAAGGGAGGGAAAGACGTTTGTATTGTATTATGAAACGGCAGGATTCAGTAAAAGACTGCAAATTGGCGGTGTATCGTTTTCGAAAAGAAGTATATCGATAGTTACTGTGGCAATTATTCTGTTTGGTTTTTCGTGTTTTGATTTAACGTCTTTTCAATATGAGTGATATTAGATACACACACACACACACACACACACACACACACACACACACACACACACACACACACACACACTCACACTCACATATATATATATATATATATATATATATATATATGTATATATTGTGTGTGTGTGTGTGTGTGTGTGCGTACATAAATTATACATATGTATATATAATATAATATATATATATAGTGTGTGTGTGTGTGTGGTGTTTGTGTGTGTGTGTGTGTGTGTGTGTGTGTGTGTGTGTGCGTGCGTGTGTGTGTATGTGTGTGTGTGTGTTTGTGTGTGTATGTGTGTCCGTGTTTGTGTGCGTGGGTATGACTATTCCAGATAAACCTCCCAAACTACTACACCCTGCTGAAATTACACACACACACACACACACACACACACACACACACACACACACACA
>CM060310.1:22824487-22831987 GCA_030674185.1 Monoplex corrugatus
AGTCAGTTGATGCTGGGTGCCCCTCTGCTACAGTCGGTTTGCAGTTAGGGTTGTTAGGGCCAGTTTCTGGTCAGTGTTTACTTGTTGTTGGACTTTGTGTCCTAGAAGTGGAAGAGTTTCTGTGTCTCTGCGTTTAATGTGTAACCTTCTATATACCTCTCAGTCGGTAGGGGGAGGTTGCCTCTCTATTCGCCACATGTACCGCAAACTGAAGCTGGCGCCCTCCCCAACCTGTCCCTGCGGTCAAGAAGACCAAACCACGGAGCATATACTCCAAAGATGTCCCCTTCACCAGGTGGCAAGACAGGACGTGTGGCCGACAGACACTCCTCTGACAACCAAACTCCATGGATGCAGACAGGAGCTGGAAAAGACGAATGCATTCATCGCCCAGACTCAGATGATTGTGTAGCAGCGTACGCCAAGAAGAAGAAGAAGAAGCCTCTAGATTTATCTGTGTGGTGGTTCAAATCAGTAGAATCCTGCACCACAGTTGTCGTTTATGTCCATGTTTGGCCCAAGGCTCTACGATAAAGGCAACCTGTCCAAGCTGATGTAACGGTGACGAACGTGCGAAGCAAAAAGATGTTGCTTGTGGGTGTTTCTGGCATCAGCTTCCTGCCTTCCTGTTGGCTGTCTACTCCTGAGACAGTCTCCAAGGAGTATAGGTGGCGAGTCAGACCACAGGCACGCTGCAGCCATCGGGTCACTTAAGTCTCCAGTGTCTGCTGCCCCATTGTTATCATCAGTCTTCAGCAAGCATGGTTGATGGGCGCTTCCAACAGCAACTTCCTGCAATATTCGGCAATTAAGTGCTGACTTGTTGCCCCTGCGACGGCCGCCAGGACGTGGGGTGGCGAGTCAGTGCTCATCACGCTACAAGCCTTCTGCTCCAGCAGTTTTTCATCTTGGTTCACTCTCATCATCGTCCTGCTTTGGTTTCATCGTTCTACTGATTCGTCTGTCTTTTGTCTACATTCATCGATCGGTCAGTCAGCACCTGTTCGCCGTTCATTCATCTATGTGATTCAAGAAAAATCTAAAATCATAGTGTCAGAACGTTTTGTATGAGACAGCGAGCGTCACCCTTCGTGGGTTTATACTATGAAGGTGTTTTCCTCCTCATGAGGGGTTTGATACACTTGTGAAGCAGTGGACGGGAACAATTGGAGACATTTACGTTGTTAACGTCTTTACTTATTGATTACATTGATCTTGTTTGTTTGTTTTTGTTCTTGTTTGTTTGTTTGTTTTTGTTCTTGTTTGTTTGTTTGTTTGTTTTTGTTCCAAGGGTTTCTTGGGGCTGTTTTCCATGAGGATTTGAACTGCGTAACGCAATGTCGTTTCCTTGGTGCCACCTTGAGTGGTGCTATACTTATGTTTATAATATGTATATATGGAAGATTAGGAAAAGACAAGCAACATTTATAGGCCATTTTATGAGGAAGGGGGAGTTGGAGCACCTGGTCACAACGGGGAAGCTGGAGGGAAAGAGAGCACAGGTAGACCCAGGGAGAGAATGCTGGACGGACTTGCAGAGTGGCTGGGGACGAGGAGGGTGGGGGAGATGCTGGGGGCAACGAGAGATAGAGATGGTTGGAAGTCCATGGTCGCCAACGCCATGCAGCAGGGCACCTGATGATGATGATTATGATGATATATGGTGCGTCATGTTGTATTGTTTGGGGACTGAATAAAATTCGTGTGAATGTATTTCTTCAAAGTTTTCAAGTGGAAGGGGGTGTCAGAGCTGATATCTCTGTTTCTCTGTCTCTTCATTCTAGTTCAAGCCTCAGCGAGCTTGACAGTGTGTATGTGTGGTTTTCTACCCATTGTAAGATAGAACACTTTCAGGAGGGCTGGTTTTATCGCCTGTTTCTCTTTTCTGACTTTGCCCATTTTTCGCACGAAATCCCTTTCCGGGCATTGATCCTTCTGCAGGAAGAAGAAATAGGGAAGAATTGATATATATATATATATATATATATATATATATATATATATATATATATGTGTGTGTGTGTGTGTGTGTGTGTGTGTGTGTGTGTGTGTGGTGTGTGTGTGAGTGTGAGTGTGTGTTTTTTTTTCTTCTTTTGTCTTTTACAAAACACCAAGGAGATTTGACTTGCAGGCATGTCAGCATCGTATAAACACACACACACACACACACACACACACACACACACACACACACACACACACACACACACACACACACACACACACATATATATATATATATATATATACACACACCCTCTACACACACACTCCACCCCCCACCCCCACCACCACCCCCCCACACACACTATCCCACAATGCACCTAAACTATCACAGGCGGGAGAAGTACATATACAACGCATAACAAGACGTCATTAATCATATCCAAACAATGTAGCTGCGATACTGTCCATTTCGAGACAAATAACCCCAAACTACTGGCCGAATAAATGGCCGCGGTAACCACGCCGGATGTGACGTCTGACTAGGAAGTCTGGGATTGCCTTCATCAAAGGGAGGTCATGCTGAGGACATCTATAGGCAGTCCCAATTGTCCATCTTCCTGATTATCACCTTCATGATGGATGCACAGCACTGCTCAGGAGAACATGAGCATTCGTCTCAACGTGGTGATTTAATTGGTGCCAGCTGTAAATTGGATTGTTTGTAGAAACAACGCTGGTGGCAGTTCTATTGAGAAAAATGTTTACACAGTCACGTTAGGTAAAAATAAACAGACTTGAAAAAAAACGTTTTCTATTGTTCCCTTAACAAATATTAACATGTTAAGGAAAATAACATAATAACCCGGCGAAGAGAAAAAAAATCTTGACAGATTGAAACAAGAAGGAGAAAAACGAAACGAAACGAAACGAAAACGAAACGAAACGAAACGAAGCGAAACGAAACGAAACGAAACGAAACGAAACAAAGCGAAACGAAACGATTCGAAACAAAACAAATCAAACAAAACAAAACAAAACAAAACACACCCACATCCATATTCATTTATTTTGTCGCAGTGGATTTACCACGTGAAACTGTCTCTGTTTCTGGCTCTTCTCTCGTTCTCTCTCTCTCTCTCTCTCTCTCTCTCTCTCTCTCTCTCTCTCTCTCTCTCTCTCTCTCACGTACACGAACGCACGCACACACGCACACACAAACACACATCTCTCTTTTCCTCTGTAACACATACACAGACAGACACAGAGACACACACAGAGACACACACACAGAGACACACACAGACGCACACATACATACACACACACACATGCACGCACATACGCACGCACACACACACACACACACACACACACACACACACACACACACACACACACACACACACACATTTATACACATACATGGATGACACTATCTAGCCTCAATAATGTTCCATAAATGTCTTCAATTTGTATGCTGCTCTTTTGAACGCCATGCAATTCAACCCAGTCATTGATACAATCCAATCGAGTTTTTATTTTCTTTCTATGAATATTCATGGCCCACAGGAACGTTTTGAAGTAGATGAACACGTAGTTGTGTGTATTCTTTCTTGCTGATTTTTGTGTTGTTGTTGTTATTTTGTTCCTCGAGGTGCCAACTTTTCACAAAATGGATAACAATATTCAGACCTGGACATCAAGAAAATGGATAACAATATTCAGACATACCTTGACATCAAGAAAATGGATAACAACATTCAGACCTGGACATCAATAAAATGGATAACAATATTCAGACAGACCTTGACATCAAGAAAATGGATAACAACATTCAGACATGGACATCAAGAAAATGGATAACAATATTCAGACCTGGACATCAAGAAAATGGATAACAATATTCAGACTGGGACATCAAGAAAATGGATAACAATATTCAGACTGGGACATCAAGAAAATGGATAACAATATTCAGACTGGACATCAAGAAAATGGATAACAACATTCAGACTGGGACATCAAGAAAATGGATAACAACATTCAGACTGGGACATCAAGAAAATGGATAACAACATTCAGACCTGGACATCAAGAAAATGGATAACAACATTCAGACTGGGACATCAAGAAAATGGATAACAACATTCAGACTGGGACATCAAGAAAATGGATAACAATATTCAGGCCTGGACATCAAGAAAATGGATAACAACATTCAGACTGGGACATCAAGAAAATGGATAACAATATTCAGGCCTGGACATCAAGAAAATGGATAACAACATTCAGACTGGGACATCAAGAAAATGGATAACAATATTCAGGCCTGGACATCAAGAAAATGGATAACAATATTCAGACTGGACATCAAGAAAATGGATAACAATATTCAGACCTGGACATTAAGAAAATGGATAACAACATTCAGACCTTGACATCAAGAAAATGGATAACAATATTCAGACCTGGACATCAAGAAAATGGATAACAACATTCAGACCTAGACATCAAGAAAATGGATAACAATATTCAGACCTGGACATCAATAAAATGGATAACAACATTCAGACCTGGACATTAAGAAAATGGATAACAACATTCAGACCTAGACATTAAGAAAATGGATAACAACATTCAGACCTGGACATTAAGAAAATGGATAGCAACATTCAGACCTGGACATTAAGAAAATGGATAACAATATTCAGACCTGGACATCAAGAAAATGGATAACAATATTCAGACAGACCTTGACATCAAGAAAATGGATAACAACATTCAGACCTGGACATCAATAAAATGGATAACAACATTCAGACCTGGACATCAAGAAAATGGATAACAACATTCAGACTGGACATCAAGAAAATGGATACATATTCAGACCTGGCATCAAGAAATGCAGCTCGTTGTTTTGCTAGAAAACCAAGGATGTGACAAGAAAATAGATGTACTCTTGTTTTTTGACTGCCCAATTTTCTGTGTAGCTTGTGTCTTCGAATACCTATTCATAACCGGTGCCTGTCAATTAACATCAGGAAGAGAGTTCTTGAATGTTATATAGAACCTGTGCCTGTCAATTAACATCAGGAAGAGAGTTCTTGAACGTTATATAGAACCAATACTGTTTTACGGATGCGAGGTGTGGACAGTCAACAAACAAAGCCAGAACAAGATTGAGGCAGCCGAGATGTGGTTTCTAAGAAGAATGTTGAGAGTTCCATGGACAGCAAAGAAAACAAACGAGACAGTCTTGATGGAGGTAGACACAAGTAGATCACTCATAAGGAAGATTAGCAAAAGACAGGCAACATTTATAGGCCATTTTATGAGGAAGGGGGATTAGGAGCACCTGGTCACAACGGGAAAGCTGGAGGGAAAGAGAGCACCGGGTAGGCCCAGGGAGAAAATGCTGGACGGACTTGCAGAGTGGCTGGGGACGAGGAGGGTGGGGGAGATGCTAGGGGCAACGAGAGATAGAGACAGATGGAAGTCCATGATCGCCAACGCCTTGCGGCAGGGCACCTGATGATGATGATGAACCGGTGGCTGATTGGCTTTTTTGATAGAGCCGTATACTCCTGATCCGGCATCTTGAGTCAAGTCTCAATTCGAAACATTAAATATTGGCCTGTTTGCTGCCCATCTTAATGTTTCCATCATTCTGGTGGTGCCAGCTTTGTGTTTCAAGGGTTTTACCTCCCCCTCCCCCTGCCGCTCCTCAGTTCAAAATCTTGCCGGCGCAAACGAGTTTTGCGGAAGCTCAGGGAGTCTGCCAGATAAATTTCTGGGAGATTTGTATGGAGCGCATACTGAATTGTCCGAGTGAGACGAGTCCCTCTTAAACACACTTCCAGCATCAAACTCCATACATCCTCTAGCTGTTAAACAACTACCAGAGCTGAGGTGTTTTTTTTTCAAACTTGTTTTTATTTTTATTTTTTGACAAAACACAAGTAAGTACAATGTTTGGTGAACATTATTACAATAATTATCATTGAGAAGACTGAACAAGATTTATGTATAATGGGTTGAACAAAACTCATATACATACAGGAACCAGAAAAAAAAAAAAAAACCACGAAAGAAGACTTTTCTCACATTGGACACAGCAGCAGGGAAGTTTCAGTCTTTTCCTCATTTTTTGTATCTGGTGTTTGTTTGTTTATAATCTTACGCTTGACAAAGGCCAGTTTTGACCGAAAATTTGTGCCTGTCTTGTCTTGTATTAAATAAGCGTTCGTATTCTTCTTTCATGTTTTTTTTCTGGTTCATGTTTGCTTGAACGCGGGCAGTCACACTTGTTTTGGATTTCATATCCATACGTCATATCTATTAGTCCGTTGTGTTTTTTTAAACAATATAAAGTCATTTCATTCGTACAGCTTCAGATTTTAGTTGTTGTTGTTGCCACCACAACTAAATTTATTCAATCGAAGTCTCATTGTGAGGAAGTCACTCGGAGCCAACGATGTTAAATCTCCGTAAGACCACGCGCCAGAGGAAACACTGACCTGCTTGCTGCTGAGTCATTTTGATGCAGTTAATTAACCCTTTGATTCCTGCACCCTATCCACCATCTGCAAAAACTTAACCCTTTGACTCCCGCACCTTATCTACCATCTACAAAAACAACCATTTGACTCCCCTTTCTATTCACCATCTGCAAAAACTTAACCCTATGACTCCCGCACAAATACACCATCTGCAAAAGATAACTCTTTGACAGTTCCTATGAACCACTGACACGGAAGACCCGACTCTGATTTTACCCCAAGCATTCAAACAGTACATGTAGAAGAAACCAAATCCGAAGTCTTAACAAGCTCCGGCATGAAGAACAAGATCAATTTGCTATTGTTTTTGGTGCTTAAAGCTCAGCCGACTGCTCGGAGCCATATCAGGTCTATAACCATCTCAAAAAGAAAATACCATTTCAAAAAAACTGAAAAGAAAATTAATTCATATCTCATATTCATATATGTGTTCATTTTCATATTCATATTCATATTCATATTCATATTCATACTCATACTCATATTCATTTTCATTTTCATATTCATATTCATATCATATCATATTCATATTCATACTCATATTCATTTTCATATTCATATTCATATTCATATTCATATTCATCTTCACATTCATTTCTTTTGTCACAGTGGATTTTCTACGTGAAATTCAGGCTGCTCTCCTTTTTGAGAGCGAATCGCTGCATTGCAGCACCACCCATTCTATGTTTTTTTCACCAAGACTTTAGAAAGACAAGACAGCGATTTGGTCTTCAAGGGGAGGTACCTAATAATCAACATACCTTTCTGATGTTATACCAGGGCAGACAGGCAACACCCAGCTCTTTGCTTAACTTCACCCACTGAAAGGACACACATCAATGCATTCGCGCACATGATCTGAGGATATGCCCCTGGCGTTGGCCAATCCGTCCAATTTACCCCCAGGGGATTAAAAATATACCCGATTACTAATTACTAAGGGACACTAAAACATACATATAAAACCGGCCTGGATTTCCTAAAATTGCTTCTG
>CM060310.1:22834487-22836987 GCA_030674185.1 Monoplex corrugatus
AGAGCGCTTTTCTCATCTGCGCTTTGCGCTCTCCTCCTCTCCGTATTCACAACGCCTTGCTGAACGGCTGTCCGCCACGCTGCCCTGTCTTCCGCCAGAGTCTCCCAAGAGCCTGGGTCAATCCCTGAGCTTCTAAGGTCCCTTTTGCATGCGTCTACAAAGCGTAGCTGTGGGCGTCCTGGAGTTCGCTTCCGATTTGCCAGTTCGCCGTAGAGAACGTCTTTAGGTATGCGTCCATCCTCCATTCGACGCACATGGCCAAGCCAGCGTAGTCGGCGTTGGCTTAGAAGGGCAAAGATGGTCTGTAGGCCCGCACGACGGAGGACCTCTGTGTTGGTCACCTTGTCTTTTCATTGGATGCCGAGGATGCCTCGCAAGCAGCGGAGGTGGAAAATGTTGAGCCTCTTTTCTTGGCTGGCGTATGTGGTCCAGGCTTCACTTGAGTAGAGTAGTGTGCTCAACACAATGCTCTGTACACCTGCATTTTGGTGTTCGCAGTGAGACTGCTGTTGGACCAGACCCGCTTGTTCAGTTTAGCCATAACAGATGAGGCCTTCGCAATTCTGGCGCCGATTTCAGCATCCAGAGAGAGGTTGTCACTTATGGTGGACCCCAAGTACTGAACTTGGTGGACAGTATTGAGGTCGTAGTCTCCAATGTGTAGAGATGGTGGTTCTTCACAGCCTTGGCCTAAGATCTCAGTTTTCTTCAAGCTGATTGTGAAACCAAACTCTCTGCAAGCGTGGGCGAAGCGATCAACGAGCCTCTGGAGATCTTGTTCACTGTGGGAAGCCAGCGCAGCAGCATCTGCGAAGAGAGCTTCTCTGATGGTCTTCTTTTCCACCTTGGTTTTGGAACGAAGCCTGGCAATGTTGAAGAGCTTTCCATCTGTCCTTGTATGAAGATATACCCCTTCTTCAGATCTGCAGAAGGCATAGGTCAGCAACATCGAGAAGAAGATCCTGAACAGAGTTGGGGCCAAAACACATCCCTGTTTCACTACGCTGCTGATTCTGAAAGGCTCTGAAGTGGCACCATTATAGCACACAGTGCTATGCATATCCTCGTGAAAAGACTCGATGACAGCTGATAGTCTTGGGGGCAGCCGATTTTCTTCAAAAGCTTGAAAAGACCACTCCGACTGACCAAGTCGAACGCTTTCGTGAGATCAATGAAGGCGAAGCAAAGGGGCATGTGCTGCTCGCGGCACTTTTCCTGTAGTTGCCGGACAGAGAAGATCATGTCGATGGTCGATCTTCCGGCCCTAAAGCCGCACTGGGACTCAGGGTAGATGCGAGCTGCCAGCCTCTGAAGACGGGTTAAGATGACTCTGGCGAATGCTTTCCCAACAATGCTGAGGATATGTTACATACATACATACATACATACATACATGCATACATACACGCGTATACGCATACATAATACATGCATGCTTACATACACATACATACATACATACATAATACATAATACATACATACATACATACATACATGCATGCATACATATATACATACATACATTACATACATACATACATGCACACATACATATATATATATACATACACACCTACACACATACACACATAAATCCATCCATCCATCCATACATACATACATACACACATACATACATACATACATAAATACATACATATACACATACACACAAATACACACACGTACAGTCGATACGAAATAGGACTCTGATTCCATGGACAATTTGTATCCTGCTGGGCCTAATTCCCCATGACGAGGTAAATGATCGCTTTGCTTGAGTCGCCCACAGACATCCATCATGCAAGTGAGAACTCGGACGAAAGACAAACGGAATTGCCGGAAGTTGTCCGCAGCCTGACCTCCCTTGAATGTAGGCACTCCCAGAATTCCTGGTCAGACGTCACTTCCGGTGTGATCGCCATGTAAACTCGGTCGGTTAGTGGCTAGGGAGGTTGGTCTGAATGATCGGCACTGGAGAGTGCGTTGTGTGGATGTGATTGATGTCTTCTTGTTCTAGGCTGTTTCTCTCCGCCAGTAATTGTGTAGATTTGTGTCAGGATGTGTGTGTGTGTGTGTGTGTGTGTGTGTGTGTGTGTGTGTGCGTGTGTGCGTGCGTGCGTGTGTGTGTGTGTGTGTATGTGTGTGTATGTGTGTGTGCATGTGTGTGCGTGCGTACGTGTGTGTGTGTGTGCGTGTGTGTGTGTGTGTGTGTGTGTGTGTGTGTGTGTGTGTGTGTGTGTGTGTGTGTGTGCGTGCGGTGTGTGTGGCTTGGGAGGTTGGTCTGAATGATTGGCACTGGAGACTACGTTGGTGGATGTTATTGATGTCTTCTGTTTTAGGTTGTTCCACTCCACCAGTGATTGTATAGATCTGTCAGGATATATATACATGTGTGTGTGTATGTGTGTGTATGTGTATGTTTGTGTGTTCTGTGTATGTGTGTGTGTGTGTGTGTGTGTGTGTGTGTGTGTGTGTGTTCGTGCACATATATGTGC
>CM060310.1:22854487-22866987 GCA_030674185.1 Monoplex corrugatus
TAAAAGCTATTGGCTAGAAGTCATTTTTCAAACTTGCCGTTGCTATTCTATACACATGACATTTGTTTACAGTAACAAGTACAGCTTAAGGAAAATACATGTTGAATACTAAAATTAAGATACAATGAAATCAAGAAACATACACAGTCAGCACTTAGAGACAATGAAATCAAGAAACGTACACAGTCAGCACTTAGAGATAGATAGATAGATAGATAGATAGAGAGAGAGAGGTAGATAGTATAGATAGATAGATAGACAGATGAGCAGGTAGATAAGTAAATAAAGAAAGAAAGATAATGTTGATAGTGATAATAATAAAAATAAGACGAAGAAGAGGAAGAAGAAGAAGGAAGAGGAGGAGGAGGAGAGGAAAACACAGTAAACAAAATAGTAATAAGATAAAACAAAATAAAATGAAATAGAGGGAGAAGAACCATTACATGTGACAAATTTATAGAAGATAAATCAAGCGTCAAATAGACTAATGTTCTTACAATTAAATCAAAGAAGATGAAATCAATTTTCTGATTACACACAAAAAATATTAACATTGCTACAACAATTACCACTACTACCACTACTACTACTACTACTACTAAACCCAAAGATAATAAATGGAGGTAGAAAAAAGAGCAGTTCAGAAGGATGATTAGAGGGGGGAAAAAAGAATTAAAAAAAAAATAAAAAAAAGGGGAGTGGGGGGTGGTAGCAAACATTGGGTCGATTGAAGGCATAAACACATAAAATTCTGTAGGGGACAGAAAATCAACAGATGATATGAAGTCAAATAGACAAATGTATAGATAGATAAATAAAGTAAATTTTACTTTCGCTATAGGAAATTACAGTAATGATAAACGCATATGTATAATAGAAATATCATACATGTGTAAACAAATCAATAATTCATGTAATAAGACATAAATAAATCAAGAATAGTAACCATAATCAAGCGCCGTTTTTCTTGATAGGAGAAGAGAGATACAAGCATGATATGGATAACAGTTGGAGAAAAGTGACATATACAGACAGCAGATAAGAGCCAACCAAACAAACAGACAATATGGCTAACAGATAAGATGGGCAAGCAAGCAAAGCAAAAAACAAACAAACAAACAAAATGAACAAAGGCAATGAGAAATAAAGAAGAAGCAAGAGATAATCAAACACGTCATAGAGTCATCAACAAATCATCGCATATAATACAGAAAGAAATACGGGTTGGCTGTTTGAACTGTTAAAATATCAATAATGTTAAAGAGAAAAACAAACAAAAAGAACACAAATTATCATTGTGCACACACACACACACACACACACACACACACACACACACACACACACACACACACACACACACACACACACACACACACACACACACACACACATTGACTAGATTAGATGTCATAGGTTGAAAGGCAGCTGACGTTATTGTTGCTAACTGAGGTAATCTACGACACTGACGTCAGGTATTTAAATAAAGTAACTTTGAAGGAAGAGAGTGATTGAGTGTTTGTGATATTTGGGGGAGGGTGTTCCATAGTTGTGCACCAGAAAACGATAAACTACTTTTATATATGTCAATTCTTGGACGGATAATTTTGAATTGATTTTGTCTTGAGTTTGAGTATGATCGCACATTCTGATTAAACAAATTGAGAAGATATTGCGGAACATTCCTTTTTGATACTTCAAACATTGTGATACCTTTATTGAACATTAAGTGTGACTTTAGAGGGAGGATTCCTAACTGTTTAAGTTTTTCATCTGTTGTTAAAGTGGGATCTGGCATGATAAGTTTTGCTGCCCTCCTATGTAAGGTGTTCAATTTTTTTAGATGAACTTCACATGAGCTATCCCACAGTGTAGAGGCATAATCTATGTGCGATTTAATATGAGCATTATAAAATAATTGGCGTGTGTTTGTATCTGTTAGATATCTTAATTTGGACAATAAATAAGTTCTTGGAGATAATCCTGCATAAATAATCAATGTGGTTTTGCCAGGTAAGATTATGATCAATGAGAACTCCCAGTAGACGGTGTTCAGATATTTGTGCAATAGAATTACCTCTCAAAGACAGATTGAGTGACAGAGGGCCAAGCTGCCGTTTTTGGCGTGTACATATAACCATACATTCAGTTTTCGTAGGGTTCAAAGCCATGGCGTTTTTAGCACACCAATCAGAAATTTCATTTAGGCTCTTTTGTAAACGTGTGTTTACAGTGGTTATGCTTATGTCTTGTGTATGGATTGTTCCGTCGTCAGCGAACATATCACAGTGAACTGTGGGATCAGATATATGAAGTGGTAAGTCATTTATGAATACAGAAAACAGAATGGGTCCTAAGATTGATTCTTGGGGAACGCCACATTTCACATGACCCTCGGATGAATATGATCCATTAAGATGTATTTTTTGTTTGCGTTCATGAAAGTAGGAACTGAAAAATAAAACTGTTGAGTCGTTGGCAAGGTACGTTCGTAATTTAGCCAGTAAGATATCATGATCAACGAGATCAAAAGCCTTTTTAAAGTCTAGAAATACTGCTCCAGTTAATTTGCAGTCATTCATGGCTAATAACCAGGTGTCAGCAAGCCGTGTTAGGGCTGTATGACAAGAGTGGTTCTGACGGAAACCAGATTGCAGTGGGTGAAGAATACTTTTGGTTTCCAGGTAGTCTGAAAGATGTTTATGGATATTTTTTCTAAAGGCTTTGACAGGACAGAGAGAAGAGAAATGGCCTGTAATTATTTATTTGTGAAAGATCTTTTGTTTTTGGTAAGGGTACAACTTTGGCCTGTTTTAGAGCTCTGGGGAATACGTTGTTTTTTATGCTGATGTTGTAAATATATGTAAGTTGTTCCGCGATGTAGGGCAGAGACAGTTTTAGTATTTTGGGACTGATTTTATCTGGTCCTGATGATTTTTTATTATTCATTTTACTTATATACATTCCAGTTTCATGGACTGCTATACTGGGAATACTAAATGAACTTGTATTATTGGTCCTCTCTTTGCAAAAGTTAATCAGATTTTCAGAGGGGACATATTGATCACAGTTAGAAATAGGACGGGTTAGTAATTCTGATACTGACAGAAAATGATCATTGAATTTGTTTGCTGTGAAACTGAGAGGCGTGCCTGGGAGCTTTTTCCCACTTCCCTTAATAACTAAGTTCATTGCTCTCCATAGTGATGATACATCTTTACTGTTTTTTACCAGTCGATCAAAGAGAGACTTCTTGGCTTGACGGACCATTGATTTTACCTTATTACGCATCGTTTTGTATTCAATGAAGCGTTTTTCTTTCTTGAGTTTATCTCGTAATGACATCGCATTGATAATGTCTGTTGACAGCCATGGGGGCATTGTTGGATGCTTTACTCTTTTCCGTCGTAGTGGGGCATGTTTATTTAGGACAGTCATGAACAAGTTGTACCAAATGTCTAGGGCTTCGTTAGGATCAGTAGTACTAAACACACTACTGAACTCTACTCTACCAAGATCAGAGAGGAATGCATCCTCATCAAAGTGTTTGAATGATCTATATGTTATACATGTATGATTATTCTTTTTTATTTTTTGAACTTTGGCTGACCAGGTGCAGTTTACAGATTGATGATCACTTATGCTTAAATCATCTACAGCTGCATTAATTATTGCCTCTGGTTTGTTTGTATAGATATGATCTAAGAGTGTTTCTGATGTTGCTGTGATTCTTGTTGGATTTTTGATTACTTGTTTTAGTCCAACCAGGGTGGTCGTTGACTGCCAAGCGGGTTGTGGAGTGAGTAGGTCAAAATTAAAGTCACCTAACATTAGAATATCTGTATGTCGTTGACACAGTTTGTCCATCATCTTTAGAAAGTGGTCATGCCATTCGTATGTGCTCCTGGGATTTCTATATAAAATACCGATAAGTAAAGGTGGAGTTGTTGCAGAAGGCTTTAGCTCCACCCAGATACATTCAACTTCTTTGGTTTCTAAGTCATAACGTCTGTTGGTTATTTGTTGAATATCTCGGTGGATGTAAAGCGCAACTCCAGTTTCCCCATGGCATGAGGGATCTCTCCTGATTACAGAATAGTCTGGGATTGCTATAGCTTCATTTGTAATATGAGATGCTAGTCGTGTCTCGGTCACACCGTACAAATGGTAATAATTTTTTTTTGTGTAGGAACACGCACAGGTCTGATACTTTGTTTTGGAGATGATAGACATTAACATGACCAACACGCAGATCCTGTTTTTTTCGAATAAATGTGGTCATTGGTGATTTCAACACTGCGTCTGCACGCTGAAGTGAAATATATGAAGAGAGGGTAGAAAAATTGGTCTACACCTAATACAAAGTGTGAACAATGATAATATTATACACTGATGAAAACAAAATGTAACAGTGCAGAGTCTGTTTTTTCTTAACAGTTCAGCCAAGACTGAATACAGGTATACACACTGTCAGTCTTCAGAGAAAAAAAACAAAACAAAAAAAAACAAACTCAGAACAAAAAGATAAGTAAGTAAACTAAAATAAAACAAAGGCCGCACTGAGGATATACTGAGCGTCTCTCGCAGTGCACTATTTGTATCCACCTAACACTGGGCACAGGCAGACACAGCTGTAGAAAATTAGGTGGTATTAACACCACCCAAAGCAAGTCAGTTTCAACCGTCGGTTGAACTGACCAAGTCAATCAAATAATTATGTCTGTAAGTCTCAGTGTCAATCTCATTCAAAGTTATAGCACAACACAGTATCAATGTAAATAAGTTGTTCCCAGGTAATATGCGACACCAACAAGGTGGAGATGGCAGCAGGTCACAACACAGCAGAAGCAAATGAATATTAAGAATATTTAAAAGTAAGGAAGTAAACTAAGTAGCTAAATAGCTAAATAAATAAGTGAATAAATGAATAAACAAATAGGTAGAGAAATGAAAATAATAAAAAAAGATTAATTCATAAAAGGTTTTAACACCTGCACCAATGCACTGATGATAGATGCAGGATCTACACAATTCTGTTGGGAAGTTATTGCTGTAGCACTTGGTCCCAGCATTTGTTGAACTGCAGGTGATTTGGGGTGTCTTGTAGTCATGCAGGGGAATTCAGCATGATACTGTGTGTTGTTCTGCTCCGCACTGACACCAGCGGGACTGCAGGTGGGTGTTGTAGATGGCTGGAGCTGGGGACTGCAGGTGGGTGTTGTGGGTGGCTGGATATTGAAGATGGGTGCTGTAGACGGCTGGGGACTGCACATGGGTGTTGTAGATGGCTGTACACTGGAGACAGGTGCTGTAGATTTTTGGAGTTTGGAGATGGATGTTGTAGGTGATTGTAGACTGGAGATTGGTGTTGTCGATGGTTGGAGACTGTAGGTGGGTATTGTAGATTGTTAGAGATTGGAAATGGGTGTTGGTAATGCAGGGGTTTGGGGGCTGTTGGGGGGGTTGGGATAAGAGGTGGGCGTAGTGGAGAATTGGGGCCATAACAGGGGTTTTGAACATCATAGAACGGATGTTTAGTGCAAGAGATTTAGATCCTTTAGCACTTGGGTGAACTGAATCACGGTACATATCTTTTCTTGGTGCACCTGATTTGGTTAGGAAGGAAGGGGTGTTGTTGATGAACAGTATTCCTTCTTGTTCACAGGAGCGCCGAAGTGAGGCTGTGGACCGTGATGCAGCTTCTTTCAAGGGTTGTTGGCCAAAGGGAGGGACAATGGAAGAAGCTGCAAGTGTAGCACTGGGGAAAGATTTTCTCAGGAGACGAAGTAATCTTCCCCATTGCTCTCCTGATACAGGTCCATCATGGCAGCTGTTGATGCCGACGTGGAAGGTGACGTGTGTTATGTCGTGGGATGGTGGGCGAGAGGACAGCCACTGGCTAAGGTGATGGACTGTCAGGCCAGATACCGAGAGGTTCCTGACAATGTTACTACCTGTTGACATCTTCCTTTCATCCACTCTCTCCAAGACTGAGTCACCCAACAGGAGAGTATTACAGTTAGGGGGAATGGTTTTCTGCCTGAGACTAGTGAGAGGGGATGAGGGGTCAGCCATTGTTTTCTTGGTGACAGTGGATGATGATGGCTGAGGGGGACTGGGGACAGTGGCGTGAGGTTGTTCAGAACTGTCAGTGTCAGAGAGGACATCAAACTTGTTGGCTGTACTTATGTTATACATGTCCTTTGTGGTGGTAGACTCACATGTAGTGGTGGGTTGGGGTTTTGTTTGATTAGTGGGTTTGTCTGTTTGTTGTACTGATGTCTCTGTCTGTTGTAGGTGTTGGCAAGTGTTGAGTGTTAGAAGTTGTTTCTTGATGTCACAAGTAAAGTTTTGCTGACTGTCCTTGATGGATTTCAGTTTGTTGGTGTGATCGTCAAGTTTGGCAAGTATACTCTGGTGGCTAGAGTTATTGTCTTGTATTTGACTCATAAGTTCTTCTTTCACTACTTTCACTGTGTTTTTCAGCCTTACTTCTGAGTCACTTACACACTGAGTGTTGTTTTCAGTCTGTTTGGCTATGCTGGACAGTTGGTTTGTGAGTGTCTGAATTTGTGTTTGCATTGTGGCGATGGCGAGTGTGGCAGTGTTCAATTGTTCCTGAAGATGTTTGATTGTTTCTGTACAAGCATTGTGTGTACATGCTTTGGGGGTGGCGTTGTTTACTGCTGGGTCACATGTAGTGGTTGACGGGACATTGTCGTCGGCTATACATGTAGGGGAACAATGGGACTGGACTGGTTCTGTGGTGGTCTCTAAGGAAGGTGGGAGAGTAGGGGGAAGGGTGGTGGTGGCTGTCTCAAGCTGAGTGTCACTGGAGGGAGGGAGAGCATGGGAAGAGAGAAAGGAGAGATAGATGAGAGAAAGAGAGAGAGATAGAGAGAGATAGAAACAGAGAGACAGAGAGACAGAGAGACAGACAGACAGAGAGAGAGACAGAGAGATAGAGAGAAAGAGAGAGAGAGACAGAGAGAGAGAGAGGTAATGCACGAACACGAGCAGAAACATACAGAATACGCAATGACACAACGCACCCCAAACCACAACACCACAACGCAAACACACTACACACCACATACGCACAACACACACACACACACACACACACACACACACACACACACTCACACACACACACCACACACACACACACACACAACACACACAACGCACAAACACACACACACCACACACACACACACCACATACACACACACACATACACATACACAACACAAACACACACACAAACACACACACATACACAAACACACACACAACCACACACACAAACAAACACACAGCACACACACACTCACTCTCTCTCTCTATCTCTCTCTTTCTATCTCTGTCTGTCTCTCTTTCACACACACACACACACACACACACACACACACACACACACAACAACAAACGCACAAACCACACACACACACACACACACACACACACACACACACACACAATATATATATATATATATATATATATATATATATATATATATATATATATATATATATATATATGTTAGAAAATGGTCTGTCGTTGTCAGCGGAAAAAACTAACATGATGCTATTTAATCCTGGTGATACTTTAATTAACTTGCCTACTTTCAGATTGCTTGGTGAAATGTTGCATTACAAACAGGTTGTAAAATTTCTGGGAGTCTTTATAACATCGAAATTAAACTAGGCTGTCCATTTTGATTATATTTCAACAAAAGCAAGAAAAGCCTTAAATTTTCTTAAGATAATAAGCAGATTACCTTGGGGAATGGATACAAACATACTGGTTCATCTATCAACAGCACTTGTACGATCTAAATTATCCTATGCACAAGAAGTGTTCTGCAGTGCACCAAAATATTTATTAAAGAAGATACAAAGCTTAGACTGCAAAAGTATTAAAATTGCTCTAGGTGTCCCTACTCACGCTTCTAATCTGGAAACGTACAAAGTTGCCGGAATTCTGCCTCTGAACAACTATCGTGAATTAGCGACAGCAAAATTTGTCGTTAGAACTACTTCACAAAATCAGGTCTGATGTTGACTTTCCAAAGCGAGCAAACAGCATTTCATCACAAATGACTGTTGCAACTTACATATCTGACTTGGTCAAACAGTCTCACCTAAATATGGATGAAATAGCTGAGACACCATCAACAACGCCTATCCCTACATGGGAAATGCAAAAAGCCTCTTTTGATATTGATTATACAGACGTTAAGAAACATGAAAACGTCAACATTTCGATATCCACAGCAAGACAATACATCGATGAAAAATACCGCACCCACCTTCATATTTTTACCGATGGATCAGTCTTAGAAAATAAATGTGCTGGAGCCGCATTTTATGTTCCAAAATTTAAAATAAAAAAGTCATTTTTCATTGGGGCAAACATATCTATATCCACAGCGGAATTAGTCGCTATTATACAAACATTGCATTATCTAGTAAATCTTAAACCCGTGTTTTTCAAAGTAGTTCTCTTTGTTGACTCAAAATCTGTACTATATGCCTTACGGTCTTTTGATGCCGACATAAGACCTGATTTAAGTACTGAGGCAAATCATCTTGTACATCGTTTAAGGATAAAAGGTACATATATCAGTTTATGCTGGGTGCCTTCTCACGTTGGTCTTCACGGCAACGAAGTAGTTGACAGAGCAGCTAAGCAAAGTGCAGAGAATTCTGTTAATTCTATAGAATTCCATGTTCATACTTCCATAAAAGAAGCTTGCAGCATGCTCGAATCAGCCTCATGGATTCGATTTCATGAACATTTCAATGAACAGTTTGTGTCACAACACATGATAAAACTTTCCGTTCAAAATTTATATAAAAAAATGCAGTATTCTTCCATGTATCATTTGCGATCGATTGTTGCTGTTTGGTTTCGTATTCAGCTAAACGCATTGAAAACAAAATATTGTAAAAATGTCAAGTGTATTTGCGGCAAACAGTTCACATTGTTTCACTGTTTATTTTATCGCAAAATGCTACGTTCTTTTCTACCGAAAATGTTTACACAAGAAAACTATTCTGAAACTAATTTCAAAAAAGTAACATCAGATCAATCTTTGCTTGTTAAAATTTCAGAATCATTAGTTCACAGTTCTGTTAATGCATTACTTTAACTTTCGCAGTTTATGTTTTAGTGTTAAATTTTTCCTTCACATTGTTGAAGTTAATTGTTACTAATGTTAGAGTTGAGATTTCGTTCCATTTTACTATTCTACCACCTATTTATGACTTTTTCCTCTGTCTCCCCTCTACCCCAATCCAACCTGTCCAACTATCGTTCTCCATTTTATTATATATATACTTTTTTCCCCCCTCTCCCCCCCCCCCCTCCCCCGTCTAATATCACTTACAGTGAAAAGACGTTAAATCAAAGAACGAACGAACACACACACACACACACACACACACACACACACACACACACACACACACACACAACCTACTGGCAACACCACAAATTTCCAAGTATACCACGAACGTCCATTCACCATACTATAGACAGGCTTACATCGAGGCACAAACAACACACATATTTACATACACAAATAACACACATATTTACATACACAAATAACACACATATTTACATACACAAACAACACACATATTTACATATCAGAGATTGTTTTTCACAAGTTCAAGCAGAGCAGATCTAGAAGGATTTGAGTGTAACGCTAGGGGACAGAAACAATGCCAGTGTAGAAAATAGGGCAATTTCAGAGGGATTTGTTCTCCACAGTGTTCCACGATAATGTCATTTACAACGCATCAGGGGTTTTCGTTGTTGAAGGCATTTTATGCAGATAGAAAAACACGCACGAGCACATGTAGGAGGCAGATAAAAAACCAACAACAACAACAAACAAAACAAAAACCGCGCGCACACACAAACACATATGGAGAAATCACAGAGAGAGAGACAGTCAGAAACATAGACTGACAGAGACAGAGAGAAACAGACAGGAGGAGAGAGAGAAAGATAGAGAAAGAGAGAGAAGGAGAGAGAGAGATGGAGAAAGAGAGAGAGAGAGGAGAGAGGAGAGAGAGGAGAGAGAGAGAGAGAGAGAGAGAGAGAGAGAGAGGAGAGAGAGAGAGAAGAACGCAGCGCACCACCATGCACGCGAACACACATGGCTGCACATATACAAACACACTGACACACAAACGCTGTCTGACTGTCTGCCTCTCACACACACACACACACACACAACACACACACACACACACACACACACACACACACACACACACACACACAAACACACACACACACACACACACGCACACACCCACCCACACACGCATACACACACACACACACACACACACACACACACACAACCTATTGACAACACCACGCATTTCCAAGTACACCACACACGTCCATTAACTACATTATAGACAGTCTTACATCGAGCACATTAACACACGCATTTACATATCAGAGTACGTTTTTCACAAGAGAAAGCAGAGCAGATCTAGAAGATTTGTTTGTAATCCTAGAGGATGGAAGCAATGCCAGTGTAGAAAATAGGGCAATTTCAGAGGGATTTGTTCTCCACAGTGTACCAAGATAATGTCATTTACAACGCATTAGGGGTTTTGTTGTTGAAGGCATGTTATACAGATAGAGAAACACGCACGAGCACACGAAGGAGGCAGATAAAAAACGAAACAAAACAAAACAAAACAAAACAAAACAAAACAAAACAAAACAAAACAAAACAAAACAAAAACTGAAAAAACCTGCGCGCACACAGGCACATAAAACACATATGGACAAATCATAGAAACGGAAAGAGAGAGACAGACATAAACATAGAGAGAGAGAGAAAGAGAGAAAGAGAGATAGAGACAGAGACAGAGACAGAGAGACAGAAAGACAGAGAGAGCAACAGAGAGACAAAGACACAGAGACGGAGACAGCAAGAGACAGATGGAGAGGTAAGCACACAGTCAGAGGTATAAACATACAAAATGGAAGAAGGAAATAAACATACAAAATGGAAGAAGGAAAGAAGAAAATACATGAAAACAGACATACAGGTAAAGAAACAGACAGACGAGCAGATGGACTTGCAGACAGGCAGAGAGACAGAGTGACAGAAAACAGACAGAAAGACAGATTCATAGACAGACAGGCAGGCAAGCAGACAAGCGAACAGACAGACCAACCGACCGACCGACCGACCGACCAGCCGACAGGCAGGCAGGCAGGCAGGCAGGCAGGCAGGCAGGCAGGCGGGCAGGCAGGCAGACAGGTGGGCAGGCAGTCAGGTAGGCAGACAGACAGACAGACCGACCGACCGACCGACCAACCAACAGACAGACAGACAGACATATAGACCAACAAACAGACCAGCAGACAGACAGACAGGCAGATACGCAGACAGACAGACACACAGACAGACGGACACACAGACGGACACACAGACACAAAGATACGGGAATTACAAGAAACATGAAGAGATATTCTCAGCAGAGAAGGCGTCAGTCACAGCAACACACACAATCATTCTACAACATAATGGCTATGATTCCTCTTGTCAAACTTTCTTGTAGAACACGCCACCATAAATTGCCTTGAGTGTTTACTGCTGTTGTTTGGCTTGTCAATGAGAGTGAGAGACACAGACACACCAACAAGTACACAGACACAGACATGAAGACAGACACGGACACAGATACATACACACAGACGTAAACACACTTACACAAAAAAACCCACATACAAAAACACACAGACACACACAGACAGACAGACACACACACACACACACGCGCGCGCGCGCTCACACATACACACACACACAAACACACACACACACACAAACACACACACACACGTACACACACTCGCGCACGCACACAAACACACACATAAACACATGAAGACACATACATAAAGAAACACACACGCATACACACACTCAAAGGAAAAGTGTCGTATGTACAAAAACATTCATACGTACACACACGCACACACACACACACACACACACACACACACACACACACAACACACACACACACACACACACACATACACACAAACACACAGACACACAACATACAACACACACATACATACGCATTGCACACAACACAACGACAGACACATACACACCACAGACACACACACACCACAGGTAACACACACACACACACACACACACACACACACACACACCACACACACACACACACACACATACACTCAGACAGACACAAACCAGGAGTCTGGACATACAGACAATATGGAGAGACATTCTCATCAGCAGAGGTGTCAGTTTCAATGGAAGATGATCATTCTGCAAGTGATCAGGCTGAAGACGCCTTGTCGGTATTCCATGCTGAACATGCCACCATACATTGTCTTGAGTGTTCCTGCCCATTGTATTGCCTGCCGTATGGGATTCAAGGGCACAGACATAGAAACATGTATACATGCAG
>CM060310.1:22874487-22889487 GCA_030674185.1 Monoplex corrugatus
CAGAGAGAGAGACAGACAAACAGATAGAGAGACAGACAGAGAGATAGAGACTGAAACACACAGTCAGAGAACAGGGAAGAGAGAGAAAGAGGGAGATACAGAGACAGAGAGAGTGTGAGAGAGACAAAAAGTGAGAGAGACAGAGACAGAGATTGAGAGACAAAGAGAGGCAGAGAGACAGAGAGACAGAGATGAAGGAATAGAGGACAAGAGATAAGCTTCGTTCTTTGACTTAACGTCTTTTCATTATAAGATAAGTCCAGGTAAGCAGCTGTCAAGCTCAATATCTGCGTTGAATCGTCTATGTCACATTCACGAAAGGCAGACAAGGCTCCCAATGGGAGCTCCATGTTCTCCTATTCCCCCACAGCAATCTCAGCATCTCCAGAACCCACCCACCCTTAAGGAGTCGCGCCATGTAACAATTGTTTTCTTTTCCTGGCTCTTCAGAAAACGTGGATTTTGTCTTTGCCTGTGTGTTTAGTGTGTGTGTGTGTGCTGTGCGTGCGTGCGTGCGTGCGTGCGTGGTGGTGCGTGTGTGTGTGTGTGTGTGTGTGTGGTGTGTGTGTGTGTGTGCGCGTGTGTGTTTTTATTTTTCTCTCATTACTGTTATAAACTGATAAGCATATATTTTCCATTTTCATGTTAGACAATGGTAGTTCCAGTCTTGGCTCGTGTATCTCCCTGTCTACCAGCTTGTGAATGGGTGACTGACGATATTTATGACTGAAGTGCGTAAAGCACCGAGAGAAAGAAATAAGACCTTGCCTCAAATAGTTGACTTAAGATTAGTGATGACTTTTTTTGGTAACCTTGAAAATGTTGATAAGTGATATACTGTAACACCAGTTGAGGTTGTAGAAGTAGGAATCTCTTGTGAAAGTTGGACAGAAGAGATACCTTAGAGGACCCCCCCCCCTCCCCTCCATAAGCAAATTTTATCGGCCTTAGACTCCCTTTTGCTGTCGCCACATTTCTTGCCTCCACCTGAGTGTAGACTGCATACACTACAGTAAGGACAACGTAGTAATCCATTAATAACAATGCGACCGTTTCTGAAGTTGTTTGGTGGCTCATACTGTTTTGCTGGCATCACTTCCATTGGGCATCACTTATGTTGAAACAGAGTAGAAAGTGCTCTTCAGACAATGGAATAATCATTCCGGAGGGTCCCATTTCCAGTGTTCTTGTGATTCTGCTTCGAACTACTGCTCCTGCTTCTTCTTTTCTCTATTTCTTTTTCTTTTTCTCTTCTCTTTCTTTTTCTTTTTCTTCTTCCTGTTCTTGTTCTTCTTGTTCTTTTTGTTCTTGTCCTTGTTGTTGTTCTTTTTCTCTTTTCTTGTTCTTGCTCTTGTTTCTCTCCTCCTTCTTCTTGTTCTTCTTGTTTTTTTGTTTTTGTTGTTGTTGTTGTTGTTGTAGTTGTTGTTCTTTTTCTTCTTCCTGTTCTTGTTCTTCTTGTTCTTTTTGTTCTTGTCCTTGTTGTTGTTCTTTTTCTCTTTTCTTATTCTTGCTCTTGTTCTTCTCCTCCTCCTCCTTCTTCTTGTTCTTCTTCTTGTTCTCTTTTTCTTTTTGTTCTTCTTGTTCTTGTTGTTTTGTAGTTGTTGTTCTTTTCTCTTCTTCTTCTTCTTCTTGTTCTCCTTCTTTCTAGCTCTTCTTGTTCTTCTTTTCTTCTTGTTGTTGTTGTTTTGTTCTTCTTCTTCTAGCTTTTCTTGTTCTTGTTTTTGTTCTTTGTTCTTCTTCTTGTTCTTCTAGTTCTTCTTGTTCTTGTTCTTGTTCTTCTTGTTCTTTCTTCTTGTTCTTCTTGTTCTTGTTCTTGTTCTTGCTCTTGTTCTTGTTCTTGTTCTTCTTGTTCTTCTTTTCTTGTTCTTCTTGTTCTTCTTGTTCTTGTTCTTGTTCTTCTTCTTGTTCTTGTTCTTGTTCTTCTTGTTCTTCTTGTTCTTCTTGTTCTTCTTGTTCTTCTGTTCTTCTTGTTCTTGTTCTTCTTGTTCTTCTTGTTCTTGTTCTTCTTGTTCTTCTTGTTCTTGTTCTTGTTGTTCTTCTTTTCTAGTTTTCTTGTTCTTCTTCTTCTTCTTGTTCTTCTTGTTCTCTTCTTGTTCTTCTTCTTGTTCTTCTTGTTCTTGTTCTTGTCTTGTTCTTGTTCTTGTTCTTGTTCTTGTTGTTCTTCTTCTTGTTCTTCTTGTTCTTCTTCTTGTTCTTCTTCTTCTTTTCTTCTTCTTCTTCGTTCTTCTTCTTCTTGTTCTTTTCTTTTCTTTTCTTGTTCTTTTCTTTTCTTGTCTTCTTGTTCTTGTTCTTCTTCTTCTTTTCTTCTTCTTCTTCCCTTGTAAACAGTTCGAGAGACTAACATGACACTCCGTAAAATACGGTTTCTTTGAAGGAAACGTTAGGTTCAAGATAAACACAGTTGTTCACTTCGTAAATTTTTTAGCTGAATTGTATGTCTATTAATGTAAATAAGATACTATTTTACCAAACATTTCTGCTTTCAACTAACAGATGAAAAATAAATACAAAATTGAAGAATATGATACACACATTAACTACATCAAACGTCAGGGAGATTGGTTATTTTATTCATCAGTCATTGAGTCCTCCATTTCCAGTTAATCAGTTATGACTTTTCTTCGCATAATTATTATGTTGAATTCGTCGGTGGCAATGATAATGTAAAGTTTCTACTTGTGTTTTATACTTTACTCTAATAGCTTGGACCTAACATGTTGTTGACTTTGGAATGTTTCAGTTGACCGATTGCTCTATGTTTGGCCACTTCGTATGTTTCGTTTATACCTGTCTGTTCTTTTTTTTTCAGTTGTTTTTGTTTGTTTGTTTCAATTTTTGATTCTTCACTTGGACATAATATCTTCAATGATATATTCTAAAACACACTATGCATCGTGTAAAAATAATGAAAAGAAATAAAAATAAACAAATAAACAAACAAACAAACAAACAAAAACGAAAACAAAAAATCCCACCGATTTCAGAGACTTTTCCTCAAATAAGTGACTTGAAACAAAACACACCAGGCTAAAACTTGTGTGCTCATTTCTAACCTTGAATCTCAGGATCCCGCACGCACGCACACACACACACACACACACACACACACACACACACACACACACACACACACACACAACACACATACACCACCACAGCACACATACACACATCCACAACACATCATACGCACATACACACATACACACACATACCACATACACACTACACACCATCACACACACACACGCAACACACGCACACACACACATACACACACTTACATACTCATACACACATACACACACATACGCACATACATACACATACACACATACACAAATACACACACACACACACTCGCTCGCGCACACACACGCAGACACACGCACACAGACATGCACGCACACACACACACACACACACTACCACATACACACACCACACACACACACACACAGACCACACACACACACACACACACACACACACACAACACACACATACACACACACACACACACACACACACACACACACACACACACGGGCGCACGCGCGAGAACACACACACACCATCACATACACACTCTCTCTGTCTCTGTCTCATTCATCCTCTCTCTCTCTTTCTCTGTCTGTCTGTCTGTCTGTCTGTCTGTCTGTCTTCTCTCTTGTGTCTCTTTTGACAATTCTATACCGTTTTAGTGTACTTGTATTACGTGTAGCACTTTACAGGTGAGAGCTAGACGTCAAAAAGAAAGTATTAAAATTCTGCCATTACATCGAAAACACGACACTAACCTCGAAGAAATCACCTCTGTCCTCGCATAAACAACAATTGCTCTAGAAGAAACACGGTTCTTATTCTTTCTCCTATGCTCGTTCTCACCGCGTGTCTATCCATGTTAACCCTTTGACTTCTGCACCCTATCTGCCAACTGAAAAACAAAAAAACAAAAAACAAAACAACAAAAAAAAACATTTAATTCCCTCACCCCACCCACCAGCTTTCTGCAAGAACTGGTGGATAAGGTAAGGGGAATTAAACAGGTAAGGTTTTGCTTTGCTAGCATGGTTGAAAATGTAGGATGCTGGTGGATTAGAGCGAGGGAGTGAAAGAGTGAAGCCGCCATTTCGTATTTCGGCCACTTACATGTCATAAACAATTTAAGCATTAGCTATTTCTGTCCTGTACAGCAAAACACGTGGCACCAGCCAAGTAGGCTAATAATATAATTTCATGCCACTGGCAGCAGCCAACAGGCAATGTTGTACAGTCAGAGAATGAATTGGAAAGACTGGTTTGAGTGAGGACAGCAGAGACGAAGGGAGATCAGCCATCACTATGAAGAAGGAACTCCATGTACAATTCATGGTACCTTAAACCTCAAATAAAAAGAAAAAGACCAACATATAAACGTATTGTATGTGCACAACACACACACACACACACACACACACCACAAAACACACACACACACACACACACACACACACGATAAACACACACGCAGAGACACACGCACACACAGAGACACCACACATACATACACACACCACATACACACAAACAAACACACACACACGCACATACACACACACACACACACACACACTCACACACACAAAACACACACACATACACACCACATACACACACACCACATACTGTCACACACACACACATACACACACACACACACACACACACATACCACAAACACACACCACACACACACACACACACACACACACACACACACACACACACACACACACACACAAACACACACACAGATAAACACACACGCAGAGACACACGCACACACAGAGACACCACACATACATACACACACTACATACACACAAACAAAACACACACACACACACACATACCACAAAACACACACACAAACACCACACACACACACACACACACACACACACACACACACAAACACACACACAAACACACACATACATCTACACACACACACACACACACACACATACACACACACACACACACACAACACACACACACACACACCAAACACACAACACAAACACATACACACACTCACAAAAAAAGTAAAAGAAAAATCTGAAGTGCGAAAGATTGTTGATCCTTTGAAGCTATTTCTGAGTCTCATTACTACCCACTTTAACAGAAAATGCACGCACGTTTAACACCTTCAGGCAACAATCAAGATTGCGTTTATAAACTGAATTGTGGATAGCTTGAAAGAGGATTTCTCATCTTTATACACATTTGAAGTGTTCGTGGCTGGAATCAAAGCAAAATGCTAGTGTTTTTTTGTTAAACCTAACATCAAAAGAAGAACGGAATACCAACGTTAGTTTCATTGGACTCACCAGCTTCTTTCTATTAACCCTTTTTATCTCCCAGATCATCTATTGTCCACACCAGCTTGTTATTAAACCTCTATTCTACATGGAATGTCAACAATGCAGATTAAAGATCTTGTAACTCATGTCATAGGACAGCTCAAAGAAAAACAAGCACATCACCAATAACAACAACAACAACAACAACAACAGAAGCTTACAAAAATATATATACACATACACATACACATATGCACACACACACACACAACACACACACACACACACACACACACACACACACACGCACGCACGCACGCGTTCACACACACACACACAACACACACCCATACATCCAAACACACACACTTACACACACCTACAGACACATACACATATGCACACACACACATACACGCACACACACACACGCACACACAACACACACACACACACACACACACACCACACACACACACACACACACACACACACACACACACACACACGAACACGCCAGCTTTGACGTCAACTCCCAGAACATAGAAAACATTGTCTGCAACAGTGTAAATTAGGTCAGCAGTACCACCAGTTGGTAGTCACACCTGGGCAGTGCAGAGCAGCTGTCATTTCTCAGAAGAGGGACCTCCAGAGGCAGCGCCTGTGGAAGGATATGCTCCCCCAGAATAGTCTTGTATCCCACAGGAGGACGTCTTATCATCATGTGCCCTGCCGCATGGCGTTGGCGACCATGGCCCTCCATACGAATGCATCTCATATTTCTTACTGCCACTCTGATCCCATCATCATCGTGTGCCCTGCCGCATGGCGTTGGCGACCATGGCCCTCCATACGAATGTATCTCATATTTCTTACTGCCACTCTGATCCCATCATCATCGTGTGCCCTGCTGCATGGCGTTGGCGACCATGGCCCTCCATACGAATGTATCTCATATTTCTTACTGCCACTCTGATCCCATCATCATCGTGTGCCCTGCCGCATGGCGTTGGCGACCATGGCCCTCCATACGAATGTATCTCATATTTCTTACTGCCACTCTGATCCCATCATCATCGTGTGCCCTGCCGCATGGCGTTGGCGATCATGGCCCTCCAAACGAATCTATCTTTGTTGCTTGAAGTACACCTCCCACCCTCTCTGTCTTCAGCCACCCTGCAAGTCCGTGCAATATTTTCTCCCTGGGTCTACTGGCGTTCTCTTTCCTTCCAGCTTCTTTCCTGTTGTGATCAGGTGGAGGATATCTAGCCGGTGATAAAAGAGCAAAATGCCTACACATCTGCCAGGATTGGTTGGCGAGAGAATACATCCGTCACCACCGTCCCCCTCTTCTGAAACATTCTGTTTTTTTGTTTTTTGTTGTTGGTGTTTTTTTTGTTTTTCGGGTTTTTTTTTTTTTGCAACAAGTATATCTCTTAGTTATCATGTAGTAACAAAGTTTCATGATTTCAAGTTTTTAAAAATTTTTTTTTTAGTATCTGTGTTTTTGTATCATTCAGAAATACACACGCAATGAGCCACTCCCACTCCTTCTCACACCGAATTATAGACACTAAGCTGAACAACGTGTCTCGTTTTCAAATCTTGTCTTGCCATAAATGGACGCAAAAGAAAACAACAGCAACAAAAACAACAACAACTACAAAAACAATACGGCAATGCACAGAAACAACAAAAAATAACAACAACAACAACAACAACAACAACAACAACAAAACAGCAGCAGCAAACCACGTAAAGTTGCAGTCGAACACAGTAGAAAGACATCGATAAAAGACAACTGATCTTCAAGAAACAGAGCTCACATTTTCTGATAGAGGCGATGCCACTGATGCGTCACGCGTTTTAACAATTCAAAAGGATTACAAAAATGTGTGTAAACATATTACAAATTTGTCCACCAAATTTGAACTCTCTATTCTCAAAGTATGTGTACATTACCGCGGTTAAAAAGTGTAAACAAACAATCAGAAAGGTCGTGGAGTATGCTGATCATTTTTGTTGTTTGCTTCGAACATGCTGAAGAGGTGGGGTTGTTGAAGAGGTTAGGGTAAGAAGCTGTGTCTCTTTGGTTTGCATTCTGCGGAAGCATACATATTAGCAGCGCTTTCTTCCTATTTTCTTTGTGTTCTCTCTCTTCTCTCTCTCTCTCTCTTCTCTCTTCTCTTCTTCTTTCTCTCTCTCCCTCCCTCTGTCTTCTTCCCTCTCTTTCCTTGTATATTCTCTCCTCCCTCTCTGTCCCTGTCTCTGTCTCTTTCCTGTCTGTCCTCTCTGCCTCTTTCCCTCTCTGTTGTTTCTTTCTCTCTCTTTCTTTCTTGTCCTGCCTCTCTTCTTACACTTTTCTCTCCCTCACTCTGTCTACTTTCCGCTACTCTCTCCTGTCTCTGTCTCTGTCTCTCTCTCAGTTGGTCTCCTTCTGTCTTCTCGCTACTTGTCTTCTCTGTGTCTGTCCGTACTAGTCTGTCTGTCTGTCTTTGTAAATATGTGTCTGCTGATCTCTTGTTTCTGTTTATGACTAATAAGCAACGCTGCGAATAGTATACTTCACTCTTTTTATAACTGCTTTAACATGTTTTTTTTTTCGTCTTATTGTTTCTTTTATTCTTTTGTCATTCCTCTTTTCTTTCCTTTTGGTTTAATTCTATTTATTTTTTGTCTCTTTTCTGTCTTCCTTTCTTCTCTTTTTTTCCTTCTCTTCTCTCGTAACTTTTACTATCGTATTAAAAATTTGTTTTTGGTATGCTGCTTTAGTTTTTTTTTTTATTCTTTGTTATTTCATTTCCTGTATTATTTCGGTTGTTTTTCCTGTGGTCCTTGGTGTGTATTATCCCTTATTTTGCTCTTTTTTTTTTTTTGTTTTCCTTTTTTCTACAATGGTGGTTTTTTTTTTCTGTTCGTTCGTATGTAATATCAAAGAAATAATAGAATATGTTACTTGCTTCTTGGCTTGCTTTAAGTTCAGCAACCCACCACGCTCACGTAATTGCCACCTTAGCTCTGGCACCAGAGATCGGAATTTGGATTATTTTTTCAAGAGGGATTCATCATATTCGGACAATTCCGTATGCATTCCATCAAAAGCTGCTGGTAATTATCCACCAGACTCCCTTGGCTTGCGCAGAACCCTGTGATCTGGCAAAGTGTTATTATGAGGAAGGAATGTGGCTTGCCTAATACTCAAACTCATTGCACCAGGGGGAAAAAAGCTAAAAATGCGATAGGAATTTTTTTATTTTTTTAATTTTGTTTTGTTTTTGTATAAACCTCAGTTGTATAAAAGTACATGGAGCGCACTTGCTTCGACTTGTTTTTCAGTACTGCACATGTCCTTCTTTACTGGTCTATTTTTTTCTACTGTTTTGGTCATTTTTTCCTTTCTTTTATCCATTTTTAGCGTTTTGTTCACTACCTTTTAGGCATATTACATTTGCTGCACACATTTTAAACCACATCAGTCGTGTAGTATAGTACAGTATAGCATAGTGTAGTGTGGCATGGTATAGTATAGTGTAGCATAGTATAGTGTAGTGTATGTAGTGTAGTGTAGTGAAGTGTAGTGAAGTGTAGTGTAGTGTAGTGTAGTGTAGTGAAGTGTAGTGTAGTCAAGTGTAGTGTAGTGTAGTGTAGTGTAGTGTAGTGTAGCGTAGTCTAGTGTAGTGTAGTGTAGTGTAGTCGAGTCTAGTGTAATATAGTATAGTATAGTAGTATGTATGTAGTGATAGTAGGTAATGTATAGTTGTAGTGGTAGTGTGTGAGTGTAGTGTAGTGTAGTGTAGTGTAGTGTAGTGTAGTGTAGTCGAGTCGAGTCTAGTGTAATATAGTATAGTGTAGTGTAGTGTAGTGTAGTGTAGTGTAGTGTAGTGTAGTGTAATATAGTATAGTATAGTGTAGTGTAGTGTAGTGTAGTCGAGTGTAGTGTGTAGTGTAGTGTAGTGTAGTGTAGTGTAGTGTAGTGTAGTGTAGTGTAGTGTAGTGTAGTGAAATACAGTATAGTACAGTATAGTATAGTATAGTATAGTATAGTATAGTATAGTATAGTATAGTATAGTATAGTATAGTATAGTATAGTATAGTATAGTATAGTATAGTATAGTATAGTATAGTATAGTATAGTATAGTAAGTATAGTATAGTATAGTATAGTATAGTATAGTATAGTATAGTATAGTATAGTATAGTGTATATCACAGTCTGTGGCAATGACAACTCTAATATTCTTTGTCTATATCTCAGTCTCTGTCCGTCTGTCTGCTTCTCTCTCTCTGTCTCTGTCTGCCTGTCTCTCTCGCTCTCTCACTTCTGTTTTTCTTTCTTTGTCTCCCTGCCCCCCCCCCCTCCTCTCTCTATCTTTCTATCTGTTCCCATCTCCCTCTTCTACCCCCCCCTCTCTCTCTCTCTCTGGCTTTCAAACATGGAAAGTTCCGCTTTTTTTTTGTTTTGTTTTGTTTATTTTTTTTTTTTATGTCACTGTCTGTTCCTTCATCTTCAGCACGCTTTCTCTCTGTAGCATCCTTCTGTCTCGTTCCTCACATCCTCTCCACACTTCTTTGCTTCTTTGTCCTTCCTCTCATTCGTATTATTTCTCTTCACTCTCTATAGTAAAAGCTAATATAATTCTAATCTGATGTCTTGTCCCTCCCTCATTTTTTATTTTCCTTGTTTATTTCTTTCCTGCTTGTTTACTGTAAACGACACTTTGATAAGGGGCTTTCAGTGCTACGCTCTCAGGAAGACAAGCTGTAGAACAAATTGTCTTTGTGCCTGTTTCCTCTTCGCTTTTGAGTCAACGTGACAGACAGGCAGACATGAAAGACAGAGAGACGGAGAGACCAAAAAAAAAAAAAAAGAGATGCAGACAGACAGGCAAAAAAAATGTAAAGTCAAGAAAGAGAGAGAGAGAGACAGAGACAGAAAAAGAACGAGACAGAAACAGAATGATCGACAGACAAAAATCATACAAATACCTTGCGTATGTTCTTCTTTTGTACTTCGTACTGTGTGTCTTTCATGCCAACAGTTTCAAAGATTAATTCTTCGCACAGCCAGTGCAAAGTGCTCTTCTGCGTAGTCTCGTGGCCTCCTGTCTTCCATCAAAACCACACTCTTACAACAGCAGAGCGGTGTTGTGCCCTTACGACGTGCCTCTAAGCTGAGAACAAGCCCTTTGAAGTCGTCGACAGAGGGCCTATTTCTGGCATCCAGCGGTGGATATTAATTTCTTCTGGCCTATCTGATGAGATCATACAAGGGCCAAGGATCACAAAGGATCCACATGGGATACAAGGTGACCTGTCTCTATGAAATGACAGATTGGGATCTGGATACAAATACTGCTGGATGGAATGCACCAAGTTTGCCCGGAGGATCAGAGAACGACATGAATGTGAATGGCATCAAGGTCCTCCCTGTATACAGTTCGTTTTTCAGGGTTGTGTGTGTGTGTGTGGGTGTGTGTGTGTGTGTGTGTGTGTGTGTGTGTGTGTGTGTGTGTGTGTGTGTTGTATGTGTGTGTGTTGTGTGTGTGTGTGTGTGTTGTGTGTGTGTGTGTGTGTTTGTGTGTGTGTATGTGTGTTTGTGTGTGTGTGTGCGTGCGTGCGTGCGTGTGTGTGTGTGTATGTGTGTGTGTGTCGGGGTGTGTGTGTGTGTGTGCGTGTGTGCGTGCGTGAGTGCGTGCGTGTGTGGTGTGTGTGTATGTGTGTGTGTGTATGTGTGTGTGTGTGTGTGTGTGTGTGTGTGTGTGTGTGTGTGTGTGTGTGTGTGTGTGTGTGTAAGAGTTGGAATAAGTGGAAGAAACTTGACTGTGTGGTCCCAGTCTTCCTCATGAGCCCATAGCATCTCAGCTCAGAGTGAGAGCTGGTTGGGTCTGAAAAAATCACAGTAATTTTGAAAGGACTGATGGGGATTAGAATCCACAAAGTTCCAATCGGTAACTTTAACCACTACATCACAGAGATTGGTTAAATCTACACAGTTTAAGGAGAGATCACTTTAGTGAATAATCTTCAGATCTGCTCAAACCTTTTCTGCCAAGTCTGAATACAACATGTTCTTAGAGAGCACTTCCTCAGAAAAAAAGAAGATGATTAGAAAAAGACAAGTAACTTGTATAGGACATTTCATGAGGCAACAAAAATTAGGGTACCTAGTCACAACAGTAAAGCTGGAGAGAAGAAGAACACCAGGTAGACCCAGGGAGAAAACACTGGACAGACTTACAGAGTATATGAAAACAGAGAAGGTAGAGATGTACTTGCAGCGACAAAGGACAGATTAGTATGGAAGACCATGATCGCCAGCGCCATGCTGCTGGACACGTGATAATGATGACGAATTCTTCAGCGCTTAAGGCAGCTGCAATTTACTCTGATCATAACTTTGCTCGCATGGTTAATCAAGCTGGTGATTCTGTAATGTTGACATTGTACGGATATTTCTTTATATGGGATTATTATTACTAGTGAATAAGTCCATTTTTCTTGACATTCTTCAGATTCACACATCTTCTTACAGACAACAAGAAACACCACGAGGGTGCGGATGGGTCCCAGAGCACCAGTGCCTCGCCTCTCTTCGGACAATCATTTCCCAAGCTGCCGACACCACACAATAGACATTCCATCAAGAATAAGAGGAGGCTATCCATCCGTTCCAAGACCTATTTGGACCCAGCCATCAGTTACCTTGTTTACAAACCGAATGGCAAGGTGTTGTGATGACAAACCCGGAGACATTGCCACACAACGCGCACCAACCAGGTCTACCCTAGTAGCCTCACGCCCAAGAGAGAACGGAAAAGACCTCTCTCGTCCCACTCTGGTCTTCTTATCTCTTTCGGGCAGCTCGCCTTGCCACAGCTCGCCTTTTCTGACGATTTTAGACCCACACATCTTCTTACATCATCGTCATCATCAAGAGCCCTGCCTCATGGCGTTGGCGATCATGGCCTTCCATCTGTTTCTATCTCTTACTGCCGCAAGCACATCTTCCTCCCTCTCTGTCCTCAGCCACTCTGCAAGTCCGTCCAACATCTTCTCCTTGGGTCTACCTGGTGCTCTCTTTCCCTCCAGCTTTCCTGTTGTGACCAGGTGCTCCAATTCCCCTTTCCTCATAAAATGGCCAATAAATGTTGCTGTCTTTTCCTAATCTTCCTTATGAATGGTCTTCTTGTGTCTGCCTCCATCAAGACTGTCTTGTTTGTTTTCTTTGCTGTCCATGGAACTCTCAACATTCTACTTAGAAACCACAACTCGGCTGCCTCAATTTTGTTCTGGCTTTGCTTGTTGACTAATCTTCTTACATACTGTTGTAAAGATGTGTTGTTTCTTCTCCATTCTGTCGAGAAGTTTTGAGGGAATGTTGTCCATATATCAGGAGATTATATTCTTTGCGTTTGGACTTCGCATTGCTTTTTCAGTTCACTACTTACCATTGACAGTTACCTACCGAAATGGTGTATCTATCTTGTTTATTCATTTTGTGACTAACCCTGTGACAGGTCAATTTCTCTGATACACAACTTATGATTTTAAATAGTGACGAAAAAGGTATTTCCTCATATCACACATACACGCACACACGCACACACGCACAAACAGACAGACAGGCACACACCCCCCCCCCCCACACACACACATAAAACACACACACATGTGCATACATATGTCTCTGTCTCTCTGTCTCTCTGTTTCTCTGTCTTAATCTCTCTCTCTCTCCCTCTCTCTCTCTCTTCCCCTTGTCTGTCTCTTTCTTTCTCGGATGCGTGCTTACGTGCGTTCAACGTCTGTCTGTGATAAGGTAATGATTCCCTTGTCTGGATGGAAGACTCCCAACTGTCATGGCCAATTTATGTCACATTTGTACCGATGAGATCAAACATCTTGGCAGAGCAAGGCTAGTTTTGCTCCAGAAGCCACAAGGGAAGTACTGTAGTTTGAAGGGAAAAACAGAATGCTAAGAAAAACGTTTAGCAGACTGCTTTTTTGATTTTTTAAAATTCTACTGCAGACGTAGTAGTCGTTGAGTTCATCCAATTCATGGTACAGTAGTAAGATCAACTTTCATTCGTTCCAGCTGACAGTTAGATATGCTACTGATCCGATTAGTGAATGGAATGACCATGACTAGTTTTTTGTTTTCAATGGACTTGAGTTTGTTTCCCTGTTGTGCATTGGTTTACGGGACCAAACAAATTGCCCACAGCAAAAGAAAGAAACAGAAGGAAATTAAGGATAGGAAAAGATCACATATGAATACATAGGCTTAATATGTAATCATGAACACACACACGCACACGCACGCACACACGCACGCACATGCACACACACACACGCACACGCACGCACGCGCGCACGTATATACACACACACACACAAACACACACACACACACACACACAAACACGCACACACACACACACACACACACACAAACACACACATCACTCACACACACACACACACATACACACGCATACACACTCGCACACACACACAAACACACACACGCACACACACACACACACACACACACACACACACACACACACACACACACACACACACACACACACACACACACAGACAGAAAGTGGTCATGAATTATATATAGAAAGTGGTCATGAATTATATACATAAAGTGGTCATGAAGTATATACAGAAAGTTGTCATGAATTATATACAGAAAATTGTCATGAATTATATACAGAAAGTGGTCATGAATCATATACAGAAAGTGGTCATGAATTATATACAGAAAGTGGTCATGAATTATATACAGAAAGTGATGCATTCAGTCAAATACGTAAGAGGGTTGTCAGCATATTTTGACTGCTGTCCTTTTTCTCTTTCACTTTTCTTGCCTTTGTCATTCAGATCGTTTGGCAAACTGGACGAGTGACATAGTGGTCAGAGAACCCTTCTAGGACGCGAAGCTTTTGGGTTTTGAATTATGGATCGGGCAGATGCCTCCTCTCCTTCCTCGTGAACCCTCAGGGGGGTGATCTGGTTGTTATTCTTTCAGAGATGATGATAAACCTTTTTTAGTATGATTCCGTGAAGATATAAGCTTTTATGTGAATGTTAGTGGGTTTTTTCCCACTTTTGATTAGACGTCTCTCTGTGTGTTCGGTGACTTTCTTTCTTTCTTTCTTTGGTGACTTTTTGGTAACTTTCTTTCTTTCTTTCTTTCTCTCTCTCTCTCTCTTTCTGTCTTTTCTCCTTTAATTTTTGGTTTCTTTCTTTATTCTTGAGTTCGTTCTTTCATTTCTGTCTTGCCTTTGTCGTTCTGATTGTTTGGCGATGAAATATCCGTCAGGAATCAATTTGAACGATCACAGAAAAAAAAATTTCTATGGCCTCCACACAGAGAACCTCCAAGGACATTAACGAACTTTCTGGCAGAAGATCATCTCCAACCAATGACTATTCTCGCCCAATACAAAGAAGAAATTGTAAGTATTCTCGAAATTAAAAGACGATGGAGATGGTTTAACACATCACCAGAGGGAAGCAGGATAACAGAATGTTTGGAGAGAACCTTTGGGAGAAGAATGGCAGAATGGTTCAGACGTTCGCCTGCTAAATCGAGGTTCCAGGATTCGCTCCCTGTAGAGGTTTCCACTTCTCTCCTCAGTT
>CM060310.1:22894487-22896987 GCA_030674185.1 Monoplex corrugatus
AGAAAGAGAGAGAGAGAGACAGACAGAGAGACAGAGACAGACAGAGACAGACACAGAGAGAGTGAGAGAAAGAAAGAAGGAAAGAAAGAGAGAGGAAAAAAAGACAGAGAGAAAAAGAGAGAGAGACAGAGAGACAGACAGACAGAGAGAGCGAGAGACAGAGAGAGAGAGAGGCAGACAGACAGACAGAGAGAAAGAGAGAGAGAGACAGAAACAGAGAGAGCGAGAGAGAGAGAGAGAGAGAGCGAGAGCGACCGAGCGAGAGAGACAGAGAGAGAGATAGAGAGAGAAAGAGAGAGAGATACAGAGAGAGAGATATATAGAGAGATATATAGAGAGAGAGATAGAGAGAGAGAGAGAGACAGAGAGAGAGAGAGAGAGACAGAGAGAAAGACAAGAGAGAGAGAGAGAGAGAGAGAGAGAGAGAGAGAGAGAGAGAGATCCAATATCCTGGCTGTCTCTGATTACAAAACGGATCATGGAATCGAGACCTTATGCTTAATTTTTTTTTCCATCGGCGTCATTCCTTCCAGCTCACGACAAAGCAAGACAGACAGACAGACAGACAGAAGACAGAGAGAAGGAGAGAGAAAAGAGAGCGAGAGACAGAGAGAGAGAGAGGCAGACAGACACAGAGAGAGAGAGAAAGATAGAGAGAAACAGAGAGACAGAAACAGAGAGAGCGAGGGCGAGAGAGAGAGGAGCGAGAGCGAGAGAGAGAGAGAGAGAGAGAGAGAGAGAGAGAGAGAGAGAGAGGAGAAGAGAGAGAGGAAGAGAGAGAGAGAGAGAGAGAAAGAAGAGAGAGAGAGAGAGAGAGATCCAATATCCTGGCTGTCTCTGATTATAAGACAGATCATGGAATCGAGACCTAATGCTTAATTTTTTTTCCATTGGCGTCATTCCTTCCAGCTCACGACAAAGCAAGAACTGCCCAGCTCATCATGGACCAGAACACCAGCAATCACCACAGCCGTGTGTGATACACGGTCTAATCTGCTCCTACCTATCTTTTCCCTGTTCAAACTCATTTGACATCAAATCTTCGCCAGGACATGGGATGAGGCTTAAGGCGTCACAGTCAGTAAGATTTCTGGATGGAATACATGATCGACGTTCGTTCCGAGACAGCATTTTTTGTCTGAGATTATTTGTCTAGCTTTATTATGGAGACTAAGAAAGTATGTCATCATCATCATCAGGTGCCCTGCGGCATGGCGTTGGCGATCATGGACTTCCATTTGTCTCTATCTCTCGTTGCCCCTAGCATCTCCCCCACTCTCCTCGTCCCCAGCCACTCTGCAAGTCCGTCCAGCATTTTCTTCCTGGGTCTAACTGGTGTTCTCTTTCCCTCCAGACTTCCCGCTGTGACCAGGTGCTCCAAATCCCCCTTCCTAATGAAATGGCCTATAATGAATGCTGTTTTGGCTTGGCCGATTCTGCCGGTTATTTCTGATGTGCATCTGCCGTCTGATGAAATGATCGTTCCCGGGTATTTAAATTTATCAACCTGTGTCAAGGTTGTGCCATTTGCTGTTATTTTGCAAGAGGGGATTTCATGTTTTTTACTGATCACCATGACTTCAGTCTTCCTGCTGTTTAGTTCCAGCCCCTTACCTTTGCTTTCTATTTCTAGTATACTCATGGACAGAAACAGAAAAAAAAGAAAGTATGTAAAAAGGAATTAAAGAAGACAGGTATGCTAACAATACTTATCCCAATATTTCGGTGTTCGGCCTGCCTTAGTGATTTGTTTTTATTCTGAATACCAGCTGAGGCATGCAGTCATAGGTCATTTGTAAGAGACTTTTTTTTTTTCATCAAAGATTTCCTTTCTGCCAAAGAACATGTAGTGTAGGTTTTGTATCCAACTTGGAAACCTACGAGACGATATAGAACAGTATGCCTATTAGTTCGTCTGATCGTCTGGAGAGTTCGTCATCGTCGTCGTCGCCATCATCATCATCGTCATCACCATCATCATCATCATCATTATCGTCGTCGTCGTCGTCGTCGTCGTCGTCGTCGTCGTCTCATCATCATCATCATCATCATCGTCGTCGTCGTCGTAGTCTACATAAAAGATACAGAGATCCATGTGGGTCTTTCAGTCCTATCCGTCTCTATATTCTAAAGAAGAAGAAGAAGAAGAAGAATGCGAAGAAGAAGAAGAATGCGAAGAAGAAGAAGAATGCGAAGAAGAAGAAGAATGCGAAGAAGAATGCGAAGAAGAAGAAGAATGCGAAAGAAGAAGAAGAATGCGAAGAAGAAGAAGAAGAAGAATGCGAAGAAGAAGAATGCGAAGAAGAAGAATGCGAAGAAGAAGAATGCGAAGAAGAAGAATACGAAGAAGAAGAATGCGAAGAAGAAGAATGCGAAGAAGAAGAATGCGAAGAAGAAGAATGCGAAGAAGAAGAATGCGAAGAAGAATGCGAAGAAGAAGAGGAGAAGAAGAAGAAAAAGAAGAAGAAGAAGAAGAAGAAGAAGAATGCGAAGAAGAAGA
>CM060310.1:22906987-22911987 GCA_030674185.1 Monoplex corrugatus
TGTCTTCAGCAGCTACCTCTCCGAGGGCAGTGTGAGGCTGCTTTGTGTCGGGTCTACATGGCGCCCATGTTCGGCAATAAGAATCGGCACCATGAGTTTGAAAACCAGAACACACAGTGTTATATATATATATTATGGCTGACCCTCGTTTATTTATTTATTTGTTTGTTTATTTATTTATTTATTTATTTACTTATTCATTTATTTATTATTCACTTATATTTATTTATTTATTTATTATTTATTTATTTGTTCATTCTTTCATTTATTTATTTATTCATTTGTTTAGTTATTGATTAATTAATTAATTAATTAAGTTATTTATTTACTTATCATTATTTATTTATTTATTTATTATTTGTTGATATTCTGGCAAAGCTTACTTCTTCAGAGTGATGTATTGAAGCTAACTCTGGCCCAAACCCCATGAGGCACAAAAGACTGACCAAAGCTAAGTACAGACAGGACCAGCATGGAAAAACCTGGCAATAATCAAGGTGGTGCCTATAATCAACCGTCCACTTAGTCCACATTTTCTTTGAGAGCGAGAGCGGGAGAGAGAGAGAGAGATTGAGAGAGAGAGAGAGAGAGAGAGAGAGAGAAAAGAGACAGAGAGAGAAAGATAGAGAGACAGATAGAGAGACAGAGAGACAGAGATGGAGAGAGACAGAGGCAGAGAGACAGAGAGAGACAGAAAGAGAGAGACAGACAGACAGGCAGACAGACAGAGACAGAGAGGCAGAGAGAGAGGCAGAGACAGAAAGACAGATAGACTCAGAGAGAGACAGAGAGAGGCAGACACAGAGCGACTCAATGACTAAGACAAAGACAGACAGTAAAGAGAGAGAGAGAGAGCGAGACAAACAGGAAGACAGACAGACAGAGAGACAGACAGAAGACAGACAGACAGAAACAGACACAGACAGACAGGCAGACAGAGGGACAGAATGACTGAGACAGAGATAGAGACAGAAAGTGACAGAGATAGAAACAGTGACAGAGACAGACAGAGAGGGAGAGAGAGGAGGGGCGGCAGGGGGAGATAGATGACAGAGACAGCCAGAGAATAAAACCAAGACAAATTTTCATCTTCACTGGTCGTGAACTAAGCGGGGGTTTGCTTCTTTTATATAATCCTCGCCCACCGCTACACTAATCGTGTTCACAAAAGTGTCCAGAGAGGGCCTAGTAATTATAGACAAGATAATAACATGTACAAGGCGCCAAGTCTTGATGTACAAATTCCACAATGCATTCACTCACAATGACCAAACCTCTAGGGTATAAAGCACACGCAAAGCGGCAGTAGAGAACAGGAGGGAAGAAAGTGGGATGAAAGAGTGGACACATTGAAAAGCGAGTCCAAGCTTGATGAAAAAAAAAAAGCGTTTTCAAGTTAAACTCGAAGGAAGAAAATGCATGTGACAGTTGAATAGACAGGGGAAGCTTGTAAAAAAAAAAAAAAAAAAAAAAAAGCAAACAAAACAAACAAAACAAAACAACAACAAACAACAACAACAACAACACAACAACAAACAGATGCCACTGACTGTGGAACATCTGTATCGAAGAATTTGTAAACAAGAAGTATCAGAAGCACAAAAGAGAGGTCAGGCAAAGAGATGTACATTTGAAGTGATCACAAACATGAACATGTGTAGTACCATCGATACGCTTACAGCATAATGTATTGCTTTGCATGAAATACTTTGATAAACAGGCAACCAACGGAGGAAGGGAAACAAGGGGTGATATGATTGTGCCTCTTTTTGCAAAGGGCAAGATGTGTGCGGAATTCTGATTACGCTGGAGGCATGTGACAGAAGAAGCTGGCAAGCCAGAGAGCTGAGATTACAATAATGAATAGGGAGACCAAGAAGAGAGATGCTGTGATTTAATGCTGCTGATGTTGAAAAATAATGGGAATTAGAACTAACGTCGCAGTAATAGTAACAAGTCTGACTGGTTTTGGTAATGACTTTCTGCGTAGAGAGCTGAGGATCAAGAACAATGCCAACTTTCTTGACTGAATCAGAGAATAAATTGGTGTTGGCACTTAACTGGATAGAAACACTTTCTCAATATAAAGTTTACGTTTGCTGCCGATGAGGATTATGTGATTCTTATCTCCATTCAAATGTATCTTATTTCTGTATCATTCAGTTCTAGATACAGTCAACACAACAATCAGCAGCTTCTGAAACAAGTGTTGAAATATTTTCAAGTATGCCCATGTAGAGCTGGAGTTATCACGTGGAAATCGATATTTTATGTGTGCTCTCTGATGAACATTTGGCAAGTGGTCGAGGTGAAAAGTTTGAAGAAGATTGGCCCAAATACAGAGCCTTGGGGATTCTATTTGCAAGTTTTATTCTGCTCGGATCAGATCTCATTTACCATAATTGACTGAAAGTATCAGATATGTATGAAAAAAGAAAAGAAAGAAAGAGCACTACTTGAATTCCGAAAATGCGCTCCAGTCTAGAGAGGCAGATAAGTGGTCAATTGTATCAAACGCAGCAAAGCGATCTAAAAGAGTGAGTTGGCAAATTCAGTCAAGTCAGCTGAAAGCAACAAATCATTCATAATAATGAACATTTGGTGTGTGATAACAAATTTGATGCAAGTATAATTGACGAGAAGGATGATAGATAAAAGTGATAAATTGACTGAAAGCGAGAATATTGACTGAAAGTGATAAATATTGACTGAAAAGGATGATAAATATTGACTGAAAAAGGATGATACATATCGACTGAAAAAGGTGATAAAATTGAATAAAGATGATAAATATTGCCGAAAAGGATAAAATATTGACTGAAAAAGGATGATAAATATTGACTGAAAAAGGATGATAAATATTGACTGAAAAAGGATGATAAATATTGACCGAAGAAGGAGATAATATTGACTGAAAAGGTTAAATATTGACCGAAAAAGGATGATAAATATTGACTGAAAAGGATATAAATATTGACGAAAAAGGATGATAATATGACAGAAAAGGTGATAATATGTTGGCTGAGAGATGGCCATCCGGCCGTTTCAGAGCCACTTTCTTAAGGAACTTAGAAGGGTAACACCAAGTAACAGACAGGACGTTAGTGCTGGGATCGAGAACATTTTTTTTTCAGCTGTTGTCGAACAATGGCTCTTTTGAAAGAAGATGACACAAATCCAATGAGTAACACAAGTGTTGGTGACATGCGTTATGAATGGAAGAAGCGCAGGAAATGTTAAGAAAAGAGAGAGAGAGGCAGGTGGGGTTTGAGTTCACAATCTTGAATGACGATTTCTTCAGGATGTTGAAATGAGAGTTTCAGATATGTTCCGAAGAGAGAGAGAGAGAAGAGAGAGAGAGAGAGGAGAGAGGAGAGAGACAGAAGACGAGAGAGACAGAGAGAGACAGAGAGACAGAGAGCAGAGAGACAGAGACAGAGAGAGAGATAGAGGACAGAGACAGAGAGAGAAACGACGACAAGATACAGATTGACAGAGAAGACAGAGGGCAACAGACAAGCAGACATACAACAGAGACAGACAGACAGACAGTCAGACAGAAGAGAGAGAGACAGACATAAACATACAGAATACAGACAACAGACAAATAGAGACAGACAGACAGAGACACAGAGAGATAAAAGACAAAGACAGAGATACTGAGAGAGAGAGAGGGGGGGGGCAGACAGGCAGACACATAGCTATAGAAAAGGAAAATAAAAAAAAAAGAAAAGTAAAAAATGAACAAACAAACAAACAACAAGCCAAATCGAACAAAGAAACACATAAAAAAGATAAACAAAAAAGAAGGAAAGATAGAGGGGTGGGTGGGTGAAGAGAAATCTTTCCACGTGTCTTGTTCTTTCGTGTGTCAGAACACCAACAATTTCACACGGTTTGTAACATTTGATTCTTTTTACTGCATTCTTTTTATCAAATCGCTCGTTTGTGCTCTGCCATGATCTGCATTTCATCAATGTCTTTAGCTCACAACGGCAGGGCAGAATTTGCTCTAAGAACATGCCTTTGACTGATAGCATTCCTTTGAAGTCAATGAAGACTCACCGCTGAACTGTGGCACCCCTTGGTGATATTAATTTCTCTTGGCCTGTCTGATGAGATGGCCAGGGATCAGGCTTAAAGGTGTGGTTGGTTAGATTAGGTTCTTGATACAAATGCTGGTGTACCAAGTGCATCTCGAGATTGTACATGTACTTTAATTCTGACCCTTTGAAGCCCGCACCCTATCCACCAGCTCCTGGAAGCTGGTGGATAGGGTGAGGAAGTCAACCGGTTAGGGTTTTTGCTTTGCTGGCATGGTTGACGATGCAGGATACTGGTAAACAAGGTGCAGGAGTCAAAGGGTGAAAAAGAGACCCTCATATATACATCTAAGACTCTTACGTTTGAACATCATATTGATCTATACATAAGAATTATTTATGCGTGAGCAAGTCTTTATCTATCAGAGCTGTATCCAATTACTTCCAAATTTTTCATGCATTTACTGTTTGATTAGCATACATACGCGTACCACAGTGATAAATGCACTATACACCAGGAAAGGCAGATCTAATTTCAAAGTCTCAAGACGTCTGCTTTGTTGTGTCATGCTTAATATGTATATATAGCTTATACACTCACTGGTGTAAAGCATGGTGTAAAATGTAGAACTCGTCAAATATCAAATTGCCACAAAGACAATGACAGCAGATGTAATTTTTCCACTGTTATTTTAAACAATGACGTTCTATACCTGCCACACACAATCGGATCGGAGCAATAAATCCTTTTATTCATTCTTAGTTAAAAAAAAGCAGAACTAAATAAACAAGACAAACAAAACGAAATAGGTTGGCTATACCAATACAGTCTGGATTCATGCAAACTGCCAGTGTGATATATGTAATATTCATACATAATATAGATGTAGTGCATTTCATTTCTTTTTTCTTTTCTGTATGTTTGACAAAAGCCTGGTAGCTGAAAATCTGCGCCTG
>CM060310.1:22914487-22921987 GCA_030674185.1 Monoplex corrugatus
ACACACACACACACACACACACACATACACACACAGAGCTAAACACACAACGACAACACACACACACACCACAGCTAAACATAAAACACCAGACAGACACACACGCAGACATAGAGACAGATAGACACACACAGACACACAGACACACACAGACAACAGACAGACAGGCAGACAGACCCACACACACACTCACACACAGACACAGACACACATACACATACACACACATACACACACACACACACACACACAACACACACACACACACACACACACACACACACACACACACACACACACACACACATTTATGTCAGGTCAAATTAAAAAAAAAATTCAACTAACGTATCATTTATTGTCATACCAAGCAATGTTAATCTGACAATAATCACAAAGTAAGAACAATAAAGCAACATGCACTGAGGTGATATAATCATGTCGCACGCCTTTGCTTTCATTCTTCACGTTTCAGTTTGTTAAAATTTCCAGCAACCATAATATCAAATTCCCTGCACTCTTGCTTCGAATTGCTGGTTTTCTATAGCAACCTGTTTTATCAATATTCAGCTCTCAAACGGCAGGGCAATATTAGCCCTTGCGGCGTCCACGTTGCAGATAACAATCCTTTGAAGCCCCCAGAGGTATGATCACATGTTGGCAGCCCTTGATTTATAGGCCTATTAATTTCCATTGGATGGCCTGAAAAGATAGAAGAGCAAAACCAAAGAAAGAAAAAATATCTTTTTTCAATCTCTTTTTTGTAAAAATCTGGGTCGTGAACTAATTAAACAAAATGCAGCAAATAGAGATAGCAAAGTTCCTCAGGTACAAACCTTTGTTTTGAAATGCTTTGCAGTTTGCTCCTTTGTATTCTTATATAAGTGGGCTTTGAGATGATTAACGCCTGCATGGTTTGAATGTAAATTATTTATATCATCATCATCATCATCATCATCAGGTGCCCTGCCGCATGGCGTTGGCGATCATGGACTTCCATCTGCCTCTATCTCTCGTTGCCCCTAGCATCTCCCCCACCCTCCTCGTCCCCAGCCACTTTGCAAGTCTGTCCAGCATTTTCTCCCTGGGTCTACCCGGTGCTCTCTTTCCCTCCAGCTTTCCCGTTGTGACCAAGTGCTCCAAATCCCCCTTCCTCATAAAATGGCCTATAAATGTTGCCTGTCTTTTCCTAATCTTCCTTATAAGTGATCTACTTGAGTCTGCCTCCATCAAGACTGTCTCGGTTGATTTCTTTGCTGTCCATGGAACTCTCAACATTCTTCTTTGAAACCACATCTCGGCTGCCTCAATCTTGTATTGGCTTTGTTTTTGACTGTCCACGCCTCACATCCGTACAACAGTATTGGTTCTATATAACTTTCAAGAACTCTCTTCCTGATGTTAATTGATAGGCATTTGTTGGTAAGAATGCTTGTCATTTATATACTTTTTTAAAGGATCATTGCACTCAGGGAGGTTACCTTAATGCTCACTTTTTTTCGTCCCATTCTCAACGCCACTTTAATGGCCACAGAAGCTAGAACAAGTTTTACAATGCGATGATCATGATGTCGATGAGGATGATACTCATGATGGTATGGAGTTCCATCTAGGATTGAGACTGCCTGACAGGACTGTTCTCTACGCTCACTATCATAATATATCCTGGCGTCAACCAGGCCCGAGAAAAACAGACACCTGCGGTGTTGGTCAGAACATTTGAGCAACAACCCTCAATAACACATCCGTACAGTGGATGAGACTGACTGTGTGGTTCCAGTCTTCCCAACGAGCCCATAGCACGCCTAATTCTGGGTAGGAGCCGGTTAAATTGGAAAAATCCGACAATGATTTTTAAGGTACTGTTCGGGATTCAAACCCACAACCTTCCAGTCGGTAGTCCTTTGCGTTAACCACTACACCACGGCGACTGGTTATTATTACTATACTTCATACATGACATAGTGAAGCACATGAGATGACAAGACGTTGCGATTTTTGGCTTGATGGACATGTATGTTTACATATGGAATTTGTGGTTAGTGTAATAATTTGTACATCCATTTTGAGTTCTCTCTCTCCATCAATTCTTTTCCAGTTTTAAATTATCGTGCATATACCTCTAAACTATTTTCTTCTTAAGGTATGTTTACGTATGGAATTTGTGGTTGGTGCGATCATTTGTACATCAATTTTGCGTTTTCTCTCTCCATCAATTTCTTTTCAGTTTTAACTTATCGTGCGTAAGCCTCTTAACTATTTTCTTCTTAGCTTTTATACTGAACGCATGCTATAAACCTGAACATGTGAAAGTTAAGAGTGAAATCATTCGACTATTTATTTGTTTGTTTATGTCTTTGCTGCTTTTTTTGTTTGTTTGTTTGATTGTTTGGTTGTTTGTTTGTTCACGTCACAGCTGTGCTAATGTGTTTGTGTGTGTGTTTTTCGTTTTGTTTTGTTTTGTTTTCGATTTTTGTTGTTGTTGTTGTTTTTATGTGTAGCGTGTGAATGACAGACATCATCAGCCATGGTACCAATGTCGCTTAGTGTCATATACGACCAACGATGCTGACAAAGCTACTGAAAAAAAAGTTGCATCATTATGCCCTACCATCCTTCCACTTTTCTCTCTATCTCTCCCTGTCTCTGTCTCTGTGTGTCTGTCTGTCCTCTGTCTCTGTTTCTGTCTCTCTTTTCTGCTCTCTCTGTTCCCTCTTCTCTCTTCTCTCTCTGTCACTCTCTCTCACACTCTCTCTCTCCCTCTTCTCTCACTCCCTCATTCTTTCCTCTCTTTCCTCTTCTCTCTCTCTCTCTCTCCTCTTTTCTCTCTCATTCACATTCTCTCTCTACCCCTTCTCTTTGTCTCATTCTCTTCTCTGTCTCTCCCTCTCTCTCACTCTCCCCTCTCTCTCTCACTCTCTCCCACTCTCTCTCCAACTCCCTGTCTCTGTCTGTCTGTCTGTCCCTCCTTTCTCACTCTCTCTCTCTTTCTCCCCCACTCTCTTCTCGCTCTCTCTCTCTTTCTCTAAGACAAATCACAATGTTAACATATGAATGTGAAGCTTTGTCAGTCGTCTGGAACAAAAGCTGTCACGCTGACTTTAGGAGTGTACTTTGCTTTCATCTAAAAGGAAATATACACAAAGTCGGCAGCAACAGAGAATGGTAAAAAATGTTTATTTTGTTTACCTCTCAGAAACCGACAGTGTACATGTATATGTTGGATGGAACGCCTGAAGTTTTTCTTCCCGAGATTTCTGTCACTGAAATGTCATTGTATTTATGTTAGAATGTAAAGCCTACTTTTTTTCTTTTGTTGTTGTTGTTGTTGTAATTGTTTTAATCCACACTAAATAACACGTATTATGTTGAAAAATAAAAAACACCGTTGTTATTAATGGCGTAAAATTGGAGACCTACATTGTGTAATGGTATACCTGCGTGTACTGCAAATAAAAGTAAGACAAAACTTGCAAATTTATTCAAGAAGCTCAGAAAGGTTTTGTTGCAAAGAAAAAATCTTGGAGAAGACGTCAGTCTGTTTATCATTTGTTCAGTGATCTTGATTAAAAGAGAGGGAGATAAAAAAACAAACGACTTTTACTTTGCCTTGACTTTGCGAAAGCCTTTGATTTTTGTTTGTTTGTTTTTCTTAAAGTTCTCAGATCATATAGGATATGTATACATACAGTACAAATACATTTAATGATTTATAGATACATTCCTACAAAAATACACACACACACACACATACACACATACAATAATGCAATACATAATCATACATACATACATACATACATACATACATGCATACATGCATACACACATACATACATACATACATGTACATACACACATACATACATACATACATGCATATATACATATATACATACATACATACATACATACATACATGCATACATGCATACATACATACATACATCATACATACATACATACATACATACTTACAGACATATACATACATACATACATACATACATACAGACATACATACATGCATACATATATACATACAAACATACATACATACATACACACACTATTTTCCACCTTTTTTTTCTACAGTGTAACTGCCATTATAGATACATTCTTACAAAAACATACACACACACACATATACATACATACATACATGCATATATACATACATACATACATACATATTACATACATACATACATACACACACACTATTTTCCACCTTTTTCTCTACAGTGTACTGCCATTACCCTTTAATATCTTGTTTTGAATTTGTTTGTATTACATGTTTAAAAACGAACCTTTAATAAAGAAAAAAAATCCAACGGTGGAAGTTATTTGCCAAGTCATTTTTCAAACTCAATGTTGCTTGTATACTGGGTATTTTCGTGTTCCTTTAAGCGAGCCACTTGACAGGATCTTTAACATGCATATTTGATATTCTGCATGCTTACACACAGGAAGGAGGTTTCAGCAGTGGCAGGTCTGCAAACATGCTGACTCTGGAGATCAGAAATATCAGCACACTTTATCCACCAGTAGAGATGTCTAGATCAATCAACTCATGGATCTTTCGATTGGATGTCACAGAGAGAGAGAGAGTGAGAGAGAGAGAGAGAGAGAAGAGAAGAGAGAAGAGAGAGACAGAGAAGACAGAGAGGAGACAGACAGAGACAGAGGAGAGAAGAGAGAGACAGAGAGAGACAGAGAGAGACAGAGTACAGACAGACAGAGAGACAGAGACAGAAGAGCAGAGAGCAGAGAGAGAGAGAGAGAGGGGAGAAGAGAAGAGAAGAGCAGAAAGAGAGAGAAGAGAGAGAAAGAGAGAGAGAGGGGCAGAGAGAGACAGTGAGCGAAAGAGAAAGAAAGAGAGAGAAGAGAGCGAAAGAAAGGAAAGGGAGAGGAGAGAGAGAGAGAGAGGGGGGAGGAGAAGGGAAAGGAGTGAGGGCAGACAGATAAGCAGGGACAGACACATAGACAGACAGAGAAAGGAAGAGAGAGAAACAGACAAACAGAAAGAAAGAGAAAGAGACAAGGACAAAGAAAGAACAGAGATGACAAAGAAAGAGACAGAGAATGAGAGAGAGACAGACAGGCAGAAAGAGAGGGGGAGGAGGGGAGAGTGACAGAGAGAAAGAGAGAAGAGAGAGAAGGCAGACAGACAGAACAGACACAGACAGAGACGGAGACAGATATAGTGAGACAAGGAGATAGAGAGAAAAAGAGAAACAGAGAGAAAGAGACTTAAAGACAGAGAGAGGGGGGAGGGAGGAAGATAATGGGGGAAAGAAGACAACAGGCAGACAGACAGACAGACAGAAGGCGATAGACAGACGGCAGACAGACAAATAGACAAAGAGACGAAGAGAGATACAGAGACAGAGGGCAAGAGACAGACAGAGGCAAAGATGACAAAGACAGGAGGGAGACAGAGAAAGAGACAGAGACAGATAGAGATGAATATACAGACAGAGAAACACAGACATTTTTTTTTAGCTCGAAGGTTCACGTTCAATGGATGTATTGGATCGCTCGATCGATCCTCCTGTCTCAAGTTGAAGTCCATCTTGCAATACGCTAGAGAGACGAAATGGTTTCCATCAATGCTCGTGTTGGAGTATCAGTTACCACTTCCGTGAACCTCAGCGACATCTGGTATCTGATATTAGATCTGAATCTTCACCCGACACCATTCCACACTACCCCGCTCCCCACGCCCCCCCCCCCCCCCGCATTAAATCTACATGAATTATTTGCCCGTAAAAGGCCTGTAACGTAATTTCTTTGAGGTTCCTTGACCGAGAGATTATTCAGAGCGACGATGATACAATTAAGACTAATACGGTTTGAAAAAAAAAAGGTTTTTTTCTTTTTAAACCCAGGCAGATAGACGACAGAGATAATACATTTCAATCATCCTATGTATGTCAGCACTGGTTATAGTTGGTGTGTGTAGGAGAGGAAGAGGATAACTGATTTTGATATTGTTTGTATAATCATATATTGTCTTCTATTTTATAGCGGGGGGGGGGGGGGGGTTGTTGAAGTAACCCCAGAAGGTTAGTTTATATTCATACATACATAACCATGCAAAGACAACTATATAAAAAAACTACTTACCCTCTCTCTCTCTCTCTATCTCTCTCTCTCTCTCTCACACACACACACACACACACACACACACACACACACACACACACACACACACACACACACACACACACACACTACACATGCACATAAACACAGAGACAGAGAGACAGAGGCAGAGACAGAAACAGAGACAGAGACAGAGACAGAGAGGCAGATAGACAGAGAGACAGAGAGAACCAGAGAGATGCCATTACTACACATGCAAATAAACACAGAGACAGACAGACAGACAGACAGACGAGAGAGAGAGAGAGAGAGAGAGAGAGAGAGAGAGAGAGAGAGAGACAGACAGACAGACAGAGAGAGACAGGGAGAGACAGAGAAACAGAGACAGAGACAGAGAGACAGCCAGACAGACAGACAGAGAGACAGAGAGAAACAGAGAGATGCCATCATCAAACATCATCATCATCATCATCATCATCATCATCATCATCATCATCACATCATCATCATCATCATCATGTGCCCTACCGCATGACGTTGGCGATCATTTCCTCCACACAATCTACCCCCTCTTGCTGCAAGTAAGGTCTCCCACCCTCTCTGTCTGCAGCCACCTTGCAAGTCCGTCCAATCTTTTCTCTCTGGGCCTATCCTGAGTTCTCTTTCCCTCCAGCTTTCCTGTTGTGACCAGGTGTTCTAATTCCCCATACCTCATTTATTATAGATCAGTGATGTATAACCACAAGAACACACATCTTTAAGCTCAAACATATACGCCCGCACAAGACAACCACAGTGACTCTCTCTGTCTCTCTCTGTGTCTCTCTCTGTTTGTCTGTCTGTATCTCTCTTTCACTATCTCTTTATGTCTGTCTGTCTGTATCTCTATCTATCTATCTATCTATCTATTTATCTATCTATCTCTGTCTGTCTATCTGTCTGTCTGTCTCTGCCTCTCTCTCTATCTCTGTCTGTCTATCTATATGTTTGTCCTTCTGTCTGTCTGTCTGTCTCTCTCTCTCTCCCTCTCTCTCTTTCTCTCTCTCTGTCTCTGTGTCTCTCTCCCTGTCTCTCTGTCTCTGTCTCTCTTTCTGTCTCTCTCTCTCTGACCACACACACACACGCACACACACACACACACACACACACACACACACACACACACACACACACACACACACACACACACACACACACACACACACACACACACACACACACACACACAACACACAAAACACACAAACACAAACACAAGCACAAGCACTCAAGCACGCATGCACAAACAGAGAGGGAAATAAACAAAGGAATCATGGATGATCTTGTCAACCCCGATAACTGTTTTTTCATGTTTTTTTTTTGTATTGTTGTTTTTGCTTCTGTTTACTTTGAAAC
>CM060310.1:22926987-22929487 GCA_030674185.1 Monoplex corrugatus
AGCTCAGTTTCTCTTCTATTTATGGGGCAAGGACCACACTCACACACACGACTCACACACAACGACACGCACCGCACGCACGCACACACATACACACACACCACACACACACACACACAAACACACACACTAACACAACACACACACACCACTCGTTTACAATGGCACCAAGGAGGTGTGCTGATAAGAGTCTACTCTTCTTGTTTCCTTTGTCTTGCCGCGCAGACAACACGTGAAATCAATACATTTATAACGACTCTTACGGGTCTAAAATAAATTAGTATTTCCAAATGCATATTAAATAATGTAATGATTCCTACCAGACTGGACATACGATGAAAATTCAGGGTACTTCAATTCATTGAATAGACAACTCTGTCAAGTACAATATATCATTAAAATAACTTCTACGAACATGCGTATATGTACGCTTACAGTGTGTGCGCACGTACTCAGCACACACACACACACACACACACACACACACACACACACACACACACACACACATACATACACACACGCGCACATACATACACACACACACACACACCTGCAAACACACACACACGCACGCGCGCGCGCACACACACACATACACAGACATATGCACACACACACACACACACAGACACACACACACTCGCACACGCGCGCGCACACACACACACACACATGATTATAAGACAGACTACCACTGATCAAAATCAAAATCATACCATCAAATACACAAGCTATGCAAGATACAACTAATTTATAAATAACACAAAATGCATGTACGCACACGCCACGACTCAACACACACACACACACACACACACACACACACACACACACACACACACACACACACACCACACACAACACACACGCCGCACAACAACACACACACATCAACACACACACACGCACGCGCGCGCGCACCACACACACACACACACACACACACACACAACACACACACACAAACCCGTCTAATATCACTTATAGTGAAAAGACGTTAAATCAAGCAACGGACGAACACACACAAACACACAAACACGAACACGCCACACCCACACACACAACACACACACACACACACACACACACACACACACACACACACACACACACACACACACACACACACACACACACACCACACACAACATAAAGAGATTTGCTGCTGCTACCGGATAAAATTGATTTATACAATACACACACATGCACACGCCACGCCACACACACCACACACACACACACATCACACACACACACACCACACACACACACACACACCACACACACACACACCGCCACCACACACAACCACACACCACCAACACAGGGTTTCATTGCTGCTACCGGAGAAAATGGAAAGGAACCACTCTTTTTCTGCTACTTCCCTGCTCGGTTATCAAGAAGTAAAAGGTAGACAGTTTTGTAAGGCTTGAACATCTCCTATCCCCGCTCCCCTGTTTAGCGTTTATCTGTTTGATCGATAAAGAGTTTTGACAGGTCCCTGCCATGCGCTGCCTACATCCTTGTCTCTACCACCTCGTCTACCAATTCCTTCAAGTTTCCTGCTTCGTCTTGGGCACCATGTTTCCACCATTTGCCCCAGTCCCCCACCACCACCCCTGCCATTATTTCTTCACTTCCGCAGGAGGTTTGAAATTCAAGAAATTAAAACAAGCCATGTTAAGCCGTTTCATTTTTGCCAGTTAGAAACATGTTTAAGGCTCCTTTGTGCTGTTCAATACTTGGCTAGGCCTTTACGTATATAGTCATTTTTGGTGTGGTTGTTGTTGTTGTTGTTGTTGTTGTTGTTGTTGTTGTTATTGTTTTTGTTGTTGACTCTGATTTTCTTCTTCTTCTTCTTCTTTTTCGTTGTTGTTGTTGTTGTTGTTGTTGTTGTTATTGTTGTTGTTGTTGTTGTTGTTGTTGTTGTTTCTTCTTCTTCTTCTTCTTCTTCTTCTTCTTCTTCTTCTTCTTCTTCTTCTTCTTCTTCTTCTTCTTCTTCTTCTTCTTCTTCTTCTTCTTCTTCTTCTTCTTCTTCTTCTTCTTTTCTCTTTTCTTTTTCTTCTCTTTTTTTGTTTTCTTTTTGTTGTTGTTGTTGTTTTTTTTTTCTTTTGTTTCTTTTGTTGTTGTTGTTGTTGTTTCTTCTTCTTCTTCTTGTCCTTTTTCTCCTCCCTCGTTTTCCTAAACTGTGTGAAGAATCACCGTGACGCCGCATCAGAGAAGTGCCGACCAGAATCCTCCAGCCCTGTCTGTTTTGTGCCAAAGCCTGGGTTAATGCAAAATTAATAGTTTCTCAGCCCATTATGAATGTTGTCAGTCCATCCTTGTTTCTGTCTTCTCATCTCTCTCTCTCTCTCTCTCTCTCTCTCTCTCTCTCTCTGTGTCTCTCTCTCTGTCTCTCTCTGTCTCTCTCTGTCTCTCTCTGTCTCTCTCTCTCTCAACAGTTTCCCCGAAGGATTGATTTAGCAAGGCTACTCGATATTGTCGTATGGCCATG
>CM060310.1:22936987-22944487 GCA_030674185.1 Monoplex corrugatus
TATTGGTGATAGCGGTGATGGTAGGGCGGTTAAGGACAATATGACTGTGTAATGTTGATGATGATGATGCGACGACGCTACGACGACGACGACGACGACGAGATGAGAATGTGATGATGATGATGATGTGATGTGACGACGCGACGACGACGACGACTGACGAGAGATGATTGACGAGAGACGACGCGATGATGATGACGACGACGACGACGATGACGATGGACTGATGATGAGACGACGACTGACGACGACGACGACGACGACGACAATGATGATGATGATGATGATCGATGATGAGATGATGATGATGATGATGATGATGTGATGATGATGATGAGATGAATGATATGATGATGGATGATGATGATGATGATGATGATATGATCGACGACGACGCCAACGACGACGACGTGATGATGATGATGACGATGATGATGTGATGATGATGATGATGATGATGATGTTTGAGATGATGATATGATGATGATGATGATGATGATGATGATGATGAAGGTAATAATATTAACTCTGTCAATATTTGAAGTAACAGCTTTGCAAGTGCATGTCTGGCAATAAATGTCTTCATGAATAATTTCAGCTGGTGAACATCTACAACAAGTACCAATATCGCTGGCAAACACAACAAAATATAACGAAGATGTCAATATGAAAACTGCTGGGAAATGAAATGTAACAAGGTCGAGAGAGAGAGAGAGAGAGAGAGAGAGAGAGAGAGAGAGAGAGAGAAGAGAAGAAACAGAGACAGAGACAGAGACAGAGACAGAGACAGACAGAGGACAGAAGACAGACGAGACAGAGAGACAGAGACAGAGAGAAACAGAGGCAGAGAGACAGAGACAGAGAGACGAGACAGAGACAGAGAGACAGAGAGACAGAGACAGAGACATACAGATATAGACAGAGATAGATACAGAGACAGACACAGAGAGAGACATACAGACAGACAGACAGACAGACAGACAGACTCACAGACTCACAAGACAGACAGGTAGACAGACAGAGAAAGAAGGAGAAAGAAAGAAAGAAAGAGAGAGAGAGACACACACAGAGAGAGAAAGACACAGAGAAGAGACAGAGAGAGGAGAGAGAGAGAGAGGGGAGAAACAGAAACAGAGACAAAGACAGAGACAGAAACAGAGAGAGAGAGAGAGAGAGAGAGAGAGAGAGAGAGAGAGAGAGAGAGAGAGAGAGAGAGAGAGAGAGAGAGAGAGAGAGAGAAACTGAAACTGAAACTGAAACTGAAACTGAAATGAAACTGTTTATTGTCATTCCCGAAAAGGTCTTTTGACAAGGGGGATAACAATTTTTCAGTAGTGCGACACATAATCCACTCTTTGTATGTGCGCAAATTCTTCACGCATAATCAAAAAAAAAATATCGAACATCCATTCATTGAATAGTCGAACATATTCAAATCATATATAATGAACAATCATCCATTTTATCAGTACTACATAATGCAAACAAACAAACAAATATCAGAACAGTGTTCCTACATTCAGGCCAATAATTTGTCTAGGTTTAGGCAAACCAAAATCTGTTTCACACACCACAAACACACACACGCACCCATATACACTCACGCGCGGGCGCGCGCTCGTGCGCACCACACACACACACATCAAAACTGTAATATGATGAAACATCTGGGCTAGACCACCCAAACCTTACATTTAGTAATAATAATATAATCTTCACATAACTGCCCCATAATACTCTGTTAACAAGGGACATCACTATGCCTTTTATTTATTTGTTTTTGGTTTGTTTTTGTTTTTTTTTGTTTTTTTGTTAACATGTATAGTAGACCCTTAAGTGTCTATATACCCTTTCAATATCCACTTCTAAACATATTCTACAAATATACCATTATTTTCATATTATTAGCTACTCTTAAATTATCGGCAAACAAAGCAAAATAAAGCAAATGAAAACAGCTCTTTACAAAACAGTCTATAATAAAGCGGCTTCTTTTGGAGTTAACGTGATATAGCCCATATCAGTCAAAGGAGATTAAATTAATCCCAGTATGATATTGTCTAGCACTATTGTCGGGCTTGTAAGTGTTTATGTCTTATTTTTTGTGCTTCCGCAATGTATAGTGCCACTGATTTGATTATGACTTCGTCATCAGACGACAAAATAGATACAACATCTTGTCTTTTGGCCATGTCGGATTCAAAAACTTTGCATTTTCCACGTATTGTGTCAAAAATTTGGCATTGGAATAAAAAGTGTTTTTCATTATCGACATTGTTTCCACATAAGGAGCAAGGATATACTGAGAGAGAGAGAGAGAGAGAGAGAGAGAGAGAGAGAGAGAGAGAGAGAGAGAGAGAGAGAGAGAGAGAGAGAGAGAGAGAGAAAGAGGAATATGCTGGGATAATTTTTTTCTTCTAGTTGATAAAACGAAATAAGATTTCCTGTGTAATTGAGCCTCAAATGTGATGCCAGGGTCAACAATTTGTGACACTGCCGATCTTCCACAAGAAATAAATAGATGGTGTGATTTAGTTTCAGTCCCTGGCTTGCTGATGGTTTTATTGGACAAACAATAAAATTGTATTCCTGTAGGGTGAATATTTTAAAACGAGATATGAGCTATATCAATCTTGGATTAGAAGTGGTCTCTTCGATATTTATGTGCAAACACCAAGAGCAATGTATGCGTGTGGGTGTATGTTTGTGTGTGTGTGTGTGTGTGTGTGTGTGTGTGTGTGTGGTGTGTGTGTGTGTGTGTGTGTGTGTGTGTGTGTGTGTGTGGTGAATGTGAAGAAGAAAGAGAGAGGGAGAGAGAGAGAGAGAGGAGAATGTGAAGAAGAAAAGAGAAGGGAGAGAGAAGAGAGAGGAGACAGACACACACACACACACACACACATACAGACAGAAAGAGACAGGGACAGACAAAGAGAAAGACAGAGACAGGGACAGACAAAGAGAAAGACAGAGACAGGGACATAGAGAAAGACAGAGAGACAGCAGAGACAGCGACAGAGAAAGCAGACAGAGAGAAAGAGAGAGAGAGAGAGACAGACAGACAGACAGAGAGGGGGAGAGAGAAAGAGAGAGAAAGAGGAGGAGGAAAGAAAGAGACAGACAGTCAGACAGAGAGGGGAAAGAGAGAGAGATGGAGAGAGAAAAAGAGAGAGAGAGAGACAGATATAAAGAGAGACACACACACAGACAGAGAGACAGAGACAAACAGAGGCATACAAACAAACAGACAGATAGTCAGACAGAGAGGATGAGAGAGAGAGAGAGAGAGAGAGAGAGAGAGAGAGAGAGAGGAGAGGGAGAGAGACGGGCTAGAAGACTATAAGTAACCTAGTTACTAAATAACGAAACAGTGACAGATAGATAGAGAGATAGATAGATAGATAGATAGATAGAAGATAAATAGATAGATAGAAGGTAGATAGATCGTTAAATAAATAGATAGATAGATAGATAGTAGGTAGATAGATGGATAGATAGATAGACAGACGGACAGATAGATAGATAGATAGATAGACAGATAGATAGATAGATAGGTAGATAGATAGATAGATAGAAGGATAGATAGATAGACAGACAGATAGAAAAATAGATAGATAGATAGATAGATAGATAGATAGAAAAATAGATAGATAGATAGATAGATAGATAGATAGATAGATAGATAGATAGATAGACAGACACATACTTATAGAGAGATACAGATAGATTGTTTGATAGATAAGTAGCCAAAAAAGATAGCAGATTAGATAGATAATCAGATAGACAGATAGATGAGCAGACAGGTAAGAAGGTATGCAGTTATACAGATAGAGAATAATAGACAATCGTTTGAAAAGATGTTGTGAATACCATGATGGGTTGTGTCATTAAAATGTAACAGTAAACCCGATACATTTGGCAAATATTTTTTTTTGTTTTCTTAGAGATAAAAAAAAAAGAAAAATGAAAGCAAGGGGAAGTGACTTTATCGTCCATCAAAAGCCTTCCCTTGTTCTCCGGAAATACAATGTCGATGTGACAAACACAAAGGATAACCGAACACATCAACCAATTAATCGATAATATATCTAGCCAATGAAACTGTCAACCGCCCATCCAACCAGTCAACTAATCATCCAATTTAGATAGTAGCCAGACAGACAATCAATTCGTTATTCCAGCCTAACAGACAAGCAAAATCTGTCTCCCTTACATCCCCACCCCCACCCCCAAAAAAGTAGAAAAAAAAGGAAAAAGAAACATAGTCAAGCACCAATCCGTCAGACAGATAGACAGATAGATAGATAGATAGATATACAGATGGATAGATAGATAGATAGATGGATAGATACATACATACATAGATGGATAGATAGATACATAGATACATAGGAAGATAGATAGATAGATAGACAGACATATAGATAGATAGATAGATAGATGTAGATAGATAGATAGATATATGATTAGCTATGTAATGCACCAACCAACCAACTGAATAGCCAACCAGTAAACCAATCAACTAACCAACCAACTAACCAATAAGTTAGCCAACCAATCAACCAACTACAAAGTAATGGAGCACACCAAGCAATCAATGAACGATCCAGCCAGTAAATCGGTCAACTAACCAACCAATCATCTAATCAGCCAACCAACCAACCACCAACCTGCCAACCAACCTTCCAACTAGCTAATTCACCAACTAACTAACCATCCAACCAAACAACCAACTAACCTTCCAATCAACCAACCAACCAACCAACCAAACAACCAACCAACCAACCAGCCAACCAGCCAACCAACCAAACAACCAACCAACCAGCCAACCAACCAACCAACCAACCAACCATCAAGCCAACCAACTAACCATGCAACCAACCAACCACCCAACCAACCAACCAGACAACCAAACAACCAAACAACCAACCAACCAAACCAACCAACCACAACCAACCAACCAACAACCAACCAACCAACCAACCAACCAACCAACAACCAACCAAACCAACCAACCAACCAACCAACCAACCAACCAACCAACCAACCAACCAACCAACTAACCTACCAAACAACGTAACAAACCAATTAGCCGTCTGACGGCGAATCAGTGTGAACAACACACTCACAAACAAAACAACAACAACAATAACAACAATAATACTACCTTTTCTGCTTAGTCTCAGTGCAAACACATTCGTAGCTTATGATGAGAACGATAAACAGGTGGAGAAAACATCTGAATATGGCCCAGCTGATTTTGGTTGTCTACCTCGGCCTCTTCGCGCCATCCTGGTATCGCCGTCACTCCAGGTATGATGATACGTCGACAGATAATAATCACAAAAAAAATCTTGTTCAGTTTGGGCAGGTGTGCAATAGCTACCTGACTATGCTGAGCAGAATTTTCTGTTCAGTTTGGAATCCTTTATTTTTCTCTCTTTTTTTTCATCCGGTTTTTACCATCACAGGTGTCGAGGGGGGGGGGAAATATTTGTTAATCAGCAGCACGCTGGAAGTCTGTAATTGAAAAGGAGGTATGCCGAATGACACCAAAGTCTCCTTCCAAATGTACTAAAATGATACTTTTTACACAGTTTTCAAAAGCATGATTTCTTGTAACAGTTAACAGCAAATCTGTGATAGACTCCGGTAACAATTAGAATTTCACGTTCAATCCTTTTTACATACTGATATATGGAGCTGAAAATTGCAGTTTCGCGCTTAATCTAGGTCTCCATTATAATGTGTTGACAAGTATGATTTTGTGCCAAATACAACACAAGTCTGACGATTTTTTAATGATGATATGAATTGAGTATTGATTCCAGACGTAACACGTACGCAACACTATTTGTGTTCAATCGAGGTCTCGTATAAGTGACCCTGACAATTAGAAAAAACAAACAGATATGTGTTCCATCTAAGTCTCAGGTAAGTTACTCGGAAAATCACAAATTCGTGTTCTCTAACAGAAAGTGGTATGATCACAATAATGACAATCAGACTTTCGTGATCAAATCACTACCAAATAAATAGCATGTAAAAATCAGATTTCTGTGCACAAGCCAATTTCCAAATAACTACACACAGATCCACTTATAAATGCACTGATCAAGTGAATAACCGGAACATTCTGTTTATTCCGTGCTTTTCACACATACTAAAGCAGATAAAAAGTAGACTGCATTGAACTCAGGTCTTTTGTATTCAGCATACGTGATCGAATTCCGTTTAAAAGTTCTATGATTGCCACGACAATGTTTTCAACTGATACACACACACACACCACGAAACAGAAAAAAAATCGGATTGGCGTCTTTTAAACTTCGTCTTTCACATCCATCATGATGATAATGCGAATGTTGAATTCAGGCAGCGATTCTACCCACACCATGCTGATAGTAAGTACGTGGAGAAACTGTCCTTCCTTCAATCAGTACCTCTGGTATCCTGCAGTCAGTCAGAAGTCCATATTCGCCCCCAGTGACGACCCACGATAAGCAACACGTTTGCTATACAGCGATATGAATATCATAATTTCGTATACTTTCCGAGTTTACCATAGTGCCATCAAACACACAATGATGATGATGATGCGTTCACGGTAGGAAATCTATAGTCACATTTTTAGGTCATGCTGAGAACTTACCTATATTTCAATCACACCACGATAACTCACTTAAGTTTCACGTTTTGTTGGCCGAGTGATACAACATTTTCACAATAATATAAACCAGCGTGTTCCTAGTTACACAGAACCACCAACACCACAGTTCAGTACTCGGATCGAAGACTTCAGAGACCTTGCAATACGTCAGAGTATTATGTGGGGTTATTGTTTTCCACTCAATGTTTTATATATCGCTGTAATATTCCAACGCTACAGATGTACTGTTTTTTGTTCAAGTCTGGTTTATGGTACACTGTGAGGACATTAACAATAAAACCGTGTTTAATCCAATTTCATATCACGAAAACGACGGGTTCTTGAACTCCATGTCCAGTCAAAACCGCTGATATCACATGAAATTAGAAGATGTTTAATAATCATACCACGTGAGAAAACTTCTAATATCACATCACATCACATCACATCATATCACATGACATGACATGACATGACATGACATGACATCACATCACATCACATCACATCACATCACATCACATCATATCACATCACATAACATCACATCACATTACATCTTGTCATATCACATTAATCACTTCGCATCACATCACATCACATCACATTACATTGCATTACATTACATCGCATCACATCATATCACATCACATCACATCACATCACATCACACCACATCACATCACCTACATCACCCCACCTCACATCATATCACATCACATCACATCACCTCACATCACCTCACCTCACCTCACATCACATCACATCACATCACATCACATCACATCACATCACATCACATCACATCACATCACCCACATCACATCACATCACATCACATCATACTATGGAGT
>CM060310.1:22949487-22961987 GCA_030674185.1 Monoplex corrugatus
CATACTAACGAGTCGCTTGGTTTTCTCAATTACATTAAACTTGGCTTATGGCCAACTCGTATATTTTTCACTCCAAAATGTCAGATGATAAATTATTCTTCAAAGCACAGGCATTTTATCTGTTAAATTAGCGCTTAGAATGCCAGAAAGAGGCATGTGTGACAGCAGATCTCATTCTATTGGAAGGGTGGAGTAAATTGTCAGCTGCTTCTAAATAGTAGTTGGAGCAAATGCAATATCAGTCATGCAGATATGGAACTCGAAAATTTGATCAAACGAGCAAGGACGACAAAAGCACCAGAAAAAAATAACGAATTATACAAACGAGCATTCGAACTGTCTAGTATATTGCTAGAAAAAAAAAGTCATCTAAAATGATTGTCTGTAGTCTTCTCCCCCCCCCCTCCCATGGGAATCACCAACAAGCTAATTCTGATACCAATTACACTGATACCAGGAGGGATACTGAACCACAAATCAACATATGTCCCATCCCATCTCAATGAAAAAAAAGTCTGCATCACTTGAAAACATTTACTGATGGCTCTGTTTCAGATGTTAGTAAAGCAGACGCTGGCTTCCTGATTCCAAAATTTAAAATCTTACTTCTGTGAACAAGGACGTCCAATCTTCAATTCAGAATTGGTTTCCATCACAATGCACTGATTTATATAGTAAATCCTTCAATGACTATTTTTTATATTGTGCATAAATGTGTAATTTGTGTTACCAGCCCAGAAATTACAAATGTTATGAAAGGGATATTACATCCCATCAGAAAACATCTCATATCACATCCCCCGAAACTATTGATTGGCATTTCAAGTCTCTGGAGCTTAAAAAATGAAAATGACAATTTCCCCTTCAACGAAATGTACATTGTGTTAACAATCACATCTTTGTGTTTAATCCAAATCCCTGATATACCCACTCACACTTCGCAAATATGAAAGACCATTGAAACTATTCTCCGTAATTCTGCGATCACTGTTTTCCACTATGATCAAATTTTGAGAGTGTGTGGTCAAGACAACTTGTGGACAGTGCAGTTCTACAATGTCCATTCAAAACTAATAGGATTGTGTGAAGAATGAAGAGGTCAGACAGTCACCCCCCCCCCCCCCCTCCTCTGCCAGGCTCCCAGAAGCTGGGGAGCAAGTAGCCCACAGATCAGTTATATACCAAGCCCTCTGGCAAATTCACAAATTCGGGGTTTAGATTTGCCATTTTATTAGGAAATGTTTCTGGCATATTTGATTGCATTTTGATGGTTTGGTAAAACATTCGATGTCATGGAAGAAAAACAATCATTTAAAATGCATAATCTTCAGATATCATCTTTAGAAATAAAAATATTAAAACACAGAGTGTACGCCGCATGCATAATGCCGACTGTGACATGAAGAGCCAAAACATGGAACCTGACGAAACGTCAGCTCCTAAAACTGCAAACCATACAAAGGACCCAGGAACGGATCATGACGGGAATCTCCTGGAAGGAACCGAAAACGGCGGCATGGGTAGGAGGAAAAACGAAGGTCCAAGACATAATAGACACAGTTTGTGAACGAGAATGGAACTGGGCTGGTCATGTCATTAGGAGATCTGACGACAGATGGACCACCAAAGTGACGCACTGGATCCCTCGAAGCCAAAAAAGGAACAGAGGCTGCCAGAGAACCAGATGGTGAGACGATCTTGAAAAGTTCGACAAACAATGGATCAGAACAGCAGTTAACTGGCAACAGAGGCGTGCGATGAGGAAGACTTATGTCCAACAATGGATCAGAACAGCAGTTAACTGGCAACAGTGGCGTGCGATGAGGAAGACTTATGTCCAACAATGGATCAGAACAGCAGTTAACTGGCAACAGTGGCGTGCGATGAGGAAGACTTATGTCCAACAATGGATCAGAACAGCAGTTAACTGGCAACAGTGGCGTGCGATGAGGAAGACTTATGTCCAACAATGGACCAAAACAACCTGAAGTGAAGTTTTCAGATATAAAGAGATTACAACAAATGACCAATAAATCTCTATGTCACCATTGAAATGATATTTATTACGCCAAACACATTTTTACACAATTACAGTCCTACATTTCCTCATTAGACAAATACCATTACCGAACTTTATACATGATTTGCACGGCTCTTTTTCCTTGTAGTCAACCAGTTTACTTGCTGATCTGGAAACACTCCGGGCGAATATCCTGAGTTGCTTTCATTTCTGTTTCCCCTGGAACTGTCGGCATGATAAAGTGATCTTTACCCGTGATGAGAATTTGGGGGGTTGGTCCAACAATCTGAGTACGGAGTTTGTGGAGTCATTACTTTAACTCAGACATACATGTACACGTCAACACAATTCCCTGTCAATAAGGGAGTGTATTGCTAACTCCCGTCTAATTCAGTAACAAAGGTGCAGCTGGTTCTCCGCAGACCGAAATGTTCTCTTCATTATGTTTCCGTTTTTAACTTCATGCTACATAAAGACTTTTATTTTCTCTCAGCACTGTTTTCTGTCTTGCCCGTAATGTGTAGGCTGTGGTTTTACTCCCAACCAAATATGCAAAGGCATTCCTCTGGCAATTAAAACAAGGTTATGCTGGGGCACATAGAACTGTTATAACTCATGTTTGAGGGTTCATGTAGAAACATCCTTAGTCATACCCTTCGCACTTCTCGCGGTTTTTACACTTTTTTTTCCTCCAGTAGCAGATGGAAGGACTAATTATTCATACAGACCTGTATAATAGGCCTGTGTTTGAATGGATAGGTGGAATAAAGCAAACAAACAAACAAACAAATAAACAAACAAACAAGCAAAAACAGCAATGAAGGAAACTGCTGAAGGAAACTTGGTGAACATGATTTATGTGTTCCAGGTCTTTGTGACCGAAGTATTGGCCATGCCTAGTTACACTTAATGCCTTCTTCGCACATAAATGAAGCACACGTCTTCCAATCTGCCTGCATGGGTTTACCCTGGTGTAAATCACGCCTGGGGAAATGTTTATGTGTGTGCAACTCCAGCCTACCCAGCTGTGAATGGGTACCTGACATTCTTTACGTTAAAGAAGTTGAAGCAGTGAGAGAGAGAGAGACAGAGAGAGAGAGAGAGAGAGAGAGAGAGAGAGAGAGAGACAGAGACAGAGAGACAGAGAGACAGAGAGACAGAGACAGAGAAAAGAGAGACAGAGAGAGAGAGAGAGAGAGAGAAGAGAGAGAGAGAGAGGAGAGAGAGAGAGAGAGAGAGAGAGAGAGAGAGAGAGAGAGAGAGAGAGAAGATGGGCACCACCCTTACAATGCTGGCGCCAATATTTGTTGAGGTCTCTGTCACCCCTAACGATCTTCGAGTTCTGGAACAATTATTATCTTTTCAATAATACTTTGGTAATGATGAGCGTGAAGACGCTGCATAGATGATGTAACACATGGTCAGATGTGACAATAAACACATTAAAACAGTCTAATCGATGTAAATTCCAGCGTTCACGGAAATATGAACCCAAAACTATCAAACTATCGATTAAGAACGCTTATATGAATTACATACAAAAACAAAGACACGCATTGATTTTCGCCAACTTGCCTTTGTCAAACACACAGAAAAAAATGACAAAGAAAACACACACACAATTCAGGGATGGGGAAAAACAGCAGCAAGACTTCAATGCCATTTCGCTTAGTATAAGAAAATCGATGTCCACATAGCCGTGTCTTCCTCAACCAAGTCTACCTTGGAGACGTGTCTTTTTGTCCAGCAGTGATGTCCCCTTTTTGTTTGTCCATCCCTTTGGGCCTAGTCCTTTCTGTTTTCTCCCTTCTGGGGTGTGTGTGTGTGTGTGTGTGTGTTCGTGTGTGGGGTGTGTGTGTGTGTGTGTGTGTGTGTGTGTGTGTGTGTGTGTGTGTGTGTGTGTGTGTGTGTGTGTTGTGTGTGTGTGTGTGTGTGTGTGTTAGTGTGTTAGTGTGTGTGTGTGTGTGTGTGTTGTGTGTGTGTGTGTGTGTGTGTATGTGTGCGCTATGCCCTTGAGATTTTGTCATTGTGAGTAACTGGTTAAGAGAACAATGAAAGCGTTAGTTTTGGTTTGATTTGTATATCAAAGTTTAGCATCTTATAAATATCGTCAATGTTACTGAAATGGTGGATATAAAAACATAACATCTGTCTGTTTGACAAGCACCTTATAAACAGTTCTGGTGAAGTCAGCCTGATGGTTTGTTAGCTAATTTCTACAGGTCTCAGCCATCTCTCTTCCTTCCAACATCAGACTCATGGAACTTCTTTTATCTTTGTCTCCTATTATCAGCTGCTGTGCAGACGTACGTCTGAATGCACGGCTAGTTCATGGCCTCACTGGCCCCCTGAAAAGCAAACATTTGTATTCTGACGCCAAGGAATTTTCTTTTTTTAATTCATTGCATGTATGTTTTGTTTGTTTGTTTGTTTGTTTGTTTATTTGTTTGTTTGTTTGCTTGTTTTCCATATCACATATGCCTTCATTGTGTAGAAAGGACAACTTCTAATACATACCTTTAAATACGTCTCTCCTCGTCTGTTCGCTTTGTTTGTTTGTTTACTTGTTTGTTTGTTTTTTCTGTCTTTCAGTCTTTCTTTCTTTCTGTCTGTCTGTCTGTCTTTCTTTCTTTCTTTCTTTCTTTCGTAATCATTCTATCTTTCTGTATTTGCTTTTCAACCACACATATGACTCAAAGTGGACAGCTCTTTCCAATACCTCAATTCATTTTTATGTGCACAGCTCATTTTTACGGTTGTGTTCAGAAAAGATGTGATGGACCACCTCAGTAAGTTAGTATTTTAGGAAGAGATAGGCTGTAATTTTGTTAGTTTAATTTATCATTCCTGTCTTCTTCGTTTCATACTTATTATTATCTTTATACATATTTTTTGGCCGTTCATGCTGTTTTCATATTTTGTCTTTCTTTCTTTCTTTCTTCTTTCTTTCTTTCTTTTCTAAATTATTTATTTACTTATTTGTTTACTTGTCTATTTATTCATTTATTATTGATTCATCTATCTATATATTCATTTCTATTTATTTGTTTATTTATCTGTTCATTTGTTCATTATCTGCTCGTTATTTATGTAAATCTTCATTTAATTATCTATCTATTATATTTATTCATCTGTTTATTTATTTATCATTGATTTATTTACCTGCCACCTATATATTTTTTCTATTTTCTGTTTTATTCGAAAGATGCCCGTGGACTTTTCATAAGATATTTTATTGATTGCTCTCTCTCTCTCTCTCTCTCTCTCTCTCTCTTTTTCTCTCTTCTCTCTTCTCTCTCTCTCTCTCTCTCTCTCTCTCTTTCTTGCTCTCTGAGACGTGATACATGGATAGGCTGTAAGGAGGCTGTAAGGCTTGTCGTCCACTGATTGATCGGCCGTTGTAGAGTGGTCATTATTGCTTCGGTTCATTGGCCTCAACACAATCACTCACAATCCTTATCTAGTTTCTTATAGAATCCTTTGAAACGTTCTCATATCCAATCTGCCGCTATATAGAAGTGGATGTTCAATTTGCCGTTGCTTTATTTAGTCCATTTGGAAATTCGTTTATGTTTTTACATGCTCGTAACAGGCACAAGCACAAATTTAAGAAGACACGCATCCATAAGGGATTAAAACTATTCAGCTATTTTTTCAGCAATGTCCATGGAGCTACATTGACCATGAAATGTCACTTTTTCACGCAACATACTTCTGTAGACAAGACTTTCAACCACAAAAACAGTACTACTGACAAACATTACATCACGCATATACTTAAACCATTCAAAGCGTAAATCCAACGTACATCAGGTATTACTTCTGAGAAAACTTCGATAAAACTCAACATTTTTCACATATAATAGGATGTATACAAAAAAGTATACCTCACGCTACAAGATCACCATTAATTCTAGTTAATATGTAAAACATGACAGCATTTCAAGCTCATGGATGCACACCATGCTTCTCTCGTCCCTATCCCCTCTCATCATCATCATCATCACCAAGTGCCTTGCCACATGGTGTTGGTGTTCATGGCCCTCCATGTGTATCTATCCATTGTTGCCGCGAGTAATCTTCCACCCTCTCTGTCTACAGCCACTCTGCAAATCCGTCCAATATTTACCTGGTGCTCTATTTCCCTCCAGCTTTCCTGTTTGACCAGGTGCTCCAATTCCCCTTTCCTCATAAAATGACCTATAAATGCTGCCTGTCTTTTTCTAAACTTTTCTTATCAATGATCTTCTTGTGTCTGCCTCCATCAAGACTGTCTTGTTTGTTTTCTTTACTGTTCCATGGAATTCTCAACATTCTTCTTAGAAACCACATCTCAGCTGCCTCAATCTTGTTCTGGCTTTGCTTGTTGACTGTCCACAACTGTATAACGTTATCGGTTCAATATAACGTTCAAGAACTCTCTTCCTGATGTTAACTGATAGGCATTTGTTGGTAAGAATGCTTTTCATCTTCTTGAATGCTGTTTTGGCTTGGCCGATTCTGCTGGCTATTTCTGATGTGCATCTGCCGTCTGGTGAAATGATCGTTCCCAGATTTCTAAACTTATCAACCTCTTATATCCACATAAAAGGTTGACGTAAAAATGGGAAAGAACGCGCCTCTTCAAAGCTTAAGATTGACACCCACACCCACCCCATCCCCACCCCCGTTTTTTTCCGAGAAATGCACGTTTGATTCCGCAGCCAAGGTTAGTACATGGTTTAAACTGAAAGAAAAGAGTCCCCTCAAGTCAAAATTAACTCCAACAAAAGAGCTAGTGTTTCCCGAGTAACTATGCCCATGATGATTGATCGACATAGCGGGTAGATCTACTTGCATCCTGGGAGCTGGGCCGACACTGGGAGTTTATCATCACAGTACGATAGATATTATGGGTTGCACTCTGCCAATCGGTCTCGGTTCCTAACAAAGTACCTGTCAGCGTCCTTGACTTCATTTACTGTTGTTGTGTGATTAACGTTCTGTTTTTATAAAAACCCAGAGGCGATGAAACTTCTTACTCCGAACTCATTAATGTCCCCTTTACGCCCGAGGTTTAAGCAAAAAGCGGAAGCTTCGAAAGATTTAATATACAAACCAGCCCATCGGTCACACAAGGAAACACAAAACTATGTTAATTACAAACCAAAGAAGTTTGCTTTCTTCTCCTGCATTTAGGTGAATTTTGCGTCTTTGCAGTATTGAAAAAAGTTAACTGACACTAAGCGTTCACCAACACAAGCTATCATCTAGGTCGAACATTTTTTTGTCTATAACTATAACTATGTGGTGTGAAGCTATGTATTATTTATGTGGATGTGTATGTAAATATATATATACATATATATATACATGTATTATATATATATATATATATTATTATATCATATATATATATATATATATATATATATATATATATTATATATATATTTAAAGCGATGTTTGCTTATCTGTTTTCTGTTTGGTTGGCTGGCTGGCTAGTTAGTTAGTTGAATAGTCGTTTGTGAGTGAGTGAGTGTGTGTGTGTGTGTGTGTGTGTGTGTGTGTGTGTGTGTGTGTGTGTGTGTGTGTGTGTGTGTGTGTGTGTGTGTGTGTGTTGTGTGTGTATTTGTGTGTGTGTGTGTGTGTGTGTGTGTGTGTGCCTGTGTGGTGTGTGTGTGTGTGTATGTGTGTGTATGTGTGCCTGTGTGTTGTGTGTGTGTGTGTGTGTGTGTGTGTGTGTGTGTGTGTGTGTGTGTGTGTGTGTGTGTGTGTGTGTGTGTGTGTGTGTGTGTGTGGTGTGTGTGTGTGTGTAGATTTATTATTGCTCGAAAAAAAAACGTTTCCCTCTCCAAAGACGGGGTAGTGCTGTTTTTTTTAAGGCTGGATAAAGAACAGCTATAAACGCAAAAAAAAATCAGAAGAACAAGAAAAGAACAAGAACAAGAACAAAAACAAGAACAAGAACGAGAACAAGAACAACAACAATAGCAACAACAACAACAACAATACATGAACAACAAGAAGAACAAAACAAGTACAAAAAAGATGTTCCCATAATCTGAGCTTTTTTTTTTTGGGGGGGGGGGGGGGGGGGGGGCAAAAACTGCAGAGCCCATATTTACGTGGACGTGTTTCTCCTTTTTGCTATAACTGCAGAATCTAACTCGAATATCTCGAGTTCAATCCCAGCACGTCACACTAAAACCTGTGCATTGCCCATCTTGATGTTTCCATCAATCTGATACGTGGGGGTCAGTTTAGTGTTTCAAGGGTCTCTCTCCATTCTTCTCCAACCTAATCATTTCAAAGCCTTGTCAGCGCATGGCGTTTCGTGCAGGCAATTTTGGGCAGATTTGCTGAGCGCATATGAAGTTGTCTGTGTGCAAAGAATCCCTCTTAGACAAAATCTAATCTTCACACTCAGAGAGTGTGGCATGTAATCGCTGGCAGATCTGGATGGCGTGCGTATGGAATTGTACGAGCGCAAACACTCACCTTAAAATAAGTTCCACAATCTATATAACTTTATACTAAGTTTCTTGATAAGAGATGAAAAAAAAGGTTTTTCTCACAAGCTGAACGATAATTGTGAGCAAAATTTTAGTGCCTTTGAAAATTTGCCTCAAAATTAGTGTCAAACTCCTCTTCCTATCTGCCCTACCTTTCGTTCTCTAAATAGGGACAGGTACTCATTCATAGCTGGATGGACTGGCACCGTGTCTACAAGCTACGGTACAAGACAAGCCACCCACTCGTTTGACAACTACGCTTTATCGTGACTATATACTGATCAGGGTAATTGTGACCTCGCGGATGACGGATCCTTGGATGAAATAACATTTTACATTAACCGAAGAGAATGATGTTGGAGGGAAAATGATAAACAACATTCGATACGCAGATAACATCGTGCTAATCGCAGAAAATGGGAGGGACCTACAAAACCTTGTGAATATACTAGAAATAGAAAGCAAAGGTAAGGGGTTGGAACTAAACAGCAGGAAGACTGAAGTCATGGTGATCAGTAAAAAACATGAAATCCCCTCATGCAAAATAACAGCAAATGGCACAACCTTGACACAGGTTAATAAGTTCAAATACCTGGGAACGGTCATTTTATCAGATGGCAGATGCACATCGGAAATAGCCGGCACAATCGGCCAAGCCAAAACAGTATTCAAGAAGATGACAAGCATTCTTACCAACAAATGCCTATCAATTAACATCAGGAAGAGTCCTTGAATGTTATATAGAACCAATACTGTTATGCGGATGTGAGGCGTGGACAGTCAGCAAGCAAAGCCAGAGCAAGATTGAGGCAGCCGAGATGTTGTTTCTAAAAAGAATGTTGAGAGTTCATTGGACAGAAAAGAAAACAAACGGACAGTCTTGATGGAGGCAGACACAAGTAGATCACTCATAAGGAAGATTAGGAAAAGACAGGCAACATTTATAGGCCATTTTATGAGGAAGGGGGATTTGGAGCACCTGGTCACAACCTGAAAGCTGGAGGGAAAGAGAGCACCGGGTAGACCCAGGGAGAAAATGCTGGACGGACTGGCAGAGTGGCTGGGTACGAGGAGGGTGGGGGAGATGCTAGGGGCAACGAGAGATAGAGACAGATGGAAGTCCATGATCGCCAACGCTATGCTGCAGGGCACCTGATGATGATACTGATCAGGGTAATTGTGACCTCGCGGATGACGGATCGTTAGATGATATAAAATTCAACGTTAACCGATGAGAATGACAGACTTGTGACAACAGTGAGAATAGAATGCATACATTATCAAATGTTTATTAGAAGGCGCTGTTTACATGCTTTCCTATAATAAAGAGCTTGATTGTAGCACACGATTTTGCACAGTGTGACCTTGGCCACCGTAGCACCATGCCTTCCAAACTTGCATTCTGCCATTCCTCAGAGATCAACATCTTTGAACGAATCTAAAAGAATTCCCGTCTAGAGATAGCTGGAAAAAATTCTTGCTAAGAACACATTTTGTTTCCGTCATAGACATACAAACAGAAACGCAGGCTTTAACCTCTCCCTCTTGTCGATCATCATCATCATCATTATCATCAGGTGCCCTGCCGCATGGCGTTGGCGATCGTAGACTTCCATCTGTCTCTATCTCTCGTTGCCCCTAGCATCCCCCCCCACCCTCCTCGTCCCCAGCCACTCTGCAAGTCCGCCCAGCATTTTCTCCCTGGGTCTATCTGGTGCTATCTTTCCCTCCAGCTTTCCCGTTGTGACCAGGTGCTCTTGTCGATATAAAACAATTTCCCTACCAACCCTCCCACTACATCCCTGGTCGCTTTTATTTATTTATTTATTTATCTATTTATTTATTCATTTATTTTTATTTATTTATTTATTTATTGATACGTGTATTGTGCTTAAATGCATAATTGAATCAGTACGTAAATATAAAAGTGGATAAGCGAAATGCACCCAAGAAATGAATTAAAATAAACCACAATTCCCCAAACCAATAAATAAGTAAGTAAAAAAGTAAGTAAGCATGTAAGTAAGTAAGCAAGTAAGTAACTAAGTAACTAAGTAACTAAGTGACTAAGTAACTAAGACTAATAGATAAAATAGGCAAGTAATAATTAAGTAAATAAATGAGTAAGTAAGTAAGTAAGCAAGTAAGTAAGTAACAAATAGACAGAGAAGCAAACAGATAAGTAAGTATCAAACAGAAAAGAACTACTGAGCACCATGTATATATATAATTAAATAGTACATAAAATCCACATAATAAAAACATATAAAGAAATCGATTAATCAATCACAACAATTACACTAAATATATAAATACCTAATGCCTAATGTCCAAACAATGAATTAATAACATACATGATTCATAAATGATCAATAAATACATGTACAAATAATAAATGAATAATACATGAAAAAAAAAAACAACAACAAAAAGGACGAACATACACAGAAATAGATTAACAGTTGAACACATAAATAAACAAATAGACAAACAAATGAATAAACAAATAAATAAATAAATGAATAAATAGATAAAGAAATTAAGAAACGCACAAATAAATAAACAAACAAATAAATACAAAGTAGCTGAAAGACAAGGGAAAAAAATCTGTCGATCAATGCATGAATAATACATCACACAACACGCTTACACAGTCCAAGACTGACTCGATCACCACCCAGGAGAAGAAGAAGAAGAAGAAGAAGAAGAAAAAACAACAATTCCAGACAGGAAAAGCAAAACACAGCAATTCACAGCACAGTACGCAGCACAGAACTCGCAGACCCGATAATTATTTAGAATAACCGTGGCTGATGCTGCTCGTTTTTTCCCTTTAAGATCCGCAGGATTCCAGCAAAGCGCCAAAGCCACACTTTCGGTGGGAGACTATTGAATGTGTGTGATGCTCGCGCTCGCATAGCGCGCGTGTGTGTGCGAGCCGGTGTGAGAGTGAAGGTTAAAAGGAAGTGGGGAAAGATGAAGAAAGAAAGAAAGAGAGAGAGAGAGAGAGAGAGAGAGAGAGAGAGAAGAGAGAGAGAAGAAGAGACAGACAGCAGAGGAGAGAGATAGGGACGGAGAAAGAGAGACAGGGAGAGAGAGAGAGAGGGGGAGAGAGGGTGGAGAGAGTGAGAGAGAGATTGGGAGAAGGAGAGAGAGACGGGAGAGGAAGAGAGAGAGTGAGGGGAGGTAAAGAGGGAGAGAGAGACAGAAAGAAAGAAAGGGGGAGGGGAGAGGAGAGAGAAAGATAGAGGAAGGGAGAAGGAAAGGACAGACAGACAGGAACAGATAGGCGAAGAAGACAGAAGGAGAGAGGTATACAGATTCAGAAGCAGAGAGAGAGAGAGAGGGGGGGGGGAGAGTTGAGGGAGGGGGACAAGGAGAGAGAAGAAGACAGAAAGAGAGAGCGAGTGAGTGAGTGTGCGTGCGTGCGTGCGTGCGTGCTGTGGTGTGTTTGTGTGCTGTGAGTGAGTGTGTGTGTGTGTTGTGTGTGTGTGTGTGTGACAGAGAGAGAGAGAGACAGACAGACAGACAGACAGAGAGAGAGAGAGAGACAGACAGACAGACAGACAGAGAGAGAGAGAGAGAGAGACAGACAGACAGACAGACAGATCGACAGAGAGAGAGAGAGAAGAGGAGAGAGAGACAGACAGACAGACAGACAGAGACAGACAGACAGAGACAGACATAGAGAGTGTAGGTAGTAAGAGACAGATAGAATGTGTGAGAGAGAAGAGGGAGGGAGGGATGGAAGGACAGAGGAGAGAGAGAGGGAGAGAGAAAAGAGACAGAGCTGAGACAGAAAGGAAAGAGAGAGAGAGAGAGAGAGAGAGAGAGAGAGAGTAGAGGGAGAGAGAGAGAGAGAGAAAGAGAGAGACTGGAGTCAGAAACAAAGAGAGGGCGTGTATTACGTTTGTGAGAGAAACAAAGAGAGAGAGAGAGAGAGAGAGAGAGAGAGAGAGAGAGAGAGTAGAGGGAGAGAGAGAGAG
>CM060310.1:22966987-22974487 GCA_030674185.1 Monoplex corrugatus
TGTTGTATGTGTTCAGATAGGTATAAACACGTGATATGATATTGCTGTTGTATGTGTTCAGATAGGTATAAACGTGTGATATGATATTGCTGTTGTATGTGTTCATATAGGTATAAACTGTGATATGATATTGCTGTTGTATGTGTTCAGATAGGTATAAACACGTGATATGATATTGCTGTTGTATGTGTTCAGATAGGTATAAACGTGTGATATGATATTGCTGCTGTATGTGTTCAGATAGGTATAAACGTGTGATATGATATTGCTGTTGTATGTGTTCAGATAGGTATAAACGTGTGATATGATATTGCTGTTGTATGTGTTCATATAGGTATAAACGTGTGATATGATATTGCTGTTGTATGTGTTCAGATAGGTATAAACACGTGATATGATATTGCTGTTGCATGTGTTCAGATAGGTATAAACGTGTGATATGATATTGCTGTTGTATGTGTTCAGATAGGTATAAACGTTGATATGATATTGCTGTTGTATGTGTTCAAAGTATAAGTGTATAAATGCGTGTTAGATAGGATAAGTAAATTGCTGTTGTATGTGTTCAGATAGGTATAAAACGTGTGATATGATATTGCTGTTGTATGTTCAGATAGGTATAAACCGTGATATGATATTGCTGTTGTATGTGTTCAGATAGGTATAAACGTGTGATATGATATTGCTGTTGTATGTGTTCAGATAGGTATAAACAGTGATATGATATTGCTGTTGTATGTGTTCAGATAGGTATAAAACTGTGATATGATATTGCTGTTGTATGTGTTCAGATAGGTATAAACGTGTGATATGATATTGCTGTGTATGTGTTCAGATAGGTATAAACGTGATATGATATTGCTGTTGTATGTGTTCAGATAGGTATAAACACGTGATATGATATTGCTGTTGTATGTGTTCAGATAGGTATAAACGTGTGATATGATATTGCTGTTGTATGTGTTCAGATAGGTAAAAACGTTGATATGATATTGCTGTTGTATGTGTTCAGATAGGTATAAACGTGTGATATGATATTGCTGTTGTATGTGTTCAGATAGGTATAAACGTGTGATATGATATTGCTGTTGTATGTGTTCAGATAGTATAAACGGTGATATGATATTGCTGTTGTATGTGTTCAGATAGGTATAAACACGTGATATGATATTGCTGTTGTATGTGTTCAGATAGGTATAAAACGTGATATGATATTGCTGTTGTATGTGTTCAGATAGGTATAAACGTGTGATATGATATTGCTGTTGTATGTGTTCAGATAGGTATAAACGTGTGATATGATATTGCTGTTGTATGTGTTCAGATAGGTATAAACGTGTGATATGATATTGCTGTTGTATGTGTTCAATAGGTATAAACGTGTGATATGATATTGCTGTTGTATGTGTTCAATAGGTATAAAACGTGATATGATATTGCTGTTGTATGTGTTCAGATAGGTAAAAACGTGATATGATATTGCTGTTGTATGTGTTCAGATAGGTATAAACACTGTGATATGATATTGCTGTGTATGTGTTTCAGATAGGTATAAAACGTGTGATATGATATTGCTGTTGTATGTGTTCAGATAGGTATAAACGTGTGATATGATATTGCTGTGTATGTGTTCAGATAGGTATAAACGTGTGATATGATATTGCTGTTGTATGTGTTCAGATAGGTATAAACGTGTGATATGATATTGCTGTTGTATGTGTTCAAATAGGTATAAACGTGTGATATGATATTGCTGTTGTAATGTTCAGATAGGTATAAACACGTGATATGATATTGCTGTTGTATGTGTTCAGATAGGTATAAACGTGTGATATGATATTGCTGTTGTATGTGTTCAGATAGGTATAAACACGTGATATGATATTGCTGTTGTATGTGTTCAGATAGGTATAAACGTGTGATATGATATTGATGTTGTATGTGTTCAGATAGGTATAAACGTGTGATATGATATTGCTGTTGTATGTGTTCAGATAGGTATAAACGTGTGATATGATATTGATGTTGTATGTGTTCAGATAGGTATAAACACGTGATATGATATTGCTGTTGTATGTGTTCAGATAGGTATAAACGTGTGATATGATATTGATGTTGTATGTGTTCAGATAGGTATAAACACGTGATATGATATTGCTGCTGTATGTGTTCAGATAGGTATAAACGTGTGATATGATATTGCTGTTGTATGTGTTCAGATAGGTATAAACGTGTGAATGATATTGCTGTTGTATGTGTTCAGATAGTTATAAACGTGTGATATGATATTGCTGTTGTATGTGTTCAGATAGGTATAAACGTGTGACATGATATTGCTGCTGTATGTGTTCAGATAGGTATAAACACGTGATATGATATTGCTGTTGTAATGTGTTCAGATAGGTATAAACACGTGATATGATATTGCTGTTGTATGTGTTCAGATAGGTATAAACACGTGATATGATATTGATGTTGTATGTGTTCAGATAGGTATAAACACGTGATATGATATTGCTGTTGTATGTGTTCAGATAGGTATAAACGTGTGACATGATATTGATGTTGTATGTGTTCAGATAGGTATAAACGTGTGATATGATATTGCTGCTGTATGTGTTCAGATAGGTATAAACACGTGATATGATATTGCTGTTGTATGTGTTCAGATAGGTATAAACGTGTGATATGATATTGCTGCTGTATGTGTTCAAATAGGTAATAAACGTGTGATATGATATTGCTGTTGTATGTGTTCAGATAGGTATAAACGTGTGACATGATATTGCTGTTATATGTGTTCAGATAGGTATAAATGCGTGATATGATATTGCTGTTGTAAGTGTTCAGATAGGTATAAACGTGTGATATGATATTGCTGTTGTATGTGTTCAGATATGTATAAATGCGTGATATGATGTTGCTGTTGTATGTGTTCAGATAGGTATAAATGCGTGATATGATATTGCTGTTGTATGTGTTCAGATAGGTATAAACACGTGATATGATATTGCTGTTGTGTGTGTTCAGATAGGTATAAACACGTGATATGATATTGCTGTTGTATGTGTTCAGATAGGTATAAACACGTGATATGATATTGCTGTTGTATGTGTTCAGATAGGTATAAACGTGTGATATGATATTGCTGCTGTATTTGTTCAGATAGGTATAAACGTGTGATATGATATTGCTGTTGTATGTGTTCAGATAGGTATAAACGTGTGATATGATATTGCTGTTGTGTGTGTTCAGATAGGTATAAACGTGTGATATGATATTGCTGTTGTATGTGTTCAGATATGTATAAACGTGTGATATGATATTGCTGTTGTATGTGTTCAGATAGGTATAAACACGTGATATGATATTGCTGTTGTATGTGTTCAGATAGGTATAAACGTGTGATATGATATTGCTGTTGTATTTTGTTCAGATAGGTATAAACACGTGATATGATATTGCTGTTGTATGTGTTATTGTACTCTCTGTGTGTAAAACACAATGATTCCAGATGATTTTTGGGAATACGTTTTTTCGCGTTTGGGTCTTTTTTTTTTGGTTTTTTTTTATACCATTCGTCGAAACAGTATGTGTGGCTTGAATTGTGTTGCTTTGTGTATGGTATTAGTTTGTTTATCTTATGTTCTGTATTAGAATGTTTTTGTTCATGTCATTTTGTTTGTTTGTTTCTTTCTTTGTTTATTTGTTTCTTTCGTTTTTTTTCTTAGATTGTTTGTTTATTCATGTGTTTTCGTTTTTTGAGAATTATCTCCCATGTTGTATAGAACTGTTTTTGTAGTTTGTATCTGCTTCTATGCTAGCGCCTCCCAAAGCCCAACCCCTCGTCCTCGTCGTGGGAGGTGGAAACAGGTAATGCTGGCCAACGGGGCACTGGTGAAGCTGCGACTGGCTTAGCAGGCCGGCAGTGGATAAACAAATTGCTCAAGAAAATACAAGGAGATACAAACGGACTGATTACAACGGAAAACGACGCGGCAAGGAAAACGGACAACGATTAAAGAAAAACGAAAAGGTTGGGACCTGGAACATTTGCGGTTTGACGAACAAAGAAGCAGAGATAGTAGAGTTCATGACCCAGCGCAAGATCTCCATACTGGGCATTGCAGACACCAGAAAGAAAGGAACAGGAACAAAGGAAATAGACGCCAACTATGTTCTCATTTGGAGCGGTGTAAGCAAGGAACAGAGAGCAGCACATGGCGTGGGTTTCATCCTACACCATGACAAGGCAAAAGACCTAGTGAGTACGGAGTTCATTTCAGAGAGATTCTTGAAGATCGGCATTAGAGAGGACAACAAGATCAACAACTACATTCAAGTGTATGCACCATGTAATGACTCCTACTCAGCTAAGGATAAGGACTCCTTCTTTGAAAAACTCTCGGACACCATCAACAGCATCCCAGACCAAGAAGACCTGTACGTCATGGGAGATTTCAATGGCAGAGTCGGAGAGAGAAGAACACCATGGACAAAACACCTTGGTCCACACAGTGACCACAGAACACCATGCAACTACAACGGCAACCATGTATTGGAACTGTGTGCAGAGCAGGATCTTATTATCACCAACACCTTCTTCCAGCACAGAGCCATTCAGATCTACACCTGGTACAAATGGAACGATATCGACGTCTCATCTCAAATCGACTTCACACTAGCAAGATCTAGAATGTGGAACAACATCAGAGACTCAAGAGCCATCCCCAACGCAGGCCTGAACACAGACCACAGGCCAATCATCACGACGTTGGTCACTCAGAAGAAGAGGAAGTTCACCAAAAAGAAGAAACAGCCGGAAAGACTCAACATGCACAAGCTTCAAGACGAAGAGGTGCAGACTCAGATCAGGTGCACCGTTAGTGAAAAATTGGACTGTAGTGATCCTTCATTACTAAACGTAGAGGAAGCTTGGGACACCTTCAAGACAGTCCTCCTGGACACTATAAAAGAAGTCTGTGGCACCAAGAAGACAGGAGGAAGAAACAGAAAGGCAACAGCTTGGTGGAACAAAGAAGTGAAGGAGGCTATCAGGGAAAAGAAGAAACTATACAAGATCTGGGTCAAGTCAAAGGATGAAGAGGATTACATCAAGTACAGACTTGCAAGAAGACAGCAAGAAAGTTGTGAGAACAGCAAAGGAAAAGCCATGGACCCAGTATGGTGAAAAACTCTGTGAAACATGCAAAGCTTTCCCAGGAGAGTTTTACAAGAGTGTGAAAGCGATGAGAGTGCGAGATAAACCTTTCGATCCGACCACTATCATCAACGATGCAAAAGGAGAACATTGCATGAAGAGAAGAAAATAGTGAAGAGATGGGAAAACTATTTCAAAGACCTACTAAACCCACCAGGAGTACGGGCACAAGACACACAGTCCCGGTTCACCCCCAGCCACCCAGACCACTCAGAACCTACCATCCTAGAGAGTGAAGTAAAAAAAGCAGTGAAGACCAGTCCTAAAGGCAAGGCAGCTGGAGTCGACGGCATAACAACTGAAGCCATCCATGTTGCGGTGAAACCGGAATTCAGTGGCTCACCACCATCTTTCAGAAAGCTTGGGAGGAGAGAAAAGTACCAGAAGACTGGCAAAATGCAATAGTGGTGCCACTATGGAAGAAGAGGGGCAGCAAGAAAGACTGCAGTACCTACAGAGGCATATCACTACTCAGCCATGTAGGGAAAATGTACGCAAAGATCCTGGAGCAGCGCACTCGAGCGAAAACAGAACATCTCCTCAGTGACGCCCAATTTGGCTTCAGAAAAGGAAGAGGGTGCACCGATGCAATCTTCGCACTACGACAACTGTGCGAGAGGGCGATCGAATATGACCGAGATCTCCATCTTGTATTCGTTGATCAAGAAAAGGCCTTTGAACGAGTCAACAGAGACAAGCTATGGAAGGTCCTCGAGCAGTACGACATCAAGGGCCAGCTGCTAGACAACATTCGGGCCATATACGCCAACAGCAGGAGTGCAGTCCGCACCGCCAGTGGAACATCTGACTGGTTCCCAGTGACATCGGGAGTAAAGCAGGGCTGTAATCTCTCCCCTCTTCTCTTCGTGATCTATATGGATCAGATTACGAAGGAGGCAAACCCAGACCCTGAGGCACTCAATGAACTCATGTTTGCGGACGACCAGGCAATGGTGAACAATGACAAGATACAGCTACAAAAGTACACAGACCAACTCAATGGAAGCTGCGAGACATACGGCATGAAGATCAGCGTCAGCAAGACCGAGGTCATGACTGTCAGTAAGAGACCAAACAAACTGGACATCAACATCAACGGAACCAAGTTGAAGCAAGCCAGTGAATTTAAATACCTGGGCAGCATCTTCACTGAAAATGGCAAACTAGACAGAGAAATCGAGACCAGATGCCAGAAAGCCAACGCAATCAGCTACCAACTTGCCCCTCTTCTGAAACACCCCAGCATTCCCACCAGCACTAAGGCGAAACTCATCAACGCCATTTTTTCTACCAACGCTGACATACCAGTGCCAGACATGGTCCCTAACTAAAGTCCTCGAGAGAAAACTGGTCACCTGTGAAATGAAATGCCTGAGGAAAGCAGTAAAAAAGACAAGGCGGGACAAGATCAGAAATGAGGTGATACGAGACATGGTAGGAGCAACACCAATCCTACAACACATCGAACATATGAGGATCAAGTGGTTCGGACACCTCACACGTATGCCCCTAAACCATCCAGCTCTTCGGGCATACAACACCAGATACTCTGGCTGGAGAGCCAGAGGAAGACCAAGACGACGATGGAGTGACTCCGTGGCAGACACCCTCAGAGCTCACGAGATGTCCCTTCTGCAGGCCACCCGCCTTGCTGCTGACAGACGACTGTATCTCCCCGCGACGCCCACCGGTACAAGCGGAAGGAAAAAGTAAAGTAAAGTAAGTCTATGCTAGCTGAATCGGTAGCGCAAACTGTGTTAGATTTTAGATTTGAGAAGTTCTATACAACATGGGAGATAATTCTCCTTTGATTATATTATAAAAATTCTCCCTGCTTCCCTCTTATTTCTTTCGTTTTTTTTTTTTTTTTTTTTGTTCTTTTACTCGTTTGTTGTAGCTGTTTTGATGTATGAGGAACACTTTGCGTGTGTGAATCGTCACGGATGTTCTCTTTTCCATCAGTTTGTCACTTCTCTAGACAGAGCGTGTAATGGCGGAAACTATGTCCTAGGGGTGTTCGTTCCTCCCCAGGAGATATGGAGGCTGAGCTGTTGAATAATTGCAGTAATTGCTCCGTCGTGAGACATATACGTGCAGTGCGTGTTGTTTTTGTTTGTCTAGTTGTTTGTTTGCTTATTTGTTTGTTTGTTTATTTACTTGTTTATTTATTTGGTTGTTTGTTCTATATTTTCCTCTGTCTCTCTCTCTCCTTTTTTTTCTCTGTCTCTCTGTCTCTCTCTGTCTGTCTCTCTCTTTGTCTCTCTCTCTTTCTCTCTCTC
>CM060310.1:22984487-22989487 GCA_030674185.1 Monoplex corrugatus
ATCAGTCTAAACTAGCATTTTGGGCATTTTGAGATATACATATTATTGGAAAGTGTACATTCTGCTGACTATTTTGGTACTTGAATAAAGCTTGTACTCAAAGAAAAAATGTAAAAGTTAAGTATGTTTAAAGTCATTAAGTTGTATGACGGCCATTTTGCAAAAAAACGGCCTCTAAAGTTTTTATGTGCTCCCCTGCACATTTTCCTTAAATTTCTTTATTTGGTTGCTTTGACCCAGTTTGTTTCTAACTTTGGCTGTCATTATCTGAAAGGTGCACCAAAGAGCTTTCCATCAGTATATTACGTGTGTGGGTACTGTACAGTTTACGGTTCATAATAAGAGACAAAAATAGGTACTTTTGGTAGGAAATTGCGTTCTTTCTGCTGCGATCAGTGCATTAAAATACCGATTTAAATTGATTAATAACATATTTTTCAAGGAAAAAAATTCTATGGGGGATAGATTACAGTCTACAGAAATCAATTTTGAAAAAAGTCAAAACACCCCATATAGACCCTCAGTCACCTTTTCAGCTCCAAGTGCTGTTCGACTGACTGCGAGTTAGGACTGATTTCGTGGTGGGAGGTCACATATATTTTTTGTTCATATCTGCTTGCTTGCGTGAGTTCGTTCCGTTAGTCTGTACGTATCATTCTTTCTTTGTTGTCGCATTCTGTCCCATTGCTTAGTACCTAACTGTTCTTTGTCTGTTTGTTTGATTTCAAAGACAATAAGTAGCACTTTGAGCGTGTGGTGAGACTGCAATATCCACTCAGACGTATTTATCAATCAAACATGAAATACGGTTACGGCCTTAAACAACCATACTGCTTGGTGGGTTATGTTGCTAGTGTCATGGACTCAAGATCTGGTAACTAGAGTTCAATCCCAGCCCACAACATGAAAAACTGGTCTGTTGTTTGGTACCCATCTTAATGTTTCTATCATTCTGGTAGTGTCATATAAGCCTCTCATAGAACCCCTTTCCCCGTTTCAAGACCATGCCAGCATCTGATGATTTTTTTCTTAACATGCTGGCAGAATCGACAGGAGCGTACACATAAGTGTCTGGGTGCTATGACTCCCTCTAAGTTCCAGAATCTTGAACAGTTTTAGTGATTTTACTCAGCTGGTTGACGAACACTGGATTATGAATTTTTGCACTGTTTTTCCATCTCGTACTGGAATATGACAGATCTGCCTACATTGCGTTTTCCTCTATTGATTAGTCTCTATCTCTCCCCCTCTCTGTCTGTGTTTTAAATTATGCTTGTATGGAGGGAAAGAGTGTGTTTGTGTATCTGTCTGTCTGTCTGTGTGTTTGTGTCTGTGTCTGTGTGTCTGTGTGTCTGTGTGTGTGAGTGCTTGTTTTTTTTGTTTTTTTTTTGTTTTTTTTTTGTCTGTTATTCAAGTGTCTTGAGTGATGTTATTCACTGATGCCTGTATACTGCTGGCATTTTGCTCCCACTACACGTGCAGTATATATGTGTGCAGTCTGTGCGCTGCGTCTTCAGTGTACGTGCAGGCTGGGCAGTTTCATGTCTCAATAAGCAAGCGAAAGAAGACATGACTTACAGGGTTTCAAATCGTGTTTTTGTGTTATTATAGGTGCATAATATGTGAGTCAATACTAGCTGCTTGGCTACTCAGAGCCTGATCACTTAATGCTCCAGACAGCTAGCGTTTTTGATCGACAAAATGAGGCGCAACTCTTGGAAGGCAACATATACACAGATTGATGATTTTGTTCAAAGACATTATCAATTAGCCATCTGTTATTTGAATATATTATCTTATTACCGATTGTGGAAATAGTAATTTCGATTTTTCGTTATCGACATCAGCGATATTTTTTTTTATAACAAAAACAATAACATTATTCCAACTGTCTAACTACATGTAAATCTCAGATCCCGTGTTGGCAGATTGTTATGAAACGTTCCTTAATTGTCATATGTTGTTATTTGACACTACTTCTTAATTGTTAAAAATGTTATTTGATTTAAATGTTCCTCTTCTTCGTTTCAAACTCCCCTCTTTTTTTTTTTTCTAAAATCACAATGGTGACCGGACATTAAACGAAATAGTCCATTCTAAAAATATCAGGCACTAACAGGTCTACATGTGTTTACCTAGAGGTTTGAAAAAAATCATTCCACTCTTTACTCACCAGGCGGGACCCAGATTTTGTGATAGTAGCTCTGACGTCTTACCCAGTGAATATGGTGCCTACCATGGACGTCAAGCTGGGGCCTTGAAGAGCAAAGTATTCAGCTTATAAAGAGAAAAGTCGAAGAAGATTGGCATATTGCAGTTCATGAGAGAAATTGAACGTAGTACGGTACTTCACCTTTGAATGGATTCTGTGGTATCATCTTGAGATAGGGAAAGTTCAGGAAGAGAGTTATTGAATGTTATATAGAAACAATACTGTTGTACGGTTGCGAGGCGTGGACAGTCAACATGCAAAGCCAGAACAAGATTGAGGCAGCCGAAATGTGGTTTCTAAGAAAAAAATGTTGAGAGTTCCTTGAGCAGCAAAGAAAACAATCGAGACAGTCTTGATGGAGGCAAGCGCGAGAAGATCATTGATATGGAAGATTAGGAAAAAAACAGGCAATATTTATAGGCCTTTTTTTGAGGAAAGGGGAATTAGAACACCTGGTCACAATAGGAAAGCTGGAGGGAAAGAAAGCACCAGTTAGACCAGGGGAGAAAATATTGGACGGACTTGCAGGGTGGCTGAGGACAGAGAGGGTGGAGGATGTGCTTGCGGCATCAAGGGATAGATGTATTTGGAGGGCCATGATCGCTAACGCCATGCGGCAGGGCACATAATGATGATAGTAGGGAAAGTCTGCCAGAAGAAGACTTCAGCTTCTTCCAGAGCAGAGAAAAAAATAGATTGTTTAGAGTTCTAAGTGATTGCTTGAAACATTTTAGCCACAAGACCCCAAACGATTATGTGACGTGATTACATGTAACCAAACGTGGACAACAGTCTATGGCATACCGAGCAAAGGGATCGATCAAACAATGTGAGTGGCTGCTAATGACTAAAAAACAGTGATTTTGTGTGCCGGTTTTCAAAGCCAGAAGAAACTTTTTCTCTGAAATCTTCAGGTCCCAAAGCCACGTGGTGGCCAGTATTCTGCCTGAAAAGTCTATACTTAGTGCCAAATAATATGTACAAAATAGTTTGCCCAAAGTTGTGTAGTCAGTCCGTGACAAACGTCTGAATGAGGGTGACCAGCAAATCGCTCATTCTACATGAAAACGCAAGTGCTAATGTAATCAAAGTTACTGCGATCCATCTACAAAAAGCAACCCATTTAAGTTCTCGCTCGCCCACCCTGCAGTCCTGACTTGGCCTTATGTAACTTCTAGTTGTTTCCCCTTCTCAAGCAAAACCTTGCTGGCAGGAAGTGTTCAAAAATCCAGGACCTGTGAAAATCAGCAAAATCACAACTTGCTACCGTTTCACAATCAAACAATCAAGAAGCACGTTCTTCTCGACTGAGAAGGCTAAAACTCTGTGTGGAAAAAAATGGGAAAATAATTGTAAAAGACTGAAAATTTCACGTAAATTAGATTTTCCAGTTTTTCTTTACAAAGAATTTGACCACACTTCTGAGGATTGCTCACAACTAAACCCTGATTCATTTAAAGCTATAAGTCAAACCTAATATAATATCACGTAGGGGAAATACTTGCTGCCACAATTTGTATTGACAAACGTACAAACATAGAAAACAGACAGACCAACAGATTTATGCAGACCAGACAGAAATCGGACCAGCAATCGATGCTTTCATCATTTCTAAGGCAGACTGACACAAAGTTCTTGATGACACTGAGTAGGCCGAGAGGCAGCGATCAAGTCTGGCAATCAAGACGAACGAGTAAGGAAGGAACCGGGTGTCGTGGTGTTTATGGATGTTCCGATTGATCCCGACACTCATTTCCTGAAGATAACGTAGAGCCGATGGCCACAGAGATAGCAGATCGTCTTAGAGGGAAAGAAAACTAGCAAAAAAGTACCCCCCCCCCCCCACACACACCCACGCTGGCAGACAAGAAGCAGGATGATTTACACAAAAACACCTTATGGAGAGGGACTACACCAATCGTCCCTGCAGTAAGGGGAGCTACAAATATACACACACGCCTTTGTTATCCCCCCTCCACCTTGTTTGAAACGAGTGTTAGCAGTTTTGTAGACTAGGAGTACATTAGTTTGATTGGAAACCACACTGCCACAGGGACGTGTGTGGCCTTAGGCCTTAGCATGCACGAAATCTGGATTTGAATCACAACTGAGGCAGGGGGTTTCTTCTTCCCTCCCTTTGCTTCCCCTACACTAATGGAAGCCAAAACAGCGTTCAAGAAGATGAAAAGCATTCTTTCCAACAAATGCCTATCAATTAACATCAGAAAGAGAGTTTTTGAACGTTTTATAGAACACCCATAATGTTATACGGTCGTGAGGCGTGGATAGTCAACAAGCAAAACCAGAGCAAAATTGAGGCAGCCGAGATTTGGTTTCTAAGAAGAATGTTGAGAGTTCCATGGATAGCAAAGAAAACAAACGAAACAGTCTTGATGGAGGCAGACACAAGAAGATCATTCATAAGGAAAATTAAGAACATTCAGGCAATACCTATACGTCATTTTTTGAGGAAAGGGGAATTGAAGCACTGGTCACAACAGGAAAGATGGAGGGAAAGAGAGCACCAGGTAGACCCAGGGGAAAAAATCGGACGGACCTGCAGAGTGGCTGAGGACACAGAGGGTGGAAGAGGTGCTTGCGGCAACAAGGAATAGAAACAGACGGAAGGTCATGATCGCCAACGCCATGTGGCAAGGCACTTGATGATGATGATGATGCTAATGACACTAATGGATCTTAAGTGAAAGTCTGTGTGCTTGTCATTGGATGAAAAGAAAATGTGACCTTACATCTGTTACATTCATTCAGCGTACGTCTAAGTTCCCAC
>CM060310.1:22999487-23001987 GCA_030674185.1 Monoplex corrugatus
TATTTGCCTGGCAGTCCGAAGTTATCTATTTTCTTCAGGCCTTCTTCTGCTGTTTGCTTGGTTTCACATCCCTTTGTGTGTCTTTCAGGGAGTCATCATACCATCTTCCGAGACTTTTTACTGGCTCTTCTGTGACAATGGGGATGGCTTGGTTGGCTACCATGAATTTGACTGAATCTGCCACTTTTCCTTTTCGCAGTGAGAGACTTCGGGATTTCTTAGGTTTGAACCTCATTCTTGAAGAGGCCACCAGCTCATCCAGCTGCTTTAAGATTTGGTGTGTCTCTTCCTCATCCGTGGACAAGACTGTTGTGTCATCCATGAAAGCTTTCAGAGGAGGCATTTGGTATCCATCTCCCAGATTCACTGGACCTGAATTCTTCATTGCAGCTTTCAAGATGACTTCCATTGCCAACACGAACAGTATGGGAGAGATTGCACAGCCCATTGCAATGCCCACCTCTAGGTCTATCCAGTCCGTGGTGTATTCTTTGGTAGAGAACCGCATTGAGAACCCTTGGAAATACTTCCTCAGCATTGTTCGGATGTTTTCTGGGATGTGATACATTTTAAGAGCCAGCTGGATCATATCGTGTGGAACTGATCCATATGCATTCGCCAGATCAAGCCAAACTACGTCAATGTCTCTTTTCTCTGTTCTTGCTTTTTGGATGGCATCCCAAATCAACGTGGCATGTTCCAAGCATCCAGGCATTCCTGGTATGCCTCCCTTTTGGACTGACATATCCAGATACTTGTTTTCAGTCAGGTATTTTGTCAATCTTGCTGCCATAACAGAGAAGAAGATTTTCCCCTCGACGTTCAGAAGTGATATTGGCCTGAACTGATTGATGCTGCTGGACTTCTGCTCCTTCGGAATGTACACTCCTTCAGCTCTCATCCATTGGTCGCTGATCTTCTGGTTCCTCCATGCTGATCGAATCATCTTGTGGAGCCACTCGAGCACTTTTGGGCATTTCTTGTAGAGCAGGTATGGTATTCCGTTTGGTCCAGGTGCTGACTTGGCTCTGGCTTTCTTTACTACGTTCTTCACTTCATCCAGTGTTGGTGGTTTGTTATTGAATTTTCCTTCTGGCGCTGCAGGCCAAACCAGATTCTGGATTTCAAGTGGTGCCTCGCGCTGAGAATCGGAATATGTTTCCCTGAGATGCTGCTCTGGGGTTTCCTTGCCCACTGTGAGAGTCCCTGATTTGGGTTGTTCAAACAGCTTTCTTGCAAAGTCAAAGGGATCTTTGAAGAAACGATCTTGAGTCTTCTTCTTTTTGCTCTTTCTTCGCCTTGCTGGTTCCACTTTGCTGAGAGCATTGTGTTTGGCCTTCAGATCTTTCCAGAGTTCCAGGAGCCCTTGCTTCTCGAATTCTGAGGCAGTTTTCATTCGCTTTTTAAGCTTCCTTTTCTCCCTCCGGATGCTCTCCATCTGTTGCTGTCTTCTGGATTTCTGGGGAGGCGTTTTTGTCTTTGGCTGCTTCACTCCATAAGTGTCCCTGCAGATAGAGTATATGATGTCTCCGTATGTGTCAAGTTTGTGTTCCAGCGTACTGTTCCCTATTAGCGCATTCAGCTTAAGGACAAGTTCCTCATCTAATTTCTCCCATTGTTCTTTTGCACCGGCAGGCGGCAAATTGAGTTTTCGACGTTTGGCGTTAAGAGCTTGTGCAAAATCCGCATCAGAACCGTCAGCGTGGATGTCCTTGGCACTATGGTTTAAATCCTGGCCTTGGTCATCCAACGTCTCACCTGCTATCGCAGTGCGCTGCTGCTGGTTCGTATGTGTCTTCAAACAGCCCATTTTTGTCCTGTGGATCTTCATGCCGCGTTTGGTGGTGAATCTCCTTCCACACGCACACGGAAATTCCATCTGGTCATTAATCATGATCCGTTGTGCGTTTCCAGTCGTGATGGAGTCAGTGCCGATGGATTCATCATTCTCTCCCCCTTTCGGTGAATCCTGGGAGCATCTTTCATTTAAAGAACTCGTGGCATGTTATCAAAGGCAAGGTGGGAAGCCAACCCACAAAGCCCGCAGATCTAGTCTTTCCCAGTGTCCTTCGGTCTTTCCCGAATGTCCTCCGAACTATTCCCGGAAGTCAATGGAATGACCATGTGCAGGTAGAAAGAAACTCTAGGGAGAGCTAGACAACAGAAGGTCTTCAGAGAAGTAACCCCCTTTAGACAAGTGTTTCGGCCCTGAATTCCTTACACTCTCGGGGGGCCGGGCCACATCCAGGTCATGACTCCTGGATGCCCTTCTGCTGTTGTCTATTTTTATTTTTATTTTTCCCACGCCGGGGAGCGAACCTGGGCGATTCTGCGCTTCAGAACTGCGGTACGCGGTTTTACCAATGTGCTAACGGGGCACACATCATCTGTAGGGAATTTAATCCTTATGAAGTTCACTTTTGGTTCCTCCTTGCCCAGATCCAGCTCAAGCTATAAAGCGAGTCAGTGTAGATAGTAAGGCAGTCCCTGTATGACACTA
>CM060310.1:23016987-23019487 GCA_030674185.1 Monoplex corrugatus
GCTTCCAGATGGACTGAAGCGTTAAGATGGACAGCGAACAGGCCAGAGCAATCTAGTAGCTGGATGCAAATTGCACAAGATAAGGAAAAGAAAATCAACATCAAAACTCTAGCCAGGGTTGCTAAGGTTAATTGTATTTTCCGATCTCTGCTTTTCTGAACTGCTCCGTCAAGAGAGAGAGAAAAAAGAGAAAGATGCCAACGGCTGGAGAATAAGATCTGATTGATGGGCTGCATAATAGCTCAAGGAACAGTAAATGAGAAGACTTTTTCATTTGCGTAATATATATATAGCTACATTTTTCTTATATTTTCTTCATGCTTTCTTTGTTTTTCTTCTTCTTCGTTTCTCTTTTTATCCTCCCTCCCTTCCCTCTCTGTCTCCCTCTATCTCTGTCTCTGTCTGCCTGTCTGTCTCTCTCTTTCTCTCTCTCTCTCTCTGTCTCTTTCTCTCTCCCTCTCTCTCTCTGTCTGTCTTTCTCTGTCTCTCTCCCTCTGTGTCTCTGTCTGTATCTGTCTGTGTCTCTTTCTGTCTCTTTCTCTGTCTCTCTCTGTCTCTCTCTGTCTCTCTCTGTTTCTGTCTTTGTCTGTCTGTCTCTCTGTCTCTGTCTCTGTCTCTCTGTCACTGTCTCTCTCACTATCTGTCTGTCTGTCTGTCGGTCTCTCTCTCTCTCTGACGCTATTGAACAATGCGGAGAATCAAATAGTTAGATGTACCAGTTGCTGTTGTGTAGAGGTTAGCGCAACGGACTACCGACCAGAAGGTTGTGGGTTCGAATCCCCATCAGTCCCTTCAAAATCATTGTGGGAATTTTCGGCTCTAACCGGCTCCTACCCAAAGTTGGGCTTATTGGGAAGACTGGGACCACACAATCGAATCTCGTCCACAAAACGGATGCGTCATCGAGGGCGTTGCCCAAGTCTTTTGACGAGCACCGCAGGTGTGTGTATCTTTCGGGCCTGGTTGAGGTCAGGATATATTATGATAGTAAGCATCATCATCATCGCGATGTAAAAAACTGTGCCAGCTTCTGTGGCCATTAAGATGGCGTAGAAAATGGTACGGGGGGAAACAAAAGGTGAGCACATAGGTTATTTCACCAGAGGGCAGATGCACATCAGAAATAGCCAGCAGAATCGGCCAAGCCAAAACAGCATTCAAGAAGATGAAAAGCATCCTTACTAATAAACGCCTATCAGTTAACATCAGGAAGAGAGTTCTTGAATGTTATATAGAACCGATAATGCTATACGGTTTTGAGGCGTGGACAGTCAACAAGCAAAGCCAGAACAAGACTGATGCAGCTGGAATGTGGTTTCTAAGACAAATGTTGAGAGTTCCATGGACAGCAAAGAAACCAAACGAGACAGTCTTGATGGAGGCAGACACAAGAAGATCATTCATAAGGAAGATTAGGAAAAGACAAGCAACCTTTATAGGCCGTTTTGTGAGGAAAGGGGAATTAGAGCATCTGGTCACAGCAGGAAAGTTGGAGGGAAAGAGAACACCAGGTAGACCCAGGGAGAAAATATTGGACGGACTTGCAGGGTGGCTGAGTACAGAGAGGGTGGAAGATATCTTTACGGCAACAAGGGATATATGCATATGGAGGGCCATGATCGCCAACGCCATGTGGCAGAGCACATGGTGATGATGGCAAAGGCAACCCCCCTAAGAGTGAAGAATCTTAAAAAAAAAAATAAATAAATAAACGGCTGGCTATAAATTATGTCAGATAAAGAAAAGGAAGCTAACACAAATAACAGACATGGTGGTCAGATGGGTATGACGTGCAGATTTCCAAATATAAGGTCTGGATTTGATTCTGCCTGGTAACCTCTGCCTAGTGGGTAAAAGGTGGACCCTGTGCCAGTCTCCTAGATAACTTAAGTGCTGATCTGCTAGTGCCAAGATTCCTTTATGTATGTGTGTGTGTGTGTGTGTTGTGTGTGTGTGTGTGTTGTGTGTGTGTGTGTGTGTGTGTGTGTGTGTGTGTGTGTGTGTGTGTGTGTGTGTGTGTGTGTGTGTGTGTGTGTGTGTGTGTGTGTGTGCATACACAAACCATGAAGTATGCATTCACATATCCATTTAAGTCATGTCAGTGTGTAGTTGGTGGTTCATGGAAACATGAAAATATCCATCATTGCAAGCCAGCCGATAGTAGGTTATGCAGACTGTGCAGAAATACACCGTCTACTGATTGTAGGCGAGAACAAAATGAACACATGCATCGAGAAAATTCAGAACAAGAAAACAAAAAACAAAACAAAAGAAAAATCACACAAAAAAGTTAAAAACGAAAACGAAAACGAAAAGAAAAAGCCAGAATTCCAAAGGTTAATTGCATCCTTGACCACTGATGAATGATCACAAGACGCCATCAGGCAAGAAATAGGAAAAAAAGACATACATGTGTCTTGAAAAGCAGCTCTGACTGATGAGGTAAAGCACTTCCCTGAACAGTGAAAATAAATTAAAAAAAAAAAGGGTGGTCGTTATC
>CM060310.1:23026987-23029487 GCA_030674185.1 Monoplex corrugatus
TGTTTCTAGTATATTCACAAGGTTTTGTAGGTCCCTTTCATTTTCTGCAATTAGCACGGTGTCATCTGCGTACCGAATGTTGTTTATCATTTTCCCTCCAACCTTTAATCCAGGGTCTTCTTCTAGGTTTCTCATGATGTTTTCGCTATATAGTGAAAACAGATCTGGTGACAAAACACAACCCTGTCTGACTCCTCTTTTGAGGCTTTGAAAAGAGCTTATATTGTTTTCTATTCTCATTGCAGCTGTGTGTTCCCAGTACATATTCCTGATTATTCGTAGATCTTTTCCATCGACATTGAGTCTCTCCAGTTGGTTGATTAATTCTTCATGTCGTACCCGATCGAAAGCCTTGGTATAGTGAACAAAGCATAAAAACAAATCCTTATTCATCTCAATTGATCTCTCTATGATAGTTCTTAGGATGTATATGGCATTAATAGTTCCTTTCCCCTCCACAAATCCACACTGTTCTTCTGCTATTTTTCTTTTGATTCTATTCCTTGTCCTCATCATGATTATTCTTAACAGGATTTTTGTTACATGACTCATCAAACTGATTGTGCGATGGAGTTCGCATTCTATAGCCCCTGTCTTCTTTGGAAGTGCAATGAAAATTGATTTTGACATATCTTTGGGGATTTTTCCTGTGTCATAAGTTTCATTTAGGAGGACTGTTTTCTTTTCTATGCCAAATTCCTCCAGGGCTTCAATCATCTCTGTAGTAATGTTGTCTGGTCCTGGGGCTTTTCCTGGTTTCATCTTTTTCAGTGCTGCTCTGACTTCATCTTTCATTATGGGTGGTCCTTCAAAGTTCTTTTTTATAATGTGTTCTTCGTTTCTGTCATCCTCAAAAAGGTCTTTAATGTACTCTCCCCATCTGTCTAATACCTTGTCTTTTTCCATGATAAGCGTGCCATCTTTTGATTTTAAGCAACCAGTTGATGTGCATGTATTTTTCCTGTGAACAATTTCTTCAATTCGTCTGTACATACCCTGAGGATCCATTTTGTGTCGTTTTTCTATCTCTTTGCATTTTGTGTTCAATCAAGCTTCCTTAGCTTCATTGCACCTATACCTGATTTCTTTGTTTATCTTCCTGTATATCTCCTCGTTTCTCTCTGCCTTCCTCCTTTTCTCCATCAGGCCCAAAATTTCATTAGTCATCCAGCTCTTTTTTGTTTTTCTATTTGCCTTAGGGATTTCCTCACAAGCTTCATTTATAGAACTTCTCAACTTTGTCCATTGTTCCTCACTGCCACCAACGTCTTCCAGAGCACTGAATTTGTTTTGAACATGTACATTAAATTTTTGACATATCATTTCATCTGTCTTCAAGAGTCCAAGGTTTAGTTTGATGTTGCTTTTGGTCTGTTTCCTTTTCCTCAATTTCAGCCTAAACCTTCCCACTACCGGATTGTGGTCACTGTTGCAGTCTGCGCCTGGTAGTGTTTTTGCTGATAGTAAAGAATTTCTAAATCTTTTGTTGATCAGGATGTAGTCAATTTGATTTTTGGTATTATCTCCTGAACTCATCCAAGTCCATTTTCTTCTGTTAGGCTGCTCAAACCAGGTGTTTCCTACTATGAACTCATTCATCTGTGCCCATTCTACAAGCTTCCCCCCTCTTTCGTTTTGTGTACCAAGGCCATGAGGTCCAACTATATCCTCCACCCTATTCTGTCCCACTTTAGCATTAAAATCTCCCATTATGACTGTAACTTCCTGTGATTTACATTGGACCTTGGCCATCTCTAAAACTTCGTAGAAGTTGTCGATGTCTTCCTGAGTACTTGCGGATGTTGGTGCATACACCTGTATGATGTTGATATCAAAAGGTTTCCCTCTGAATTTGACCAGTAAAAACTCTGTCGGACACTGCCCAGTATCCTTTAACTGCTTTTGACTTGTCTTTGTCCATTATGATGCCTACTCCTCTTTCATGTGAATTACCACCAGAGTATATCACTGTATATTCTCCTGATGTCATCATGCCTGCCCCCTTCCATCTCATTTCCCCTAGTCCTAAAATACTGATGTTAAGCCTTTCCATCTCCATTTTGATGTTGTCTAATTTACCTTTCTGCAACATTGTTCTTACATTCCATGTTGCCACCTTGGTGTTGAATTTAATCTTGGTTTTGGTCGCAGTAGCTGGCTGACGGTCTGGTGTCACCTGTGCCACATGACAGTCCCTACTGGACGAAGGTGCTCCACAGGAGCACCTATTGACGTCGTTAACTTTCTTCTTTATTCTTCCTCTGTCCATGGATTTCCTGGGGAAAAGTACGATGGTGGTTTCCCCTTGCCTTCCATCGGTTTTTTATTTTAGGGTTGACTCCCTTAGCCTTACTCTCTCCCGAGATGTCCACAAGGCAGTAGAGCTACTTACCCATAGCTTGGAGATCTGGTTCGTGGGCACCAGGGCGTGTCCATACGCCGGTGAGCCTGCATGCCTCACGTCTGGGGGCCAGACCTCCTCCGAGTCCTACGAGATTCA
>CM060310.1:23034487-23039487 GCA_030674185.1 Monoplex corrugatus
TCGCAAACATGAATTAGTTTCATACAGACCATTAGTGATGTCCTTTCATTGAAGAAGAGATAAAAATTCTCATGGCAGATTCATCATCATTGATAAATGTACCAGGCTTTGTGCCATTAACTTTCCTCAGTTTGATGTGACAAGGTTTAGGCAAAGCACCGGATAAATGATGCTGGGAACAATGCGAGTATAACGCTTTCATTTTCAGACGCAAACAGCAGCGTTTCCGTCGTGAAGTCCTTAGAGAATTGGTGAAAAACATCAGTGGCAGCATTTGAACGTACATGATGGCTGTGATCAGCTTTGATGTGTCTCTATGGTGCAATAAATTTGGATTGGATCTGTGATGAATTGGGGATTGAGATTTTAAAAGAGAATATGAGAGAGCGGTAACAGAGAGAGAGGGGGTGAGAAAGAGAGAGAGAGACAGACAGACAGACAAACAGACAGACAGATGGACAGAGAGAAAGAGACAGACAGACAGACAGAGACAGAGAGGAGAGACGGAGAAAGAGAGAGATAGGGAGATAGAAAGAGAGAGAGAGAAAGAGAGAGAGAGAGGGGGGAGAGAAAGATAAAGAGAGAGAAAGAGAGACAGAGAAAGAAAGAGACTGGCAGAGAGACAGACAGACAGGGAGACAGACAGACAGAGACAGAAACAGAGAGAGAGAGAGGGAGAGAGAGAGAGAGAGTGATAGAGACAGAGACGGAGACAGAGACAGAGGAAGACAGACAGACAGCATGGAGAGAGACAGAGGGAAAGAGAGTGGGCGAGCAAGAGAGAGAGAGAGAGAGAGAGAGAGAGGGAGAGAGATACAAAGAGAGAGAGAGAGAGACAGACAGAGACAGAGAGATAGAGTAATAGAGAGAGAGAGAGGGGGGCGGCAGGGAGGCAGAGCGCACCAGTACAGATGATGATCCATTGCCCTTCACTTATATTGTGTTTAAGAGATACTTGATTAAAAAAAAAACCCAAAGCATTAGGAAAACCAATGTTTTGAAGAGTTATGTGCTACAAAATGAACAGAGTAGACATATACACCATTCTGACAGATAATCCACGATTTGTTGGTTTAAATAGAGCAGGCTAATTGTAAGTGACATGCCTATTGAAGATAACTGGTGGATTCTTGAGCAGAATACGTTTAAATGCAATGAAAATGATAATTTGTTAGACTGTATTTGCTGTGATATTCCCATCGATGCTTCGCTGCTGGTAATGTGATATGTTGAATCATTAAGGATTGATCATGTTTCATCATTGATTACAATGATTTCATCTCATATTAATCGCGTAAATGCATCCTTGAGTTTTTAATAATTCCTTGTGGGACGAGTTGAGATTCATATTTGTTCATTTGTGCGTTTTTCTCTCTGTCTATCTGCCTGTCTGTCTGTTTGTCTGTCTGTCTGTCTGTTTGTCTGTTTGTTTGTTTTTCTGTTTGATGTCAGTCTGTCTCTCCCTCAGTCTCTCTCTGTTTCTGTCTCTGTTTCTGTCTCTGTCACTCTCTCTCTTGCTCTCTCTCTCTCTCTCTCTCTCTCTCTCTCTCTCTCTCTCTCTCGTGTGTGTGCGTGTGCGTGTGTGTGTGTGTGTGTGTGTGTGTGTGTGGTGTGTGTGTGTGTGTGTGTGTGTGTGTGTATGTGCGCGCGCGCGTGCATGCGTGTGTGTCTTTCTTTCTTTGAGTTATGTATTGCTTGTTTGTGAGTAATCTCTGTTGTTGTTTTTGCTTTGCTTATTCGTGGTGGGCATGTGATGCTTCGTGTGAAACTAATCTGAAAAATTGTCAGAATGGGTGGATGGATGGGCAGGAGTCTCTTTGTGGACTGAATCAACGTGATTGCTAGTGTCCAAGTGGCCTGCTTCATACGAAAGGAAAGTAATCAGGACAGATTGGTTTTCTACATGATGTCCTGACTTGCTGTTCTGTAATCAACATCATTGACAGTGGGCGAAATTCTCTCAGCTCTCCCTGTCTCTGTCTCTTTCTGTCAGTTTCTCTTTTTCTGTCTGTTTCTCTGTTTGTCTCTCTCCCTTTTTCTGTCTCTGTTTTTGTCTCTCTCTCGCGTTCTCCGTCACTCTTTCTTCCCCATTTCTCTTTCATTCAGTCTCTGTCTCTCTCTCTCTCTTTGTCTCTGTCTCTCTCTCTCTTTCTCTCTCTCTCTCTGTCTCTCTCTCTCTATCTCCTCCCTATCCCTGTCTCTCTCTGTTATTCTCTCTCTCTCACTCTCTCTCTCTCTCTCTCTCTCTCTCTCTCTCTCGTCCCTACTCTCCCTGTCTCTGTCTCTTTCTGTCAGTTTCTGTTTCTGTTTGTCTGTCTGTCTGTCTGTCTCTCCCTTTTTCTCTCTCTGTTTTTGTCTCTCTCTCGTGTTCTCCATCACTCTTTCTTCTCCATTTCTCTTTCATTCAGTCTCTCTCTGTGTCTCTCTCTGTGTCTCTCTCTCTCTATCTCCTCCCTATCTCTGTCTCTCTCCGTTATTACTCTCTCTCTGTCTCTCTCTGTCTCTCTCTCTCTCGTCCCTATCCCTATCTCTATCTGTTACTCTTTCTGATCAGTTTTTTTCTCTGTCTCTGTCTGTCTGTCTCTCTGTCTCTCTGTCTCTGTCTCTCTCTCAGCCTCTCTCTCTCCTCCTCTCTCCCTTACGCTCTCCCTCCTTCTCTCTGTCTCTGTCTCTCTCTGTGTATTTCTCTCTCTCTCTTTCTCTCTCTCTCTCTCTCTCTCTCTCTCTCTCTCTCTCTCTGTGTCTCTTTTGCTTTCTCCTTTTCACTCCCTTCATAACTTCTTTCTTTCATTTCTCCAAGAAACAACAAACTATTTACGCTGACATGGAATGCGTGTCTGTCAATCCACACAGCGGTATTACTAGCTGAACTCGTGTCCATGTTTTAACAAAAGAATTCTTTGGGGAATTTTTCTATACTGAAATCTACATAAGAGAGGAAAAGCCACAATCTGGCCAGCGTGTGAAGAATCAGAGATGAAGAACAGTACATGTGGATGGACCATGATGAAAGGAACTACTAATTTTGGCTTGAATATCTCAGGGTTTTATTCTTTTTTTTTTCTCTCAATGGACGACACCAATAAACAAAGAGTGGTAGTCGTCCCTTGAAGACAGACAAAGTATTGCACAAACAAACAAACAAAAAACAAACAAACAAAAAATTCAAAAATACACAAGGGCGATAAAAGGTTGATGGTAGTTATCCGTTGAGAAAAAAGCAAAAAAAAACAACAAAACAAACAAACAAAGAAACAAAAACATGCACGTCGTTTTACAATCTAGCCTTCTATATCAACATCATCACATAGAATCCTGACTTTGTACTTGTCAAGGTGATTGGCTTTGACTAAGCTTGAATTTAAAGAAAACTTGATCAGCGTTGAAGACAATGATGAACCAACACAACAGCAAAGCTATTATAAAACACGATTAGAAATTCCATAAAAAGTGACGTTTACACAATTTACTTACAAGGTGTTGATTTTAAACTTTTTTTTTGTGAACTTGAAGTTGAAGTTTTAACTACCAAGCTTCAGTTTATTCCCGCTCTAACAATCTACACTTTGACGAACATTGGTAAATATCAAAGTTTAATAAAGCGCTGAGAAAAAAATTGTTAACATATTTTTGTTACAGAAAGATACACACACATGCCTCCCTCCCCATGCGCATACACGTACACACACACGTACATACACACACTACACACACACACGTACGTACACACACTTACACACACACACACACACACACACACACACACACACACACACACAACACACACACACACACATCACACTACACACACACACACAACGCCCAAACACACGCAAACACACAAACACACACACACACACACCACACACACACACACACACACAAAACACACACACACACACACAAACGCAAACACACACACACACACACACACACACACACACACACATACACACACACATACACACATACACACATACACACAAACACACATACACGTTCGATAAGAAACAATATTTCGTTGAAAAAAACAGATTGAAACAATCATCAAACGTATCCTGATGGAACCATCGCAGTAAAGACAACACACACACACACACACACTACAATGGTGCAGGTCGCCAGTCCTCCTACATTTCTGTTCTGTATTGTCCAGACACTTCAGACACAGAACAGGACGGTGAACCAGTAATTCAGTCAATGGAGACTCGGTCCAAAAAAAAAAGCGTAATACCAAACTGTCGTGACGCACTACATTCGTTTTTTTTCCTTTACGAAAAAATCATGGTCTTCTTCATTTTTTTACGAATGATTGATTTTTATGAATATATTATAAAGATAAAAATAAAAACGCATGTATCCTCTCTCTCTCTCTTCTCTCTCTCTCCTCTCTTCTCCTCCTCTCTCTCTCCCTCTCTCTCTCTGTCTGTCTATCTATCTATTACTAATTTTTTTTTTCTTTTTTTTTTTTTTTTTGCAAGCACCGCGCAGACATTCAACAGCGGGAACGGTTCCACAAGAGGTCTCGAACGTCATACAGCAAGACTCAATGTCCATATTTAAAGTTCTTTAAGGAGTGTGGTTTACCAAATAATAAGGTATCTGTTCATCAGATGCCAACATCGTTGTGCAGGACATATTTACGCGCTGTATAAAAAAAATCGCATCCACAGATGCTCCTCTAAGGACAGCTGAAGCAAGGGCCCCATGTCCAGAGGAAGACTCCTTGAATGATGCAAAGATACTGTGTAGGACAAGAATCTTTGAAAAAAAAACATTGCCTGTAACAGAGTGAGCTAACATAGGCAGTACTCTTGGGGCACAGTTTCATGTGAACAACAGAACAAAACAGCCACCGTTCAGTAGAAGAGAGACTGGCAGAAGCAGAACCCACTGCCGCAGGACTTCTTACCATGGATCAACCTTACAAGAACATTGTGTCTCCCGGATTGATTTCGTATCCCACATGGAGACCCATACTATGCAACAGAGGAACGGAA
>CM060310.1:23059487-23061987 GCA_030674185.1 Monoplex corrugatus
TAAAGTAACACCCATAGTTTAGCACAAAGGCTGAAGAAACCATTGTGATAGAGATTACTCATTCATGACAGCACAATGAAAGAATCGTCGAAATGCAAATGACAGCTCGTTTGGCCCTGTCCCGTGAGAATCTAAATAATTCGGAAATTGTGTTCGGCTTAAAACCAAAGCGGAAGAATGACCATGCATGAAGCTTTCTGCCTGTGTTCCGCTAATTGCTTGATTTCCTTTCATAGATCTATAGCCTTTTATACAGGTCACACGATTTATTCAGTATCAGTGTTAAAACTATGCAGCCGAGATGTGGTTTCTAAGAAGAATGCTGAGAGTTCCATGGACAGCAAAGAAAACAAACGAGACAGTCTTGATGGAGGCAGACACAAGTAGATTACTCATAAGGAAGATTAGGAAAAGACAGGCAACATTTATAGGCCATTTTATGAGGAAGGCGGATTTGGAGCACTTGGTCACAACGGGAAAGCTGGAGGGAAAGAGAGCACCGGGTAGACCCAGGGAGAAAATGCTGGACGGACTTGCGGAGTGGCTGAAGACGAGGAGGGTGGAGGAGATGCTTGGGGCAACAAGAGATAGCGACAAATGGAAGTCCATGATTGCCATGATCGCCAACGCCATGCGGCAAGGCACCTGATGATGATGATACTATTAACTACGAGTTTGTTAATAGCTGAACGATCAGTTTCGTGTTTATCAAATTGTGCTGCCTGGTTGGTTGATTAATTGATTTCATCAAATTGTATAAAATGCTTTATCCTTTTAAGACACATACCATGTAACATTTCAGTTTCACTGACATGTTTTCCATCATCATCATCATCATCAGGTGCCCTGCCGCATGGCGTTGGCGATCATGGACTTCCATCTGTCTCTATCTCTTATTGCCCCAAGTATCTCCCCCACCCTCCTCGTCTTCAGCCATTCTGCAAGTCCGTCTTGCATTTTCTCTCTGGGTCTACCTGGTGCTTTTTTCCCTCCAGCTTTCCCGTTGTGACCAGTTGCTCCAAACCCCCCTTCCTCATAAAATGGCCTATAAATGTTGCCTGTCTTTTCATAATCTTGCTTATGAATGATCTTCTTGTGTCTGACTCCATCAAGACTGTCTCGTTTGTTTTCTTTGCTGTCCATGGAACTTTCAACATTTTTCTTAGAAACCACATCTCGGCTGCCTCAATCTTGTTCTGGCATTGCTTGTTGACTGTCCACGCCTCACATCCGTACAACAGTATTGGTTCTATATAACATTCAAGAACTCTCTTCCTGATGTTAATTGATAGGCATTTGTTGGTAAGAAAGCTTGTCATCTTCTTGAATGCTGTTTTGGCTTGGCCGATTCTGCCGGCTATTTCTGATGTGCATCTGCTGTCTGGTGAAATGATCGTTCCCAGGTAGATAAACTTATCAACCTGATGTTTTCCATAGCATCCGTAAAATTCAGTCGACAAAGACTGACACACATAAGTCAAGAAATCATGTCATATTCAAAAAGACAGAACATGAAAACAAAAGAAAGGGACAGACACAAAGAGACAGACAGAAGGAGAAAGAGCGACAGAGACAAAGAGACAGAAACAAGAGACAGAGGAAAAAGAGAGAAAGAGAGCGAGTGGGTGGGGTTATGTGGAGAGAGACAAAGAGACAGAGACACAGACACAGACACAGGGACAGAGATCATGCGAGACAGACATTGAAGCGTGAAGGTACAAAGGAAAACGATCTTGCTGAAGATCAGACACTAAGGTTAAAATCGCTTGCTGTATCGATGCTCGTTTGTCTGGCAAATTATCTCCCTCAGTGCACTCAGACGAATTACCTCCCCCGTTGAGATAAGCACTAACGAATATAAAGAGAACGCCGGACGCTGGACCTTGATCCTAAATCAGATATTTTAAGAGCTCAGTCTGATCAATCGATCAATCAATTTGTGTTCAATAGTTAGACTTCCAGTCCAGTACCAGAAAAAAGAAAACACGAAAGAAGAATATGAAGGCGTATTTAATACAACAACAAAACACGTTTATATTCTTCTTTCGTGTTTCTTCTGGTTCTTGTTTGCTTGAACGCGTGCAGTCACACTTGTTTTGGATTCCAGTCCGGTGATAAATCTCCAACTTAATTTTCACAAGTTCATCGATATAAGTAAGCCCTTGCGTTCTGCAGTTGGATGTTTGGTTGACATATCAGCAGTTCGTATTCCAAATACCGATGTAAATACCTGACATCACCATTGTCGTATTTATTGCAATTAAATTGTTGAGAATTTGTTATTTTCATGCAAACACCTCCGGTTATCCGTTATTTTTTTTCCTCTGGTATTTATCCCAGAATCACGTTAAATCTATGGTTTGCAATGGTTATTGTTAGAAATAGATAAAAATGGAAACGTTTAAAATAACTTCATGATGGCCTTAAGCTTGTAGGGTTTTTTTCCCCTTTAGTGAAAATACCTCAGATCATGCTTTTACCTGATCACACACACACACAC
>CM060310.1:23066987-23069487 GCA_030674185.1 Monoplex corrugatus
GTATGCGTGCGTGTGTGCTTGCCTGGGAGGTGTGTGTGTGTGTGTGTGTGTGTGTGTGTGCGTGTGTGTGCGTGCGTGCGAGTGTGTGTGTGTGTGTGTGTGTGTTAGTACGTGTGTGTGCGTGCGTGCAAGTGTTTGTGTACGTGTGTGTGCGTGTGTGTGTGTGTGTGTGGTGAAGAGAGAGAGAGAGAGAGAGAGAGAGAGAGAGAAAGAGAGAGAGATAGAGATTTTGGAACAGCTTACAAAACAATTAAGACAAATGTAGAAAACATGTTTCTATGTCAGTCTGTGGACATTTTTTTTGGGGGGGTATGTTACGAAATCCGCATCATGAGAAATTCAAATATTAAACTGCATGTAATTTAAGCGACGTTATCTTTGATACAAAGTGACAAAAGCAACCAATAAATCTGACAAACATGGAACAGATTAATATAACATGAAAAACTCATAACTGACAACGTGGCTTTAACACCGATACTAAACGATCTGTCACTTAAACGACAAATTTCGAGATATATGTGACCCGTTTTAACAAAATGAGTCCTAGGTGAAAATAACAGATTTTAGGATATGATGATTTTCAAAATGTCCAGATTGTTAACTTTCTTTTCATATGAAATTTATTATTCTACTCCTAAAAATGAGGAAGTTATGAGAGTTTGAATTGAGTAACATAGCAAACAGCCATTTTGAGAAAATCTAATTTTAACATTTTCCACCACTTCAATGAAGTTTTACCTTAGTAACAGGTATTTGTACTTCACCAAATTTTGTATCATGGTAAAAACATCATGCCACAATAGCACACAAAAATTGGTGTGAAAATCTACTGTAATTGTCTTGTTATTTAAGTTTATATATCCATTTTTCTGACACAAAAAGCATGTCGTTATCTGGTTAAAACGCACTTTAAATACATTTTCCGATTAAATTATAAAGTGCTGAGTGCATGTACATGTAATTTAAAGATTAAAATTTCCATTTTTGACGAAAAGTAAAAATGGACAAAATCGACCCATCACACCTTTCCCGGGCCTCTACGCTTTTCGCTGCCTGCGAGTTAGGACTAATTTCGTGAAAACGGGTCACAAAAAAAAAAAAAAAAAAAAAAAAAATCAGTAACAATTAGCCAAACAATACAGGCACAGAAAGACTGAATGTTGCGTTCATGGTCATTTTTACGATTGGTTTCAAAATAAATTAGACACACACAAAAATTGTTTTCTTGAGACAATGTCAAACGTTTTCGTAATGGTGTTATAATGATTCCATTGTTTTGGCACTATGTATAAGTAATTCTTTGAAATGATGGATTCTTTAGCGAAGTATCGCTTTACCAGATTGATGAATAGAAAGGAGATTCGTTTCAATAGTGTGATCATACCTAAGATATACTTATTACATATGTAAACATATATATATATATACAAAGAGAGAGAGACAGACAGACAGAGACAGAGAAACAGACAGAGACATAGAGACAGACAGACAGACAGACAGAGACAAAGAGACCGGGAAATAGAGAGACAGAGACTGAGAATTAGACAGTCAGATATATAGACATAGACAGGCAGGCAGCCAGGCAGGCAGGCAAGCAGGTAGGCAGGCAGGCAGACAGACAGACAGAGCGAGAGAGAGAGAGAGACACACACACACACACACAGACAGAGACAAAGACAGACAGACAGACATACAAACAGATGGACAGACAGACAGACGGACAGAGACAGAGAGAGGCAGAGAGAGAGAGACAGACAGAGAGAAACAGAGACAGTGAGAGACAGAGACAGAGAGAGACAGAACAAAGAGTCAAAAAGACAGATAGAGACAGAGACAGACATACATACATACAGACAGACAGACAGACAGAGACAGACAGACAGATGGAGGGAGGGATAGATGGAGAAAGGAGATAAGGAGAGAGAGGGAAGAAGAGAAAGGAAAAGAAGGAAGGGAGAGAGACAAAAAAAGAAAACAAGTAAGAGAGAGAGAGAGAGACAGAGACAGAGACACAGATAGAGAGAGAGAGACAGAGACAGAGACATAGAGACAGAGAGACACAAGAGAGAGGAGAGAGAGACAGAGACAGAGACATAGAGACAGAGAGAGAGAGAGACAGAGACAGAGACAGACAGAGACATAGAGACACAGAGACAGAGAGACAGAGACACAGAGAGAGAAGAGAGAGGAGAGAGAGAGAGAGAGAGAGGAGAGAGAGAGAGAGAGGAGAGAGAGGAGAGAGAGAGAGAGAGAGAGAGAGAGAAGAATGATATGAAGAAGCATGTGGCGCACTTAAATGTCAACACGGAAACTCAAAACGCAAAAACAGATTACGCAGTAAAGTTACCTCCCTTAATTTAGCCATTGCACATTCGTCCACCAAATTACTGCCCTTTAATCGGCAATTGTTCCTTGTCTCTCACTGGGGTACAGCATAAGGAAATTGAGAAATAAAAAGGACATTCCTGCTGAGCTCGAAAAGTTAACTCGACGAAGA
>CM060310.1:23071987-23094487 GCA_030674185.1 Monoplex corrugatus
ACACAGACAGAGAAAGACATAAAGACAGAGCGAGAATGAAAAGAGAGAGAGAGAGAGAGAGACAGACAGACAGACAGACAGACAGACAGAGACAGACAGACAGAGACAGAGACAGACAGACAGAAAGAGAGAGAGAGAGAGACAGACAGATAGAGTCAGAGAGAGAGAGAGAGAGAGAGCGACAGACAGACAGAGACAAAGAGACATACAAACAGAGACAGACAGACAGACAGAGGGTGACAGAGGAAGAGACAGAGAGAGACAGACAGACAGACAGACAGAAAGAGACACAGATGGAGAGAGAGAGAGAGACAGACAGACAGACAGAAGAGAGAGAGAGAGAGGAGAGAGAGAGAGAGAGGAGAGAGAGAGAGAGAGAGAGGAGAGCGTGTTAAGGAGTAGAGAGAAAGGCGTGGAGAAGCATGTGGCGCAGGCAAATGTCAATACGGAAAAGTTAAAAGGAAAACCCAGTTGGCAAAACAGTTTATACTGTCACGGTTATCTCCCTTAACGTAGCCATTGCAAATTCATCCACTGAATTACTGCCCTTTAATCGGCCATGGTGACTGGTCTCCCAATTGGATATGGCAGTTAGGGGAATTGCTAGAAATGAACATTCCTGCTGAGGTTGAAAAGTTAACTCGAGGAACTGAACTGAATCAACCCACCACAGTACAAGAATTGAAATGCAGAATGGCCAATCCAATGACATAAACGCGTTTAGTGTTGAGATTAACCCCTTGATTCTCGCAATCTCTCCACTGGCATCCAACGCTGTCAACCATGCTAGTTAAGCAAAAACTTAACCCTTTGACTACCTCACCCTATCCACCAGCTTCCTGCATTTGACTACCTCACCCTATCCACCAGCTTCCTGCAGGAAGCTGGTGGATAGGGTGAGGTAGTCAAAGGGTTAAGTTTTTGCAGTTGGTGGATAGGGTGCGGGGAGTCAAAGGGTTAACTCTTATTTAGAGTTTGGAGTTTGTTGAAGAGGGATTCATTACACTTGGACAATTCCTTACGGGTTCCAGCCAAATTGTCCAGTAGTCATTGTGCTATAGTTCAGTTATTGTTGGAGGGTTTTGGTCATATCTCAGGTGTTGTAATTCAAGATTGCTCCAGCGATAGGCTGATACAATAGCAGCATAACATATACATGTAGACTAGGTAAAATATAGGTTAGGTAGGGCCTCATGGCCACTCATGGGTTTATGTGCAGGTTTAAGGCTTGTGCCAAGATCACACTATACGCATAACACCTGTGACCTTAGTGCACATCATGGAATGCATTCCCAGCGCGGAGACGTCGTCTTGAGAAACTGAAACTGAAACTGAAAGCAGGTGTTGTGGATTTAAGTAGCGGCCAGATCACTTATTTTTTACTTCACGTGGATCATTAAATGTTGTTAGTGTAGCATGTTCATAACCCAAAGGTTTGGAGTTTAATCACAAATGCGAGATCTTTTTTTTTTTTATGTGGATTATTAATGTTGTTAGTGATACATGTTCATAACACAGTGTTTGGGGTGCAAGCGCGGGCCAGACCACCTATTCTATTATTTATTTATTTATTTATTTATTTATTTATTTATTTATTTTATCATTTATTCATTTATTTATTCATTTATTTATTTATTCATTCATTTATTCATTGATTGATTTATCTATTTATATATGTTTTATTTATTTATTTATTCATTTATTTATTTATTCATTTATTTATTTTCATTTATTCATTTACTTATTTATTTGTTTGTTCGTTTATTTGTTTATCTATTTATTTGTTTATTCTTTATTTGTTTGTCTATTTATTCATGTTTTTGTTTGTTTATTTATCTATTTATCTATTATGTATCTATTCATTTATTTATTTATTTGGACGTAGTTGTACACTATTCCAAATGTGAAGCCTGTAGTTAAAAAAAAAAAATAGACACACTTTACAATATCTTACGCGCAATTTATTCCTCAGAGGTAATGGTGTTAACAATGTTCTTGTTGTTGCTGTGCTGTTGCGACAGCAGCGTTGTTTTGTATATACGACCTTCATGTAACCCCACTGTGAAGTATTAAATTGATGTGTATGTGCTCAGGCGTTGTGTGTGTGTGTGTGTGTGTGTGTGTGTGTGTGTGTGTGTGTGTGTGTGTGTGTGTGTGTGTGTGTGTGTTTCGTTCGTCATTTCTTTTAACGTCTATTCACATATGTGCTTTTAGACGGGATGTGTGTGTGTGTGTGTGTGTGTGTGTGGTGTGTGTTGTGTGTGTGTGTGTGTGTGTGTGTGTGTGTGTGTGTGTGTGTGTGTGTGTGTGTGTGTGTTCGTTCGTTATTTCTTTTAACGTCTATTCACATATGTGCTTTTAGACGGGATGTGTGTGTGTGTGTGTGTATGTGTGTGTGTGTGTGTGTGTGTGTGTGTGTGTGTGTGTGTGTGTGTGTGTGTGTGTGTGTGTGTGTGTGTGTGTGTGTGTGTGTGTGTGTGTGTGTGTGTGTTCGTTCGTTATTTCTTTTAACGTCTATTCACATATGTGCTTTTAGACGGGATGTGTGTGTGTGTGTGTGTGTGTGTGTGTTTGTGTGTGTTTGTGTGTGTGTGTGTGTGTGTGTGTGTGTGTGTGTGTGTGTACGTGTGTGTGTGTTTGTGTGTGTGTGCGTGTTTGGAGAGAGAGAGAGAGAGAGAGAGAGGAGAGAGAGAGGAGAGAGAGAGAGAGAGAGAAAGAGAGAGCGCTGTCATTAGCTGTTGTTAGTGTGGCTCATTATAAATGGGTTTGGGGTGCATCCGGAGGGCAGACCATCTTGTTTTATGTCGACTATTAGATGTTGTCAGTGACGTATTCTTAAAACACAGCGGTTTGGCGTTCAACCAGAGGCCAGACCATTTTTTTGATTATTATTTTAATATGGACCATTAGTGTTGTAAATGAGGCATGCTCGTAACACAGGGGTTGTGAATTCAAGACACAGATAGGTCATTGTTTTGTGCTTGTTTGTTTGTTTGTGTTTGTTTGTTTGAATGATTAATGGCTCATGAGCTCAGCTGCTTGAGCTCCATGCTCATAACGCAAGGGTTGTGAGATCAAGCCTTGAGGAAGGCCATCGCTATTTGATTCCCGCAGCCTAAATGGTTCTTTAGTTTACTAGAGCCGTAGGAGTCAGGACGTGATATCTTGAGTTCAACCCTTGCCCGCAGCATAAAAAAAAACATTGGCCTGTTTGCTGACCATTTTAATGTTTCCATCATTCTGGTGGTGTCTGCCTAATGCTTCATCAGCCTCTTCTTCCACGCTAATTCCAATTTCAGGCCCACGCCAGTGCATACAATTTTACGCAGATTCAGAGTGTCTGCCAGATAATTGCTCACAGATTGGATCACATGTATATAGAATTGTCAAAGTGCTGTACATATCTCTGAGGAAAAAAACAAAACAAAAAAACGAAAAACAAAACACCTTTAAACTCATGGTTAGGAAGATAGAGCAAGGGGATAGTAGCAAACCCACCCCAGGAAAGCTGAACAAGACAATAACAAACCCACCCCAGGAAAGCTGAACAAGACAATAACAAACCCACCCCAGGAAAGCTGAACAAGACAATAGTAACAAATCCACCTCAGGAAAGCTGAACAAGACAATAATAACAAACCCACCCCAGGAAAGCTGAACAAGACAATAATAACAAACTCACCCCAGGAAAGCTGAACAAGACAATAATAACAAACTCACCCAAGAAAGCTGAACAAGACAATAATAACAAACCCACCCCAGGAAAGCTGAACAAGACAATAGTAACAAACCCACCCCATGAAAGCTGAACAAGACAATAATAACAAACTCACCCCAAGAAAGCTGAACAAGACAATAATAACAAACTCACCCCAAGAAAGCTGAACAAGACAATAATAACAAACCCACCCCAGGAAAGCTGAACAAGACAATAGTAACAAACCCACCCCAGGAAAGCTGAACAAGGGGATATAGTAACAAACCCACCCCAGGAAAGCTGAACAAGGGGATATAGTAACAAACCCACCCCAGGAAAGCTGAACAAGGGGATATAGTAACAAACCCACCCCAGGAAAGCTGAACAAGGGGATATAGTAACAAACCCACCCCAGGAAAGCTGAACAAGGGGATATAGTAACAAACCCACCCCAGGAAAGCTGAACAAGGGGATATAGTAACAAACCCACCCCAGGAAAGCTGAACAAGGGGATAGTAGCAAACCCACCCCAGGAAAGCTGAACAAGGGGATAGTAGCAAACCACACCCAGGAAAGCTGAACAAGGGGATAGTAGCAAACCACCCCAGGAAAGCTGAACAAGGGATATAGTAACAAATCCACCCCAGGAAAGCTGAACAAGGGGATATAGTAGCAAACCCACCCCAAGAAAGCTGAACAATGGGATAGTAACAAACCACCCCAGGAAAGCTGAACAAGGGATATAGTAACAAACCCACCCCAGGAAAGCTGAACAAGGGGATAGTAGCAAACCCACCCCAGGAAAGCTGAACAAGGGGATAGTAGCAAACCCACCCCAGGAAAGCTGAACAAGAAGATAGTAGCAAACCCACCCTAGGAAAGCTGAACAATGGGATAGTAACAAACCCACCCAGGAAAGCTGAACAATGGGATAGTAGCAAACCACCCCAGGAAAGCTGAACAATGGGATAGTAGCAAACCCACCCCAGGAAAGCTGAACAAGGGGATAGTAGCAAACCCACCCAGGAAAGCTGAACAATGGGATAGTAACAAACCCACCCCAGGAAAGCTGAACAATGGGATAGTAGCAAACCCACCTCAGGAAAGCTGAACAAGGGGATAGTAGCAAACCCACCCCAGGAAAGCTGAACAAGGGAATAGTAGCAAACCCACCCCATGAAACCTGAACAAGAGGATAGTAGCAAACCCACCCCAGGAAATCTGAACAAGGGGATAGTAGCAAACCCACCCAGAAAGCTGAACAAAGGGATAGTAGCAAACCCACCCCAGTAAAGCTGAACAAGGGGATAGTAGCAAACCCACCCCAGGAAAGCTGAACAAGGGATAGTAGCAAACCCACCCCAGGAAAGCTGAACAAGAGGATAGTAGCAAACCCACCCCAGGAAACCTGAACAAGAGGATAGTAGGAAACCCACCCCAGGAAACCTGAACAAGAGGATAGTAGCAAACCCACCCCAGGAAACCTGAACAAGAGGATAGTAGCAAACCCACCCCAGGAAAGCTGAACAAAGGGATAGTAGCAAACCCACCCCGGGAAAGCTGAACAAGGGATAGTAGCAAACCCACCCCAGGAAACCTGAACAAGAGGATAGTAGCAAACCCACCCCAGGAAAGCTGAACAAGGGGATAGTAGCAAACCCACTCTAGGAAAGCTGACTCGAGATTAGAAAGGTCTCTACCACCTCACTCCTCTACAAGTTTATGTTATGAGCCAACGATGTCGTTTGTTTGTAATCATATCATCATCATCATCAGGTGCTCTGCCGCATGACGTTGGCGACCATGGACTTCCAACCATCTCTATCTCTCCTTGCCCCCAGCATCTCCCCCACCTCTTCATCCCAGCCACTCTGCAAGTCCGTCCAGCATTCTCTCCCTGGGTCTACCTGGTGCTCTCTTTCCCTCCAGCTTTCCCGTTGTGACCAGGTGCTCCAAAACCCCTTCCTCATAAAATGACCTATAAATGTTGCTTGTCTTTTCCTAATCTTCCTTATGAGTGATCTATTTGCGTCTGCCTCCATCAAGACTGTCTCGTTTGTTTTCTTTGCTGTCCATGGAACTCTCAGCATTCTTCTGAGAAACCACATCTCGGCTGCCTCGATCCTGCTCTGGCTTTGCTTGCTGACTGTCCACGCCTCGCATCCGTACAACAGTATTGGTTCTATATAACATTCAAGGACTCTCTTTCTGATGTTAATTGATAGGCATTTGTTGGTAAGAATGCTTGTCATCTTCTTGAATGCTGTTTTGGCTTGGCGGATTCTGCCAGCTATTTCCGATGTGCTTCTGCCGTCTGATGAAATGACCGTTCCCAGGTATTTGAACTTACGAGTATTAACCTGTGTCAAGGTTGTGCCATTTGTTTTTATTTTGCAGGAGGGGATTTCATGTTTTTTACTGATCACCATGACTTCAGTCTTCCTGCTGTTTAGTTCCAACCCCTTACCTTTGCTTTCTGTTTCTAGTATATTCACAAGGTTTTGTAGGTCCCTTTCATTTTCTGCAATTAGCACGTGTCATCTGCGTACCGAATGTTGTTTATCATTTTCCCTCCAACCTTTAATCCAGGGTCTTCTTCTAGGTTTCTCATGATGTTTTCGCTATATAGTGAAAACAGATCTGGTGACAAAACACAACCCTGTCTGACTCCTCTTTTGATGTTTTGAAAAGAGCTTATATTGTTTTCTATTCTCATTGCAGCTGTTTGTTCCCAGTACATATTCCTGATTATTCGTATATCTTTTCCATCGACATTGAGTCTCTCCAGTTGGTTGATCAATTCATCATGTCGTACCCGATCGAAAGCCTTGGTATAGTCAACAAAGCATAAATATAAATCCTTATTCATCTCAATTGACCTCTCTATGATAGTTCTTAGGATATGGCATTAATAGTTCCTTTCCCCTTCACAAATCCACACTGTTCTTCTGCTATTTTTTTGATTCTCTTCCTTGTCCTCATCATGATTATTCTCAACAGAATTTTGTTACATGACTCAACAAACTGATTGTGCGATGGAGTTCGCATTCTATAGCCCCTGTCTTCTTTGGAAGTGTAATGAAAATTGATTTTGACATATCTTTGGGGATTTTTCCAGTGTCATAAATTTCATTTAGGACGACTGTTATTTTTTCTATGCCAAATTCCTCCAGGGCTTCAATCATCTCTGTTGTAATGTTGTCTGGTCCTGGGGCTTTTCCTGGTTTCATCTTTTTCAGTGCTGCTCTAACTTCATCTTTCATTATGGGTGGTCCTTCAAAGTTCCTTTTTATGTGTTCGTTTCTGTCATCCTCAAACAGGTCTTTAATGTATTCTCCCCATCTAATATTTTGTCTCTGTCCATGATAAGCGTGTCATCTTTCATTTTAAGCAACCAGTTGATGTGCATGTATTTTTCCTGTGGATAATTTCTTCAATTCGTCTGTACATACCCTGAGGATCCATTTTGTGTCGTTCTTCTCTTTGCATTTTGTGTTCAGCCAAGCTTCCTTAGCTTCATTGCACCTATACCTGATTTCTTTGTTTATCTTCCTGTGTATCTCCTCGTTTCTCTTTGCCTTCCTCCTTTCCTCCATCAGGCCCAAAATTTCATTAGTCCTCCAACTCTTTTTTGCTTTTCTATTTGCCTTAGGGATTTCTTGACAAGCTTCATTTATATAACTTCAACTTTGTCCATTGTTGTAATCATATCAGTTCCTAGAAAAACAATATGACAAATCGATTTGCCAACAATGCTGCATTCGAGAATCAAAACAGTCGCTTAAATCTAACTGATCAAGCAAAGTGTGGTTTTGGAAACCGATATCAAATCGGCTTTTTGTCCCCCATAATAGTACTCACTATTTATGTGATATAGCGATATTGTTTTGTTTCTTTGGTTATAAAATCTTTATTATGATTGATTACTGCCATTGTATATTGCTTCTGAGTCACAGATCAAACAAATATTGATTTTGAAAACCAATATTAAATCGGCTTTTTCCCGTAATAGTACTCACTATTTATGTGATATAACGATAATTTTATTCCAGTGGTTATAAAATATGTATTATGATTTATTACTGCCCTTGTATGTTGCTTCCTAGTCACATAGCACATTTTTATTACTTTTTTTGTAATCCGTTCGTACTGAACATTTTCGAGTTTTCTGTCTTTAATTTTGTTTCGTTAAACAGTTCGCTTGGGTAAGTTTGTGTTTCAAAATTATAGGAGTACCTGGTCTACAAACGTATAGATATTACTTCTGTCTAAAGGATAACAGATACTAAATAACCTGCATTTGCAAATGTATTGAAATAATCGTTCAATCTTCGTGCACGTACACGCACCCACACATGTGCGCACGCATTCGCACAAGTACACTAGCTTAAACAAAAGCATGGACACGCGCAACATGCGCTCACGCACATACACGCATATACACACACGCACACGCATACACCAGATGAAATGCAATACATATAATGACTGGCGGGTTAGTGCCAAACTTTTATATTTTCATCCACAGTGTCACTAGCTGAAATCTTTCAACAGACGTGATATCAACAATCACCAACAACAATTTTCTCTACAAATCATTGACATTGATTTTCAATCTTCGAACTCACACGGATGCGAAAGAAATGCCAAACCATCAAAAAGCGTTCGCATTCCATACAATTATCAATATGTTCAGGTTTTCTACACCATGAAATAAACAAATAGACACCCCACATTCTCACAATCACGGGCGTTACAATCCAGTGTCTCCTCGGATACAAAGGCTCAAAATAGTGTTCTACATGGTGTGGATCCATTGGGTTCCAACAACAACAACAACAACCACCCACATTCATTCACTGTTAACACTAACAGTAATGGCTGTCTAAGATCGGTGAACCTTTTAACACTTTAATTCCAAAAGTTCAAGTCTATAAGGTATGTGACAGGCCTATTTTCAAATATTTCCAGTCATTTGTTTCTCACGTGGTAGATGAAACCAAAACTTATGAATAAACGAAAAAACGCTCTTCAGAAAACACGTAGCAGGTACGAATCAATCTTCTAAAAAATTAGCACAATAAATAGGGAATGTTTACAACTAAATATTCATGGCATTCCAACTTCCGATGAACTTGTCAGAGAACCTGAACCTGGATTCTTGCAGAGTGATGTGCTTGCTTAGCCATCATAAAAAAAAAAAAAATGTAAAATGTGCAATGTAAGACTACAAATGTATGCAGTGTTTCTGGCCGATCCTTTAAAACTAAATTTATACACGTCCTTCTATGGTTTTAAAACAGTCATTTTAAGAACAACTCTCAATTTCTTTTCCTTTTTGTTTAGTTTGTAACATGCTATTTAACTAGGCCGTTTTCACTTAGTTATGATTGTGTATTTTGGTTGAGTCAGTTACCAAACTGTAATCAATGTCTTACAAAAAAAAGGTCAAATTTCTCTTCACCACCGCCTGTCAGTTGGACCTTCAGATTTCCCACAGGTGCAAATTTTATAGTACTTGAAACGAAGAAAGGCATCCTCCAAGATTGTATTAAGCTGACTAAAATGATAGGCACCACCAAGTTTGTACTAAACCTACAGAAAGGATGGGCACACACACACACACACACACACACGCACCCATGCACACGCACGAACGCACGCATGCGCGCGCACACACACACACATCTTAACTGGTGCAGATAAACTGCTGTTCAAGGGAAGAGAGCTGAAGGCAGTAGAACCCCACGCCACAAACTCCTTTCTCATGAAACCCCTGTGAAAGAACACGCACCTTCAGAATTGGCTGTGTATCCCACACAAACACGTACAGCAAGCGATGACGACCAATGTGCCTAATCATCAGTGGGATCGACAAGAGAATCCATTCCATCATCTTATTATATGAGTGTCGCTCATCGAGACTAAACCCATATCAATGTCAGTCCATACGAAGTTAAGAACAGGACAGCAAGTAACATTCTACTGCCAAAAGTTTGAAAAGATATCCTTCACGTGCAATCAGATTCGACATAATCCGTCCAGGCAATAAAATATGTAAAACTGTAATCATGGTACGTTTTGATTTAACGCCACATGGCTTCAAATATACAATCACTGGATTACTCAATGTGCCATCTTATTTGGTAATAGATACATTTAGGTTAAAGTTCTCAAGACGACCCAGATCTCTTGCTATGCATTGTTATTTTAATTTTATGAATGTAAAAAATATAGACAAGTGAATCGAGAAAACGATGAGAGAGAGGAAAGAGAGAGAGAAAGAGAGAGAGAGAGAGAGAGAGAGAGAGAGAGGAAGAGAGAGAGAGAGAGAGAAGGAGAGAGAGAGAGAGAAAGGCAGACAGACAGACGGGCAGAGACAGAGAAGGAGGGAGTGTGGAAGGGAGGGAGGGTACTGAACGGTGGGGGTAATTTGTTCAAAATACGTTTGGCTTATTTGATTCATTTACCTGTCACCACAGCACATCGTTGGAGGGCAAAATAGGAAGCTTATGCGTTTTGTAATAAAAAAACTACATTCTACAATTGTCTTCTAAAATCAGTTGACAACATAACGGCATGCCACACTTTTAAATCTGCTAGCAATAAACGAAAAAAAAACAAAAAAACACAAAACTTTCCCTTTGTCAAATTTCAAGTGAGCAGACTGAAAATGTATACGTCGACTCTGTGCATGTTTGATGTTTCAAATGCATTTGCGGATTGTCAGACGATTCTCTTATTTACATCACACAGACCTATTGGAGACCTATAAAGTGAAGCAATTCATATACACCTTTCTTGCGAGCGGCCCAATGAAAAAATGTCGGACGATCGTTAAATTGTACACAAATTGATAAAATACTTAACACACACCTGGAAATGAACTTCAGAACACATCTTTCTCGTGCAGGTGTGGCAATAAGAAAGTAAGAGTATCGACGTTGTTCACAAATTCTGATATTTAAATCAGTGTTCATATCGGCAAATAATCGACAAAATATATAAAGACAATTATGAACATTTTTTTCTCTTTTTACAATTTCTTCGTTCGGTAAACCCGAACACAAGTGCACACGCATGCATGCACGCACACACATACACATGTCACAATGAATAAGATATTTCAATAATTCATACCTCGGCATACGATTCAGATTCAGTTTATGTATCCAACACATGTATACAATATTCAGTACCAGTCATCTATTGGAAAAAAAAATTAAAAGTATATTAAACATTGGTGACATTTTATCTCACAGCCAGATATACCAAACAGTTTCAAAGTATACTTCAGAAACAAACAAACACTGGTTTAAAATATTCGTAACATAGCATGGCAAACTTGATCTTTCTACTACTAATCATGTAATAAATTAGCTAGTATATTCCATGTACGTGAAAATCTTCTGTCGAATGATTCGTATCTTAACAAGATGCAGGACAAAACACTAATTCAGGAAAAGCAACTGATACCATCTTCTTTATGAATATAGATTTAGATGAATTGTTTCCCTTATTCCGTCTCTCTGTCGGCTTCCGTTACTTCTCTCCCTTCACGAGTGTTTTCTCCAGCGTTGCTTGCGTCTCTTTGGTCCTGCGCGTCCTTTTCACCTCCTTTGTCTTGAGCGTCCTTTTCAACATCTTCGTCTTGCACGTCCCAATCCAAATCTTCGTCTTGTGCGTCCTTTTCACTCCTTCGTCTTGGGCGTCCTTTTCAAATCTTCGTCTTGCACGTCCTATCCAAATCTTCGTCTTGCGCGTCCTTTTCACCTCCTTTGTCTTGAGCGTCCTTTTCAAATCTTCGTCTTGCACGTCCCTATCCAAATCTTCGTCTTGCACGTCCCTATCCACATCTTCGTCTTGCGCGTCCTTTTCACCTCCTTCGTCTTGCGTGTCCTTTTCACCTCCGTCTTGCGCGTCCTTTCACCTCCTCTTGCACGACCTTTTCACCATCTTCGACTTGCGCGTCCTTTTCACCTCCCTCTTGGCGACCTTTTCACCATCTTCGTCTTGCGCGACCTTTTCACCTCCTTCGTCTTGCGCGTCCTTTTCACCTCCGTCTGTGCGTCCTTTTCACCATTTTCGTCTTGCGCGTCCTTTTCACCTCTGTCTTGCCCGTCCTTTTCACCTCCTATGTCTTGCCCGTCCTTTTCACCTTTGTCTTGCCCGTCCTTTTCACCTTTGTCTTGCCCGTCCTTTTCACTTCCATCTTGCCTGACCGTTTCACCTTGCTCGTCCTTTTCACCTCTTTTGTCTTGCCCGTTCTTTCACCTCCGTCTTGCCCGTTCCTTTCACCTCCTTTGTCTTGCCCATCCCTTTCACCTCCTTTGTCTTGCCCGTCCCTTTCACCTCCTTTGTCTTGCCCGTCCCTTTCACCTCCTTTGTCTTGCCCGTCCCTTTCACTCCGTCTTGTCCGTCCCTTTCACCTCCTTTGTCTTGCCCGTCCTTGTCACCTCCGTCTTGCCCGTCCTTTTCGCCTCCGTCTTGCCTGTCCCTTTCACCTCTTTCATCTTGCTCGTCCCCTTCACCTTTGTCTTGCCCGTCCTTTTCACCTTTGTCTTGCCGTCCTCTTTCACCTTTGTCTTGCCCGTCACTTTTCACCTCCTTTGTCTTGCCCGTCCTTTTCACCTCCTTTGCTTCCCGTCCTTTTTCACCTCCTTTGTCTTGCCCGTCCTTTTCACCTCCTTTGTCTTGCCCGTCCTTTTCACCTCCTTTGTCTTGCCCGTCCTTTTCACCTCCTTTGTCTTGCCCGTCCTTTTCACCTCCTTTGTCTTGCCGTCCTTTTCACCTCTTTGTCTTGTCCGTCCTTTTCACCTCCTTTGTCTTGCCCGTCCTTTTCACCTCCTTTGTCTTGCCCGTCCTTTTCACCTCCTTGTCTTGCCCGTCCTTTTCACCTCTTTGTCTTGCCGTCCTTTTCACCTCCTGTCTTGCCCGTCCTTTTCACCCCTTTCGTCTTGCCCGTCCTTTTCACCACTTTCGTCTTGCCCGTCCTTTTCACCACTTCGTCTTGCCCGTCCTTTTCACCACTTTCGTCTTGCCCGTCCTTTTCACCACTTTCGTCTTGCCCGTCCTTTTCACCACTTTCGTCTTGCCCGTCCTTTTCACCACTTTCGTCTTGCCCGTCCTTTTCACCACCTTTCGTCTTGCCTGCCCTTTTCACCACTTTCGTCTTGCCTGTCCTTTTCACCACTTTCGTCTTGCCCGTCCTTTTCACCACTTTCGTCTTGCCCGTCCTTTTCACCACTTTCGTCTTGCCTGTCCTTTTCACCACTTTCGTCTTGCCCGTCCTTTTCACCACTTTCGTCTTGCCTGTCCTTTTCACCACTTTCGTCTTGCCTGTCCTTTCACCACTTTCGTCTTGCCTGTCCTTTTCACCACTTTCGTCTTGCCTGTCCTTTTCACCACTTTCGTCTTGCCCGTCCTTTTCACCACTTTCGTCTTGCCTGTCCTTTTCACCTCCATCTTGCCGTCCCTTTCATCTCCGTCTTGCCCGTCCTTTTCACCTCCGTCTTGCCCGTCCTTTTCACCTCCGTCTTGCCCGTCCTTTTCACCTCCTTTGTCTTGCGCGTCCTTTTCACCTCGTCTTGCGTGTCCCTTTTACCTCCGTCTTGCGCGTCCTTTTCACCTCCTTCGTCCTGCGCGTCCTTTTCACCTCCTTCGTCCTTCTGTTTCAGTTGTTCATTTGTCTTGCTCTATAGGGACAAAAGAAAATTGTGTAAATTCACTCTCTCTGTCTCTGTCTCACACACTCACACCACGCGCGCGCGCGCGCGCATACACACACACACACACACACACACACACACACACACACACACACACACACACACACACACACACACACACACACACACACAACACACACATTCGAACACGTACATATTTAGTTATAATACTTTACAGTGGGATTACGTGAAATCGTTCACAAGAAATAACACTGCTGCTGCAACAGCACAGCAACAACAATAAAACTTAACACCATTACCTCTGAGGATTAAACTGCACTTAAGATATTGTGAAGTCAGGCCTGTGAAGTGTGCCTATTTTTTTTTTACTACTGGCTTCGCTCTTGGAGTGGTGTACAACTTTATCCAAATGAATAAATAAAAAAAATGAACAAACAAAATCAATCAATCAACCATCAATCAAGGAATGAATAAATAAATAAACAAACAAACAAACAATCAATCAATCAATCAACCAACCAATCAAGTAATCATTCAATCAATCAAAATCACTAGCACCGCACTAACAAGTAAACTTGTCGCAAAGCAAGAATACAATAAGTGAGCCGACTCAGATGTGTATTCACCTGTTTATTTCCCTTGAATTATTACTAAGCATGTTTATGCATAAACAAGTGTCAATGTGTGTGCATGCCGTGTTTTTAAGACACGAGTTTTAGAAATGTAGGCCATGTAAAAATAAATTCCTGAATTTTGAACGTTGGCTTAGGCCATGATCACTTTTTGCTTGACACCTGTGACGTTAGTGCATATGGAATTAATTCCGCGCGCAGAGACGTCACCGTCAGAAAGTGAAAGTAAAACTGAACATAAAACACGCAGTAACTCGAAGAGAATCTTCTTCTTCTTCTTGGCGTACGCTGCTACACAATCATCTGAGTCCGGGCGATGAATGCGGCCGTCTTTTCCAGCTCCTGTCTGCAGCCATGGAGTTTGGTTGTCAGCGGAGTGTCTGTCGGCCACACGTCCTGTCTTGCCACCTGGTGAAGGGGACATCTTTGGAGTATATGCTCCGTGGTTTGGTCTTCTTGACCCCAGGGACAGGTTGGGGAGGGCGCCAGCTTCAGTTTGCGGTACATGTGGCTGTTCAGCCTTTTGTGACCAGTGCGCAACCTCACCAGGGCAACTTGCTGCTCTCCAGACAACAGGTGGTAGTCATCTCTGTATCGTCTCGGTATGGAAAGCACCCTGATGATGCTCCTCTTCTCACTGTAGCTGACGCTGTTGTTAGGTTGTTCTTCTCTGGCTCCCTCCTTAGCAAGGATATCAGCTCGCTCATTCCCGGAGACTGGCTGGAATCCACTGCAGAACTGCTCTTCTGGTTGTGGCAACCTGGTGCAGAGCTCTAGACAGGAGGGGAGCGTGTTGTTCTTGCATGCCTGCTGCACGGAGAGGGCATCAGACAAGAAGACAACTTGTCTGCAGTCATAGTCTGTAGCCTGAATCATGGAGGCCGCCTGCATGAGTGGTCGAAGAGAGTAAAATCATGTACAAAACATGGAGGACCACACATACGTACAAACCCTAGTAAAATAATGCAAGCAATCGTACATAAATATCATCCAAGAATATAAAAAAAAAAAAACAAAAACAAAAAAACAAAAAAACCCTTGTTTGAAACAATCAAAAAAATGTAAATACCTGGGTTGATGGTCACCAGTTTTTTGTTGAGATTTCACAACTTCAGTCGTGATCTGTTCCAGCACTTCTTTGACAATGGTGACAATAGCATTGGCGGCTGCCTTGGTTCGTAGTTGTACATGCCTGTCTTCAACCCCTGGTACAGAAATATAGTAATAACAATAATAATAAAAATACTAATACTAACACTGCCCTGTTACAGAAATGTAGTTAATAACAGTAATTAATGAAAATACTAGTACTACTGCCCTGGTACAGAAATCTATTTAATGACGGTAATAACAAAAACACTACTACTACCATGGTACAGAAATGTATTAATAACAGTAATAATACAGAAGTACTACTGATACTGCCCTGGTACAAAATGTATTAATAACAGTGATAATAAAAAGTACTACTGATACTGCCCTGGTACAGAAATGTATTAATAACAATAATAATAAAAAGTACTACTATACTGCCTTGGTACAGAGATATGTTCATAACAGTAATAATAAAAATACTACTATTAATGATTATAATGATATTCACTGTTACCGTTATATTTTTTACAGCCCAGCCGACTGCGTCAAGCCATATCAAGACTATAGTGATTTCAAAACACACAATATTACAACAAGATAAACAAGGAAACATAAAATTAAGTACACACGGTATACTGAAAGAGCCTCTGGCATCCCCACCGGGGAAAATAATAATAACAATGAAGATAATAATAGGAAAGATTAAGACAATAAGTCCATCTTGTATAACGCTGATTTCCAAACTCAGTTGCGCGCAATGCGCATTTTGTTATTGTTAATTATTCATCATCACCAGGTGCCCTGCCGCATGGCGTTGGCGATTATGGATTTTCCCATCTGTCTCTACCTCTTGTTGCCCCAAGCATCTCCTCCACCCTCCTCGTCTTCAGCCACTCTGCAAGTCCGTCCAGCACTTTCTCCCTGGATCTACCTAGTGCTCTCTTTCCCTCAGCTTTCCCGTTGTGACCAGGTGCTCCAAATCCCCCTTTCTCATAAAATGACCTTTAAAAGTTGCCTGTCTTTTCCTAATCTTCCTTATGAATAATCTACTTGTGTCTGCCTCCATCAAGACTGTCTCGTTTCTTTTCTTTGCTGTCCATGGAACTCTCAACATTCTTCTTAGAAACCACATCTCGGCTGCCTCAATCTTGTTCTGGCTTTGCTTATTGACTGTCCCACCTCACATCTGTACAACAGTATTGGTTCTATATAACATTCAAGAACTCTCTTCCTGATGTTAATTGATAGGCATTTGTTGGTAAGAATGCTTTCATCTTCTTAATGCTGTTTTGGCTTGGCCGATTCTGCCGGTTATTTCTGATGTGCATCTGTCGTCTGATGAAATGATCGTTCCCAGGTGTTTAAATTTATCAACCTGTGTCAAGGTTGTGCCATTTGCTGTTATTTTGCATGAGGGGATTTCATGGAGTCTTTTTTATTGTTATAATGAGTATTTAAAGCCCAGCCGATTGATCAGAAACACATCAGGGCTATAACCACCAAGCAAAAACACACCTAAACATATCCATGACACTTGAAGAAAAAAAACAACTTGAAAACTAAATACATGATCAGTGTATTCACGCAAACAATCCAAAGATGTGCCCCTGGCATTGACCACTTCACGAAATTTATCAAGTGGGATCAAAAAAAACAGAAGAGAAAAAAAAAAAACATACATTAACACGGGCCCGTTCTACTGCGTTAAATTATTCATCATCATCAGGTGCCCTATGGCATGGCGTTGGCGATCATGGACTTCCATCTGTCTCTCTCTCTCGTTGCCCCTAGCATCTCCCCCACCCTCCCCTCCCCAGCCACTCTGCAAGTCCGTCCAGTCATTCTCTCCCTGGGTCTACCTGGTGCTCTCTTTCCCTCCAGCTTTCCCGTTGTGACCAGGTACTCCAAATCCCCCTTCCTCATAAAATGGCTTATATATGTTGCCTGTATTTTTCTAATCTTCCTTATGAGTGATCTACTTGTGTCTGCCTCCATCAAGACTGTCTCGTTTGTTTTCTTTGCTGTCCATGGAACTCGCAACATTCTTCTTAGAAACCACATCTCGGCTGCCTCAATCTTCTTCTGGCTTTGCTTGTTGAATGTCCACGCCTCACATCCGTACAACAGTATTGGTTCTATTTTATTAATGTCATAATATTTATGTTGTTTGCAAAGCACAGTGAGCATTCTCTGACATGTATGTTTGCGCAATATACATGGACTTTTTCTTCTTTTTTGTATTCCTAACGATGCCACCCAGCAGGTTATATTTCTTCAAAGCTAAATAATTATGCAGTTGATATGTATGTGTCCAATGATCAATTGTAACAGACAGAAGAAACATGTAAGGTTTTATGAAAAACATACAAGTGAATAGACCATCAGGGCTGAAGAAGATGGGACAGGAAAAGACGAAAGAAAGCAAAGGAGCGTAGCAGAGATCGGGTGACAAAAACGGTCATTTCAAGGACAGAATATCCAGAAGGAGGGGACACTATTTATACAGACGGAAAGCAATAGCATCATTACGGGGAGCAGGGGATACCATGTGACAGATAAAAAAGGACATCCACAACAATCAAGACTTTAGTATTGCCTGCATATTATCCCCCACGCGTTGTCAAGGTCTTGAATATTACCTCGCACTGTACTGTATTGTATACATCAAAGGACATAACTATTGAGAATTATTTCCCATGTTGTATAGAACTTCTCAAATCTAACACAGTTTGCGCTACCCATTCAGCTAGCTAGTAGCAGATACAAAGTACAAAAACAGTAAGCTCAGAACACTTCTCAGAAAACGAGCGCCCAAGTCTACCTTCATATTTCTGCAACTACCCTACACACAAACTATGAGAGAGCAGAGAAACACATACAATATATTGGTCTTATGTTCAAAATTGACATGTCTTTTATTCTTGAACTGACCAAACACACACACATAGACAAGACAGAACATAATACATGGTTGCTTCCAAAGAAATAAGAGGGAAGCAGGGAGAATTTAATATTATAACAATTCTCCCTGCTTCCCTCTTATTTCTTTGGTATTACTGTATTGTATAGTTTCATTGAAAACACGTAGTCAAACTCTTACCGATTTCCAAGCAAAGAAATGCATACTGGACAGCTTCTGGTAGTTGGGCTCTGCCATGTGGATGCTGAGGGACTGACTCTGGTCAACATAGGCCCCACGATCAGCAGCCATCTGGATCACATCCCTCTGCGATATCTCCCACGCCGTTTTGTACAGCGCCTTCAGCTCTTTCGGAATTCCTGCGATGCGCTGCAAGTGAATATGGATTTTGTTTAGAAACGTAGACTAGAAACCTTTGGTTTAGAAAAAAACGCAAATGTATGTAGTATACAGTCGATTTCCTGATCGATAAAGTCCAACCTAACACTTTATTTGTGTACCCTCATGTGGAATCTCAGGCCAAAGTCTGATGCACACAGGCGGCCGCGTACTGGGCACTCAATGAAACGCTTTGCAGAGTTGGTTCTGGCCTTTATTGTTGCACGCTTTTACACTTGGCTGCTTCGTCTTTCATTTTCCTAAGCTTTGGTGGTAGTGATGGTGGTGGTGATGATGGTGGTGAGGGTGATGATAGATGATGGTAGATGACGATGATGATAGATGATTGATTGATTGATTGATGATGATAGATAGACAGACAGACAGACAGACAGACAGACGGGAACACCAGACGGAAGACGGATAGAATAGATAATATAGACAGATAGATTATAGATTTATTCTTCTTCTTGTTGTGTTTTCTTTTACATTGTTAAGACACGGAACCAAACCAGTTGGGAAAGACATTGCCACAAACGGAACCGGAAATAATTATATCAACGCAATCAGACTGATAGAAACGAAGAAAGCGTCGAATTATATACTTACTTACACATGTAGCTACAGAGACGCAACTCCATTGTTTCACGACATTTTCAGAATCATGCATTACAATTTGACATGATTGTTTTTTAGACTTTGCCAAGAGCACAGAGCTTTACGCACGTTCGATAGTCGCTGGCAGAATTATGTGGAGCAATATGGAAATCATTTCATCAGACGGCAGATGCACATCAGAAATAGCCGGCAGAATCGGCCAAGCCAAAACAGCATTCAAGAAGATGACAAGCATTCTTACCAACAAATGCCTATCAATTAACATCAGGAAGAGAGTTCTTGAATGTTATATAGAACCAATACTGTTGTACGGATGTGAGGCGTGGACAGTCAACAAGCAAAGCCAGAACAAGATTAAGGCAGTCGAGATGTGGTTTTTAAGAAGAATGTTGAGAGTTCCATGGACAGCAAAGAAAACAAACGAGACAGTCTTGATGGAGGCAGCCACAAGAAGATCATTCATAAGGAAGGTTAGGAAAAGACAGGCAACATTTATAGGCCACTTTATGAGGAAGGCCAGGGGGATTTGGAGCACCTGGTTACAACCGGAAAGCTGGAGGGAAAGAGCACCAGGTAGACCCAGGGAGAGAATGCTGGACGGACTTGCCGAGTGGCTGGGGACGAGGAGGGTGGGGGAGATGCTAGGGGCAACGAGAGTTAGAGACAGATGGAAGTCCATGATCGCCAACGCCATGCGGCAGGGCACCTGATGATGATGATGAACATGGACATCGTTAGATCTCGATGAATCCTTCCTAGAAAACCCATACAAAAAAAAGAAAGGAGGGTGGTCACCTGTATGGATCCTCCTCCTGCAATCAGGAGAGTCTTCATGTCGTCATTCCATAGTCCCAGTTTTGCCAAGTCTTTCATCAGGTGATGGTTCACAATCTGCAAGACAATGATTCAGCCTGCAATAAAACATGCTATCAAACCGTAAGCCAGAAGTCTAGTCTCCTTTCACCCTCATCTGCCTCTCTCTGTCTCTATCTGTCTCTATCTCTGTATCTCTCTCCCTCTCTCTGTCTCTATCTCTGTATCTCTCTCCCTCTCTCTGTGTGTCTATGTCTGTCTTCTGTCTCTCGCTCTCTGTCTCCCTCTCTCTCTCTCTGTCTATGTCTGTCTTCTGTCCGTTTCTCGCTCTCTGTCTCCCTCTCTCTCTCACTCTCCCCTGCTTCCCTACCTTCCTCCCTCCCTGTCTGTCTGTCTCTGTTCCTCTCTCTCTCCCCTCCCTCCCCTCTCTCTCCCTCCCTCCTCCCCCCTCTCTCTTTTTCTCTCTTTTCTTGTGTGTGTCTCTCTCTCTCTCTTAATGCTTCTATTCTTGTGTAAAGAATGTCTTGGAGTGAAGGGGGAAAACTGTCCCTCTCACATTTTCACTTCGAGTCATTTCCCTTCCCCATTCTCACTTCTCCAAATGATTTAACTATTTTGGGTAGTGCTGTTGGCTTCATAAATAAAACATGTATCAGAGTAGACATATCTTTCTCGACCCGTCCTTCTGCATCATCATCATCATTTTCTTTTGATTCCTTCTTTTTTTTTTTTCTTCTTCTTCTTCTTTCTTCGGTTTCTCCTTCTCCTCCTCTTCTCTCTCTGTCTCTTTCACTTTGTCTCTAACTCTCTGTCTCTCTCTCTCATTGTATCACACGCACGCACGCACGCACGCATTCACGCATGCGCGCACGCACACACACACACACACACACACACACACACACACCGCACAGTGAGAGAGCGAGAGAGAGAGAGAGACGGACAGTCAGACAAAGAGAGAGAGAGGAGAGAGGGGAGAGAGAGAGAGAGAGAGAGAGAGAGAGAAAGAGAGAAATAGAGAGAGACAGACAGACAGACAGAAACAGAGACATAGAGGCAGACATATAGAGAGACATAGACACAGAGGCAGACAGATAGACAGGGAGAGACAGACAGACAGACAGAGAGACAGAGACAGAGACAGAGAGATAGAGACAGAGACAGAGACAGACACAGACACAGACACAGACAGAGACAGACAGACAAAGACAGGCATAGACACAAAATGAGGGAATGGAAAAAGAAGCAGAAACAAAGCAAGCGAGTGAGACAAGCATAACTGGACAGAAAGGCAGACCTGGAACTCGCCAGACAAGAGGCGTCTCGTGAAGACGTTGGAAGTGTAGGCCTCTGTAGACTCGTTGCTGCCCAAGATCTGTGCCGTGGACGCCGTGGGCATGAGCGCTACCAGCAGACTGTTCCGTACCCCGTGTCTGATAACAGAATTAATGTGACCCCCTCACCACGAAATCAGTCTTAACTAGCATTTTGGGCATTTTGGATATACATATTACTGGAAAGTGTACATTCTGCTGATTATTTTGGTACTTGAATAAAGCTTGTACTAAAAAAAAAGAAAATGTAGAAGTTATGTGTGTTTAAAGTCATTAAGTTGTATGACGGCCATTTTGAGAAAACGGTCTCTAAAGTTTTTGTGTGCTCTCCAACACATTTTCCGTAAATTTCTTTATTTGGTGGCTTTGACCCAGTTTGTTTCTTATTTTCGCTGTCATTATATGAAGGTGCACCAAAGAGCTTTACATCAGTATATTACATGTGCGGGTAATGTACAGGTTACGGTTCATAATAAGAGACAAAAATAGGTACTTTTGGTAGGAAATTGCGTTCTTTCTGTTGCGATCAGTGCATTAAAATACCGATTTAAACTGATTAATAATATTTTTTTCAAGAAAAAAAAAATTGTGGGGGATAGATTATATAGTCTACAGAAAAAGTCAAAACACCGCAGATAGACCCTCAGTCACCTTTTCAGCTCCTAGTGCTGTTCGATTGACTGCGAGTTAAGACTAATTTCATGGTGGGAGGTCACAAATCCATTCTTGCATAGCACTCTTCTGCAAAACCTTTTTTGGATTCATTAGGCCTCATACATTTAACAAGACGCAGCCTATACTACATGCACGGAGGTACCACACATGCATCAGGATACGCATATTCGTACACGCACAGAAGATGATCAAAGAGTATAGAGAAATTATGACTTTGTAATGATGAAAGAATAAATGATAATAATAGCAGAGAAAAGAGTTATTGAGATATATGGGTGTGAACCAATGATGTTATACGGTTATGAATCGTGGACAGTAAGCAAGCAAAGCCAGAACAAGATTGAGGCAGCCGAGATGTGGTTCCTAAGAAGAATGTTGAGATTCCATGGACAGCAAAGAAAACAAACGAGACCGTCTTGACAGAGGCAGACATAAAGAAAATCATTCATAAAGAAGATTAGCAAAAGACAGGTAACATTTATAGGCCAGGGGAATTGGAGCACCTGGTCACAACAGGAAAGCTGGAGGGAAAGAGAGCACCAGGTAGACCCAGGGAGAAGATATTAGACGGACTTGCAGAGTGGCTGAAGACAAAGAGGTGGAAGAGATGCTTGAGGCAACAAGGGTTAGAAACAGATGGAAGGTCATG
>CM060310.1:23099487-23104487 GCA_030674185.1 Monoplex corrugatus
GGGTGGGGGGGTGTGTGTTGGGGTTGGGTTGGGGGTGAGTTGGGGTTGGGTTGGTGGTAGGGTGGGGATGGGTGTGTTGGGTTTGGTTTGGTTGCGTTTGTCTGGTCTGCTTTGTGTTGGGGTCTGGTCTGGTCTGGTCTGGTCTGGTCAGGTCTCGCTGGTCTCGTCTAGTCTCGTCTAGTCTCGTCTGGTCTGGTCTCGCCTGGTCTGGTCTGGTTTAGTCTGGTCGGGTCTGTTCGGTCTGGTCTGGTCTGTTCTGGTCTGGTCTCGTCTGGTCTCGTCTGGATTGGTCTCGTCTCGTCTCGTCTGGTTTGTCTGGTCGGATTGGTCTTTTTTTCCCAGAGGTAATACGTTTCTCGCATGCACTCATGCACGTTGCTGTGCCCATACAATGCAGGAGGCAAGTTGTTATGCTGTCTGTGTATTCCTATCCTCAGTGGAAGACAAGACAAGACGAAACAAACAGTAATGTTCGACCTTTATGAAGCATATACAAAAGACAGCAAAGAGTGAATGCACCATACTCAAACAGTACTCCGTTCCAGGTATTCCAACGTTTTTTTCTTCTTCACGCATTACGTTTTGTGCATTAACTCTTTGCTACATTTTGTAGACGCTTTACAAAGACCACTTGGCTGAAAATTGGTGTCCATCCCGTCTTGTCTTGGTATATCAAATGCTTGTATTGATTTTATTTCTGGTGCAACCTTCTGGTTACTATTTTGCTTTGAAAAGCTGGCAATCACTTTGATTAATGAGTTCTTATCAACTTTAATGACTGCACTCCATTTGCATTAACTTCGTGGAACGATATTACATCGTGTTTGCAGTATCTCGTTTTCCTCGTATAATGTCACGTTTCTATCATAATTTTCTTCGAGGCCTTTATACCATTGCTATGATCGATTTTCGGGATACTCTTCTGAAAAGCTATTTAGCACAACGTTGCATCACGTTTTTTTTGACTATATCGAGTACGCGTTCTGTTTCTAGTTTGTGTCACAAACAATGATCCACTCCTCACATCAACACAAATTAAACTAAGGCACTGAAGGGACCACCACCACCACCATCTCCATCACCACCACCACCACCATCATATCATCACCACTACCACCACCATCTCCATCACCACCACCAAACAACCACCACCACTATCACCACCATCTCCATCACTCTCAACACTATCACCATCACCTCATCACCACCACCTCATCACCACCATCACACCACCACCACCACCATCATCACCATCATCATAACTGCCACCACCACAACCACCATCATCACCATCACACTACCACCACCACCACCACCGCTATCACCACCACACAACCATCATCACATTATCATCACCATCACCACGACCACCATCATCACCACCACCTCCACCACCACCATCACCACCAACACCACCATCACCACCACCATCATTACATACGTCTCTCCCTTTTTCACTCACTTGATATACAGTTCCTCAAACTTGTCACCCCAGACATCGGCCAGACCAGGGCATTCGTTGGGGCACATAAGCGTCCATGGGCCGTTCTCCTCCACCCTTTTCATGAAGAGGTCAGGGACCCACAAGGCGTAGAACAGGTCCCTGGCCCTCGCTTCTTCCTTGCCCGTGTTCTTCTTCAGCTCCAGGTAATCCATGATGTCCTCGTGCCAGGGCTCCAGATAGACAGCCAAAGCGCCTGGTCTCTGTTGGGTACAGTGAGAACCATAATACCGATAATGATGAAATTATAATGTTAATACTATCACACCACTACTACTATTACTACTATTACCATTACTACTACCATTACTACTACCATTACCGCTACCATTACCATTATCATTACTACTACTACTATTGCTACTACTACTACTACTACTACTATACTACTACTACTACTACTTCTGCTGCTGCTGCTGCTGCTGCTGCTCCTGTCGATACTACTACTACTACTACTACTACTACTACTACTACTACTGCTACTGCTACTGCTACTGCTACTGCTACTACTACTACTACTACTACTACTACTACAACAACTACTACTACTACCCCACCACCACCACTACTGCTGCTGCTGCTGCTGCTCTACTACTAATGCTGCATGTACTAATAAATATCACTACTAGTACTGATACTGATAATGATAGTTACAAAATATGAATGATAATAATAATAAAGCAATATTAACAATAACAATAACAATAGCAACAACAACAACAATAATTATAGTAACAACAATATAATAATAATAATAATAATAATAATAATAATAATAATAATAATAATAATAATAATAACAACAATAATAATAATAACAATAATAACAGTAATAATAATAATAATAATAATAATAATAATAATAATAATAATAATAATAATAATAATAATAATAATAACAATAATAATAATAACAACTGTGCGCTGTCTGTGTTTCTGTATGGATATATAATCATTTATCAAACATTTAAGCCCTGCTGACTACACATCTAAATTCTGAAAACAAAAATGTAACTGAACCGCCAATATGAACAAAAAAAAAAAAAAAAAAACTGTCACGGAAATAGCACGCATGGATTCATGGTCTTCCACTTGTTCGCCATCACATTTGGAATTTTAGATCTCGATGATAAAAACAGGTCGTCTTCTGTAAAGCATCCACAGGTCTGTACAGTTTCTCCTGCAGTCTGAGGGGTGTCGGCCATATCTCTTCCCTCAGCTATCAGTAGCTTTCCATTTCACCAGTCCTTGAATGTTATATAGAACCAATACTGTTGTACAGATGGAGGCGTGGACAGTCAGCAAGCAAAGCCAGAGCAAGATTGAGGCAGCCAAGATGTGGTTTCCAAGAAGAATGTTGGGAGTTCCATGGACAGCAAAGAAAACAAACGACACAGTCTTGATGACAGGCAACATTTACAGGCCATTTTATGAGGAAGGGGGATTTGGAGCACCTGGTCACAACGGGAAAGTTGGAGGGAAAGAGCACCAGGTAGACCCAGGGAGAAAGTGCTAGACGGACTTGCAGAGTGGCTGAAGTCGAGGAGGGTGGAGGAGATGCTTGGGGCAACAAGAGATAGACACAGATGGAAGTCCTTGATCGCCAACGCCATGCGGCAAGGCACCTGATGATGATGAGTCCTGGAAGACGTGCTCTGCTGTCTGCCCAGCTTCTCCACAAGGACACCGACGAGAGGATGGCACAAGTCAGAAACGCATGCTCATGTGGTGTTCCGTCTGTTGTGCCCAGTCAGTAGGCAGAAGATACCGACTCGCTGCTTCTTGGAGACATCTGGTTGCCACTGCCATGCCATGTAGTTGGTATGCACTATACAGAGACTCAATGCTGGTTTTTGTCATGTAGTTCTGGAGGCAGACACAAGTAGATCATTCATAAGGAAAATTAGGAAAAGACAGGCAGCATTTACAGGCCATTTTATGAGGAAGGGGGAATTGGAACACCTGGTCACGACAGTAAAGCTGGAGTGAAAGAGAGCACCAGGTAGACCCGAGAAAAAAATATTGGACGGACTTGCAGAGTGGCTGAAGACAGAGAAGATGGAAGATGTGCTTGCGGCAACAAGGGATAGAAACATATGGAGGGCCATGATCGCCAACGCCATGTGGCAAGGCACTTGATAATGATGATGATTTCTGGCATTCTGAACAGAGATCTCTCATGATAGTTTTCATCCCTGTAAGGCTGACACTGTTTCTCTTTTCACGCTCTGCCCCCAGGTTTTATGGATTTATGACAATAAGGACGAAAACCTCAAAGACAATTTTTCATTGGCTTAACGAATTACATTTTCCAAGGTCACAATCATAAGCTCTATCTATGTATTATCCATATTGGGCCAAGAGAACGTTGGGACTTGCCTTGTTCCCGCCCTGATCCACGTGGCGAGCTGTGTCGTTGAACACACGCAGCATAGGAACCAGTCCGTTAGACTCCCCGTTTGTCTGAAAGGGAGCAGCCAACATTATATCATCATCATCATCATCATCATCATCATCATCATCATCATTATCATCATTATCATCATCGTCGTCGTTAGTATTATTATCGTTAATGTAATCAGTATATTTTTCATCATCAACCTCATCATCATCATCATATAGTAGTAGTAGTAACAGTAGTGGTAGTAATAGTAGCAGTAGTAGTAGTACCAGCAGCAGCAGTAGCTAGCAGCAGCAGTAGCAGCAGCAATATTATATTATTGCCAATACAACCGCCACCACCACACCACCGCCACTATCATTGCTATTGTTATTGTTATTAGCATCATCACCATCACCATCACCATCGTCATCATCATCATTATTATTATTATCCTTAATTTATTATCATTATCACCAGTGTTTTTTCTGGACTATGTTGAGGAAGCTGAGTCCCGTTCAGAGAGTTTTTAACATATTTCATACAAGATACACGTTTCTCATAACTCCGAGGACATACAGTGTGGTGAGATGGTAGAGACCTGAACTTGTCTTGAAAGCCAGTAGTATGATGGCGGTGCTCGTCTGTCATTTGCCGAGTTTATCTTCCCTACCTTGGAAAGGGTCACGTACCCATTCATAATTGGGGATACACACATTAGCCTATAAAAATGAGTTAACAGAAGACACCGTTCCTTCCTCGAAGGCCTATCATCCGTTGGATTCGTTCTGATCATTCGAAAATGCCACACTGAGGAACGGGTATTATTCGTAACTGTCTTCTACTTCTGTTGGACCAAGCTCGCACGTATTGTGATATCCAGCACACACTTACACACTCTTACCCCAGCAATGTAACTGCCAGCAGCACGAATGCAATGCACGTGGAGACCGATTCCGCCAGCCCTTTTAGAAATGAGGGCACATTTCTTTAGAGTCTCGAAGATGCCGTCGATACTATCCGAGTTCATGGCCAACAGGAAACAGCTGTAATTAAATAAATACAAAATGATTATGTCAAACCTTGATCTTTATATATCTTTTTTTTTATATCAGCATT
>CM060310.1:23109487-23119487 GCA_030674185.1 Monoplex corrugatus
AGAGCTAAAATACAATTATATACAATACTGATACCTACTCTAAAGTATATAAAGCTTTGTGGAAAACATACAAATGAATTGACCAGAATGGTAGAAAATTAGAAGGTAAGGATGACAGAAAGCAAAGGAGCAAGACAGAAACAGAGTGACAGAAAAGAGGAAATATCTAGTACAGAATTTCATGAAGGTGGGTATACTATTTATACTGAAAGAACCCGCGACATCCCTTCGGGGATAAAACTCTTTATCAACTTGCCAGAGCAGGAATTAAGAATAATATGATGCATACGGACAAGATCAGTGTGTTGTGTATGGACGGACATTCTCCTCCTTTTTCGTCTTTGCCTTAAACTCTGATAAGAGGCGAAGAGTCAGTGGAATGCCCTACTAAAGACGTGTTCTCCAGATTCCTTAAGCTCGGTGTCGGTTGTGTGTCAAAGCCTGGGTCTCGTCACATTTTTTTTTCTGTCCTTCCGCGATGTCTTTAGTTCATCGTTTCTTCTGTCTTTCCCTGTGTCATCCATATTCAGCATTTTCCTGGCATTTGGCATTACGTGATGCTAAAATATTAGAATCTGGCCGTCAGTTCTGTAAGCCATGAGTGATGCAGGAATTTCAACTGATGAACGGTCGACACACACAAAGCTAGAACAAGACCGACGCAGCCAAGTGTGGTTTCTAAAAAGAATGTTGAGAGTTCCATGGACAGTAAAGAAAAACGGGACAGTCTTGATTGAGGCAGACACAAGAAGATCATCCATAAGGAAAATTAGGAAAAGACAGGCAACATTTATAGACCATTTTATGAGGAAAATGGAATTAGAACACCTGGTCACAACAGGAAACCTGGAGGGAAAGAGAACATCAGGCAGACCTGGGGAGAAAATATTGGACGCACTTGCAGGGTGGCTGAGGACAGAGAGGGTGGAAGGCGTGCTTTAAGCAACAAGGGATAGATGCATATGGAGGGCCATGATCGCCAACGCCATGCGGCAGGAGACATGATGAGTGATGAACAAAACCTCTTCATAAGAAAATGCAGTTGTTCGTGTGCAGTTTATTCAAAACATTTGTCTGCCGCATCCATCCACCAACTGCAGAAAAAGTATAACCCTTTGATTTCCTCAACCCTTTGATTCCCTCACCCTATCCACCAGCTTCCTGCAGGAAGCTGGTGGATAGGGTGAAGGAATCAAAGGGCTAATTTTTTGCTTTGTTAGCATGGTTGACCATGCAGGAAGCTGGTGGACAGGGCGCGGTTGTCAAGGGATTAAGACCACCACTTTACGTGCTGGGCCTACGTGCAGAAGTGGCGCTGGCATACGAGTGAGCCATCCTGTTCAAAGAGATCTACACTTTTAATTCAGTATAACCTTCCTACGTTTTCAAAGGGGCTTATGGAACATTAAAAAGAAAACGTTAGAATGACGAAACCTTTAAGATCGGTAGCAAACAGACCAGTTTTTCATGCTGCGGGCTGGTATTGAACTTGAGATATCTGGTTTTGATAAAATCAAAAGAATCCACAAGCCAACGAATTACGTTGCCATTCTTCTATCATCACATTCACGAAAACAATTCCACTATTATTATTATTATTATTATTATTATTATTATTATTATTATTATTATCATTATTGTTGTTGTTGTTATTACTATTCTTATCATCATCATCATCATCATCATCATCATCATCATCATTTGTTGTTATTATTATTATTATTATCATTATTACCATCATCACTGTTATCATTATTACCATTTTTATTGATATTATTGTCTTTATTATTATTATTTGTGCTTAAAGTCTGGCCGAAAGTGTAGAGTCATATCAGTGCAAAAAAACAACTCAATCTCTGATACCTCACTGAGGAAAAAAACAAAACAAAAAAACAAATAAGTACGCATATCAGAGATTTCGCACACACAATATAAGGAGATGCCTCTGGCGTTGACCAGTGTGTCCAATTTATCACACAGGGATGAACAAAAAATTCTGAAACCAATTTAAACATAACTAAGGAAGGAAACACGTATAAAAACGAGCCTAAAATTACGTAAAAAATTGCTTCTGCACATTACTTTTCCTCAGAGTCAAAAATGCACATGATACACGTACCAATTAGCAATCCGAAGAGAAAACATGTAAAGCTTTATCGAACACATACAGGTGAAAGGGTCATCAAGGGAGAGAATGATAGGAAGAAAAGACAGAAAAGAAAGGAGCACGAGAAGAACAAAGACAAACAGAAAGAAAAAAAAATTCTAGCACAAGAAATTCAAGGTGGGGATAACGCGCTTCATTTTGCTCATAACTTATCTTGACTAATTGCTCAGCCCCTAAAATCTGACCGCACAAGAAAAAAGCATCCAATCTGTATTTTAAAACGCGTGTATCGTATGAGCAGAGAGATAAAAGGAAGAATGGGAGCAGGCACTGGCAAGGCTACTCTCATTACCTCGATGGCGGCAGGAATATCGTCACCATGGATACCCACTGCTACTCTCATCAACATGTGCTGGGGACGTTCAACCACTGAAAACACACAACGGTCACCCTGCTTTATATTTTTCATGCAAATAATCCCGTCATTTAAAATGTAGACACTCCTATTCATTATTTGAACACGCATGTACGATTGCATACCCATGCTGAGAGAGGGAGGGAGAGAAAGGAAACAGAGAGAGAGAGGGGAGAGAGAGAGAGAGAGAGGAGGGGGGGTGAGAGAGAGAGAGAGAGAGAGAAAGGCAGAGAAGGAGGGAGAGAGAGACAGATTAACAGATTGAGAGATTGAGAGAGAGAGAGACCGAGGAGGAGAGAGAGAAGATAGAGAGGGGGGAGAGAGAGAAAAAAAGATATAAACAGAGAAAGAAAGAGAGGGAGAGAGGGAGAGAGAAAGAGAGAGAGAGAAAGAAAGAGAGAGAAAGGGAGAGAAGGAGGGAGAGAGAGACAGATTAACAGATTGAGAGATTGAGAGAGAGAGAGCGAGGAGGAGGAGAGAGAGAGGAGAGAGAGAGGGGGGGAGAGAGAGAAAAAAGAGATATAAACAGAGAGAGAGAGAAAGGCAGAAAGAGAGGGAGAGAGGGAGAGAGAAAGAGAGAGAAGAGAGAGAGAAAGAGAGAGAGAAAGGGAGAGAAGGAGGGAGAGAGACAGATTAAGAGTGAGAGATTGAGTAGAGAGAGAGGGAGGAGGGAGGTAGAGAGAGAGGGAGGAGGAAGAGAGAGAGAGAGAGGAGAGAGAGGGAGGAGAAAAAAGAGAGAAAGAGACAGAGAGCGAGAAAGACAGAGAGAGGGAGAGAGGGAGAGAGAGATAGAGAAAAGAGAGAGAGAGAGAGAGAGAGAGAGAGAGAGAGAGAGAGAGAGAGAGATATGTTCGTCGAACATCTCGTAAATGGTTTGCGCGACACAGTGTACATGTAGTTCAAGGGCGATAAGCCTTGCTGGCGTTGCAAAATGTGAAGGCGACATGATTGTCTCCATTGGTTAGTCATATTCTCTATCTGCGAAAATCGTATACGCTGTGCAGTGCTTTATGTCCACTAGATTGTGCACAACACGAGATTAATGAAACAGAGTAAAGGGTGCAAACATGGCAATCAAATCCTTACTGACGCTACTACATGCGCCAGTTCTTAGTGCTCTCAAATGTCTTACATGTGTATTGTACATACTTAAACTTTGAGAGCAGATCTACAAACCAATCAGGTAGTAAAGCCAGACATGCATTCGTGTAGCGCAAGCAATTCACATCAAAGCATACTCGTAGCATAGTCGTGGCTCTTCACACAGTATAAAACACACACACACACACACACACACACACACACACACACACACACACACACACACACACACACACACACACACACACACACACACACACACACACAGTCCTACCTTTTCGAAAATGGGGAAACAAGGATTACCATGTGAACATATTGATGCTATATATACACACAGTCAGACGTGTGCACACACCAATGTAGTGTACACATCGTCAGGTCATCAAAAATAACAAATCATGATTTGACACCAGGTATAGGCAATAATGACACTAATCCTAAAAAACATAAAACAAAGATCACATTACACAAACAACGAAGTGAAAAGAACCGCCCAACTAGCCAATTCCCAGCTGTCTACTATAAAGCGAAAGCGAAGATGATGCGACTTCCCACCACGAAATCAGTCTTAACTAGCATTTTGGGCATTTTGAGATATACATATCACTGGAAAGTGTACATTCTGCTGATTATTTTAAGATTGTACTCAAAAAAGTATAGAAGTTATGTATGTTTAAAGTCATTAAGTTGTATGACGGCCATTTTGAGAAAACGGCCTCTAAAGTTTTTGTGCGCTCTCCTACACATTTTCCTTAAATTTCTTTATTTGGTGGCTTTGACCCAGTTTGTTTCTAGTTTTCGCTGTCATTATCTGAAAGATGCACCAAAGAGCTTTCCATCAGTAGATTACATGCGCGGGTACTGTGCAGGTTACGGTTCATAATAAGAGATAAAAATAGGTATTTTTGTGGAAATTGCGTTCTTTCTGCTGCGATCAGTGCATTAAAATACCGATTTAAATTGATTTATACTATTTTTTCAAGAAAAACATTTCTGTGGGGGATAGATTATAGTCTACAGAAATCAATTTTGAGAAAAAGTCAAAACACCTCAGACAGACCCTCAGTCACCTTTTCAGCTCCTAGTGATGTTTGACTGACTGCGAGTAAAGGCCGATTTCGTGGTGGGAGGTCACAAATGGTCATGTAACAAGAGCCATTGGACTCTAGAAGACCTTCCTCCGGTGAACAAAAAGCGTGTTTTGTTATTTCTGTTCAAAACTCAGCTGGTTGCATAGAGCCATGTTAGGGCTATAACGTAACCATTTCAAAACACGGATGCATCGACAGAAAAATAAAGAGAAAAAGAAAATTAAGTACACATATCAACGCATTCACACACTTCATCTAAGGAGATGCTCCTAGCGTTGACCACTCCATCCAATCTATCACACAGGGGATTTAAAAACATACATGAATATAAATTTAATCATAACTAAGGACACTAAAATATATAAAAAAAAAACCAGGCCTTAATTACCTAAAATTGCTTCCGCATATCACATATCCCTAGAGCCAAAAATGCACTTGATACATGTACCCAATCATCAATCCTAAGAGAAATTATGTAGGACTTCATCGGACACATACAGGTGAATGGACCAGCAAAGCAGAAATTGATAGGGGAAAAAAGACAGAAAGCAACGGATCAAAGCAGATATAAAGAAAATGAGAGAAAAGAGAACATTTCTAGCACAGAATTTTCCAGGGGTGGGGGGGGATTACTTATACCGAAAAAAAAACCCGGCATCCCCACCATCAACATCATCAAGTGCCCTGCCGCATGGCGTTGGCGATCATGGCCATCCATATCCCTTCCATCACCCTCACCGGAAAAGAACAACAACAACAACAAAAAAAACAAATAATCCAACGCGCATGACACCAGCTGTACATAATTAAGCAAAAGCGGAGATATGGTCATGTAACAAGATCCGGTAGATTCTTGAAGACCTGTCTCCGGTAACCAATAAGAGTTGAAAATTTAAAAGAAACAGTAGGCAAAAGAGAAGACGGACATACATCGCAGAATTAGAACTTTGACACAACTAAGGCACCCAAACAGCCGTGAAGAGGTACAGACAACGTTTAAGTAGGTTCAACAGTCCCAGAAGAATACCAGAGTCCATTTAGAGACGATTCTATAGCCAAAAGTGTGCAACATACCAATTGGTAACTTACCTTTGCCACCAATTTTCAACAGGTACGATCTCTCCAGAGTCTGCAAAGAAACAGAGGGAGCTTGTTACAATCCAGGTGACACCGGAAAGAAATTAATAGATTTGTAAAATCCACGAAGCCTAATGATTAATTCGTTTCTTCTTGTTTCCCACCACCCCATTTACTACCATCTAAATGTGTAGAGAAATAATACATTATTATCATCATCATCATCTCATCATCATCTACACCATCATCGTCAAAGTCATCATTATCATCATCCATCATCACCACCACCATCATCACCATCATCATCGTCGTCGTCATCATCATCATCATATCCTTCTTCTTTCTTCTTTATCATTTTCTTAACTCCTTGACTGTGACACAACCGCAACCAACCAACCACACCCAACCCCAAACCCAACCCAACCCACCCACCCAAAAACAAACCAACCAACCAACCAACCCAAACCCACAACCCCAACCCCCACCCAACCCAACCCACCACCACCAAAACAACCAAACCAACCAACCAAACCAAACCAAACCAAACAACAAACCAAACCAACAACCAAACCAACCAACCAAACCAAACCAAACCAAACCAAAACAACCAACAACCAAACCAAACCAAACCAAACCAAACCAACAACCAACCAGCCAACCAAACCAAACCAAAACCAAACCAAACCAACCAAACCAACAAACCAACCAAAACCAAACCAAACCAAAACCAACCAAACCAACCAACAACATCCAAACCAAACCAAAAAAACAAAAAAAACAACAAAAAACAACAAAAACAAAACAAAAAACAAACAAAAAAAACAAACCAACCAAAACAAAACCAACCAACCAATCACCAACCAACCAACCAACCAACCAACCCAACCAACCAACAAACCCAAACCAAACTAAACAAAACCAAACAAACCCAACCAGCCAACCAAACCAACCAAAACCCAACCCAACCCACCAACGAACCAACAAGCAACAACCATCCATCTGTTTATCAGATTCCTCCAGCTAGGTTTACTTCGTTTGTGTGCCATATAGCCTAGGTCTCTGCAATTGATGGTTTGTCTGTCTGTTCAGCTAAGGTTCAAATCCTTCGCTTTCTGACTTCCTCACCACACCTTCCTCAGTAGTTTGATATAGGACTTCGTTAGCAATGCCAAATTATGTTACATGACCATATCAACATAGTTTTCTTTTCTTATTTGAATCGGCGTACTGTCTAGGCACTGTGTTTATATATCTATGAACACGTTTGCAACGTCATACGGATAGCATACTTCAAGAAAATAATCGCATTTATCAAGAACTGAAAGTTACCTTGACTTCAAGACAGACTGGAAGAACACACAACTCACCTTAAACCCGAAGTAGTTGTAGTTATAATCCCTGCCATGTATGATGGCCGAGTTGAGTTGCTGCAATTGCAATGTATAACACATGTTTAGTGAAACACAAGGCGGTTCTATGTACACCTGAATAAATAGCAGTAATGTCAATTGCTGTTTATTAACGTCAATTGGAAAATGAAAGGGACCTACGAAACCTTGTGAAAATAACAGAAATAGAAAGCAAAGTAAGGGGTTGGAGCTGGAGAGCAGGGAGATTGAAGTCTTGGTAATCAGTAAAAAACATGAAATCCTCTCATGCACAATAACAGCAAACGGCACAACCTTGAGACAGGTTGATAAGTTCAAACATCTGGGAATGATCATTCACCAGACGGCAAATGCTCATCAGAAATAGCCAGCAGAATTGGCCAAGCCAAAACAGCATTCAAGAAGATGAAAAACATTCTTACCAACAAATGCCTATCAATTAACATCAGGAAAAGAGTTCTTGAATATTGTATAGAACCGATAATGTTATGCGGTTGTGAGGCATGGACAGTTAACAAGCAAAGCCAGAACAAGACTGAGGCAGCGGAAATGTGGTTTCTAAGAAGAATGTTGAGAGTTCCATGGACAGCAAATAAAACAATGAGACAGTCTTAATGGAGGCAAACACAAGAAGATCATTCAAAAGGAAGATTCGGAAAAGACGGACAAAATGTATAGGCCATTTCATGAGGAAAGGGGAATTGCAGCACCTGGTCACAACAGCAAAGCTGAAGGGAAAGAGCACCAGGTAGACCCAAGGGGAAAATATTGGACGGATTTGCAGAGTGGCTGAAGACAAAGAGGGTGGAAAATGTGCTCGTGGCGACAAGGGACAGATGCATATGGAGGACCATGATCGCCAACGCCATGTGGCAAGGCTCTTAATGATGATAATGAACGTCAATTGAAACAATCGATCAATCGATCCATCAGTCTGTCAATCGAGCAAGCCAGTGAACCATCCCTCTAATTAGACAACATATCATGTACAAACGAAGATTTTCAAGGTAATAGGGACACGGAAGAATTAGTTATGTTGAGAACAGATCTCTCTCTCTCTCTCTGTCTGTCTCTCCCCCTCTCTCTCTCCCTCTCCCCCTTTCTGTGACTCTGTCTCTCCCCCTTCTCTCTCCCCCCTCTCTCTCCCCCCTCCTCTCTCTCCTTCTCCTTTCCTCCCAGTCCCTCCATCTTTATCTATTTCATACATGACACACTCACACAACACACGCACACAACACACACACACACACACACACACGCACACACACACACACACACACGCGCACACACACGCGCACACACACACACAAACATGAACACACACGCACACATGCACACACGCGCACGCACACACACACACACACACACACAAACACATAGACAGACACATACACACACACACGCGCGCGCACGCGCGCACGCACACACACACACACACACACACACACACACACACACACACACACACACACACACACACACACACACACACACATATTCACTGATTCATTGTTAAAGAATATCTCAGACTATACAAGATGTAGCTAACATCTTTGTTCTTCATGACGACGTTGTACGTCTCCTCGGAGATCATGGGGAGCGTTTTCCGGTGTTTGGGTTCACACAGTCATACAGGTCTTGTATCACATCTGTTTACCAAATAAACAGAACGGAAAAAAAATGATTGCTCATGCACTGATACACAGTCACTAACAACACACAAACACACACAAACACACACACACACACACGCACACACACACACGCACACACACACACACACACAAACACACACAAACATATACACGTACACGCACACACACACGCACACGCACACGCACACACACACACACACACACACACACACACACACACACACACACACACACACACACTCACACACACACATTCCGTCTAATATCACTTATAGTGAAAAGACGTTCAAGATTCAAGATCACTTTAATGTCTCTTTAGAGAAATTCAGTACATGTTCAGCGTAAAATTCTGCAATAGACAAACAATTACATAACTCCCGCTCTCTCACACTCCTTTAGTCACTCACACTCCAATCTTGTTCAGATACTCAACTGACCTATTTACAAAAGACATTCTTGCTCTGTTGGTGGAACATTTCAGAGTTCTGTACCTTTTTGATGATGGCAAGAGCTCATAATGCTTAGCTAGCACGTGAGTGGATTCACCTAAGATCATTCTCGCCTTGCTCACAATACGACACTCATATAGTTCATTAATGCTCCTCTGTTGTACTCCCACTACTTTGCCACTCACCTTCACCACCCTGTCCAACACTCTCTTATTCTTCACACTCAGACCGGCAAACCAGCACAAAAATCCAAAAGTTAAGACAGATTCAATAAAACAACGATAGAAATTACCAAGAATGGACTCATTCATACGCAAAGACCTAAGTTTTTGAAGACAGAAAAGGCGTGACTGACATTTTTTGTGTATTATTTGCGTGTTTGTATCAAAGGTGAGTTTGCTGTCAAGAATCGTTCCAAGATACTTATACTCATTCACACGCTCAACTTTCACACCATTGATAAAAAGGTCAGGGATCACACCGGGCTCCCTCCGGAAATCCACGATCATCTCCCTGGTCTTTCTAACATTTAGATCCAAAAAGTTGTCTGTACACCAGGTAGTGAACTTAACTACCTCTTGGTTGAATGTTGTGTCTGAGTTGGAGAGGTCTTGGATTGCTGTGTCATCTGAATATTTTATAACAGGAGTGAGATCAGTGCCAGAGCAGTCATTGGTGTAGAGAGTAAAGAGGACAGGAGAGAGGACTGTACCCTGA